>CAHIKZ030002869.1:0-67500 GCA_903632075.3 Acanthosepion pharaonis
GACATTTTTCACTGACCAATTAAAAACATATTTTACATAGATAAAGCCCTTTGTAAGATGTGGGCTGTACTCATGAGAACAATTTTTTGTATTTCTTTAAGGCATGGGCTACTAGGAATCCCTTCAATGAGTCTACTGGAATCTTTTTTCAATCCTAGGGCTCCAACTACAACAGGGATTGTTGATGTTCCCATGTGCCACATTTTTGAGATTTTTGATTTCAAGGTCCTTGTATTTTGATAGCTTTTTAAAGATCTTCAAAGATACATTGCAGCTTGCAGGGACTGCTATATCAATAAGAAGGCAATTTTTTTATTTGTGGTCTCTAATAACAATGTCTGTGCAGTTGGCCTTGATTGTTCTGTCTGTATGTATTGTGTAGGCCTATAAAATTGTTACAGGTCTTATCTCCATAACTGGGCCTGGGTAGTATTCATACCAATTTATTTCATTTTCCTTCCCGTAGAAGTTGCAGATTTTCCAGTGCAGATATTGGACCACTCTACCATGTCAGGTTTTATATTCAGTGGATGCCAATACAGAGCAACCTGATACAAGATGGTCAATTTTTTCTGGATATTTATCACAGAATCTTTTATTTTGAGCTAACACAATATTTTAGTATGTGTGTTTGATAATTTCTAGTTAACAAGCATTGGTCCTGTGCAGCGTGGATAAAACCTTCCATTTCAGCTTTTAACCCTACAGTACATAGCCACTGATGGGTATGGGTTTTGTCTACATCAGCTTGTTTGGTACAGGCAAAGTATTGGCCATGAAGCAGTTTATCTTGCCATTGTTTCTGTATCTGGTTGATTGCATTTGCTTTTTGCTTTCTTTTTTAAGTATTTTGCAGCTTCAATTGGTGTATTGTGCTTTACTTGTATTTCTGCACCCATTTGAAACTCTGTTTTGAATTTGTTGGCTTCCTTTATTACAGAATAAAGAGGCTTACTACTTTCATGTTCTTTAACATATATCATCATCCAGTCTTCTGTAGTTTCCATAACTCCAGATCTGGTCACATACAGATGATCAACATCAGCTTTGGGAGAAGAACTCATTATTATTATTATTATCATTGTTTTATTTCTTTTTGGTTTCTAGTGTATACTCATTTCTTTCTGGGTTCTGAACAGAGACCTAAGTTCAGAAATGGCTTCATGACATTTTCTACTGAGTAGTTTAAAAAAATATTAACATATTCTGCATAGATATTTAATTTTGTAAGGTGTGTGTGTGGGGGGGTTGTTGTTGTTGTATAATAATAATAATAATAATAATATTTTATAGATAGTTCTAAAATATACAGAATTTTTATTTAATTTTTTAAAATTTAAAATTTAAATTTGATTTTTTTGTTAGACACTATTATAAGAGTAAACCTTTTTCTGTTTTTTATTACTTGTCTAGGTCAGATAGCCTCAAATGGTTTGCCTGAAAAACTCTTATCCATCAACTATCATAGCAAACTAGTGATGCAACATTTTATAAAGATATATATATATATCTGGCAGAGAATGAAATTTTAAATGCAAGCCTAGACATCCTGAGATCCATATACAACATAACAAGTAAAGTGTTTGTGAAACTGTTAAATTGGTGTTAAATTCTTTGATTTTGATGAAGTAATAAGTCTCCCCTCCACATCAGAAAGTAGTTGAGTCAGTTAAATGCCACACGTGATACATGCATGAGTGATCATATCTCTTTCGATTCGTGACTGGCTACTTTCAGAAAAAGTAGTTACACATACATAAAGAATATATCTTTAACCACGTTTAAATTTCTTTTATTTATTCTAAAATTTTGTTATATTCTAATAGGGACATATTTAAGAATGTATCACACACTATGAAATAATTTCTATGGGAGAGAGAGTTTCCATTCTTAAGATTTTTGTGGGCATTTTCAATGCTCCACCAAAAATGACACCACCCTTTAGTACTCAAAAGTGGGCACCTCCAAATCCACCCATAGACTGTTCATTTTTTACATTCTTCTGATTCCTATCCTGTGGTATTTCCCATAGTTAAAAAACAAAAGCCCAGTACTGAACTACAAGTCACACTCTTACCCTTAGCTTCCACTTATTACAAAAGAGAAAATCTAATAAGAGAATTTAATAATTATTGCACCAAGTGTTTTTGGACCATTACTGGATCAATACTAAAAAAAGAATTACTTGAATCTTATGAAATATGTAAAAAAATAACTATTCAATTATGTATGCATGAGTGTAGGTTTACACACACACACACACACACACACATAATAGCTGGTCACTTGTATGCAAGGATACCTGTTTACTAAATAAGCTAAAATCCCTATTGCAGACACCCACTCAGGCACATTTGTGTTTGTTCAACACCCACAGAACCCTCTTTTGGTTTATACTGCAACTATATTTGAGCAGACCTTTGTTACAGTTTCTGGGAGAGAGCATGTTACCTAATGTGATCAAAAAATCTGAACAAGGCCAACATGCTCAAACCCTTGGTCATGATGACTTCAGGACTTTGTGCTAACACAACCATAGATTCCCCAAGGATTCCAGATACCCAGTTTTGCTCACAAGGCTTAGGTTCTACTTGTGCTATTGCTTTCAGGCATTTTCCAAAGGTGCCCACACTGGGATTTCAAACTCCCCAGACCAATAACCTCAGGAAATCTCCTTCCTAACAAATTGATTATGGCAAGATTTGACCCTGGGTCTCATGATCAAAAAGCAAACATTCCAATCACTCGGCCATGTGCCCATACATATATATATATATATATATACACACATACACATGCACAAGGGAGTGCTGAAAAATGTTCTGTAAATATAAGCCTTCTTCCCAAAATTTAGCCCAATAAAAATATGTCAGAATTTGAATACGGGAAATCCTTTAAAGTCATGCTGAGGAATTTTCATTTATTCTTTTGATATATATATATATATATATATATATATTATAAAAAATTAAATTGAATTAAAGTATCAAACTCTGTTTCATCTTCAAGCAAAATTTTTGGAATAATTGATCTCATTGGTCCTGTCTTTCTAACAGTTTTTCTTAATATCTGACAAAGATTTAATAAAAAGTGAAACATGTTAGATTGATATGTTTTCCTACTTGTTCTTTATCTTTATTTTGTGTTTATTTATAAATAAATTACATCTATAAAAATAACATATAAATGGAAAATATATTAAAATAATTGTTGAAATTAATCCATTTTATAATATGTTATCATTAAAATATATTTCATGAGCAGATATGATCGATCAAGAAAAAATAATTGAAGGTGAATGTTTATAAAGAGAAATTCAGTATTACCAAAAACAAAATAACCATTACCAGCCAACAAAATAACTGTTAGAATAATACAATAGACTACCCACAATGCATCACTGACCTGTATACATAAATAGTCCAACAATAAAGCAATGCACATTGACTGACGATTATGTTTATATGAATCAGACAGTTACCTCTAGGTGCTGACTTCAGTGTTCACTTTTATATTTACATATGCTCTTTTTGCAGATATTGAGCACTTTAATGCATAAATACACCATAACTTAAAACTATATTTTATCATATATATATATATATGTGTGTGTGTTTGTTTGTTTTTTTTAAAAGAGGACAACTAAAATGTTACTGATAGGAGAAGAAATAGGTAGGCCAAATTAAAACTAAGATCATAGCTATCTTAAATATTAAGTCCTTATATACTAATACACCAAATGTTTAAATTTTCTAAAAAAATTACCTCACAAAATCAAAATAAATATCTCCTTTCAAACTAATAATGTAAAAAGCAATGGTTTTTCACATTCAATAAGTTTTACAATTAAAATTCAATGCACACATACATATGTATTTATGTTTATGCTCAAACATACCAAACTCCATCCACAACATCCTAGTAGAAAATACAAGTCTAATAGCCTCATCCACATGTCAAAAAAGGAATTCAAATAATGGAAGCACTAAAAAAAAAAAAAGGAAAACCAACACTAATAACATTAACTATGAACATGGCCACAATGTGATTGACCATGTTTGGAAAAATAAAACATTCCTATAACATCAGACACATGCATAAAAAAAACCTACACATTCATTAAATTAAAAATCATCCTTGATAATGGGTAAAAAAAATTGACCAAAAGCACTCAGATTTCCAGAACTTTTGAATAGTTTTTTACACACTTTGTGCCCAGATAAGAAAACTCTTGTATGAAGACATGAAAAATTAAATAATAAAATTAATCAATGAGTGCTTTGTCAGTCATCTTTAAAAAAACATGTGTATATTTTATTTTTTTTAGTTGATTTATTGGAGTATTTAAACATTTAAATTACTATCAAATGTTAAAATCTATGTTTTCTAAATTGCCAAAACATCAAGCTATACCACCCTCTCCTTCCTTCAAAACCCTACGTCCATCTCTTATTTCTTATCTAATTTATTTTCCCACATTTTTTTTTTTTCCCATATCATTTCATGTGAGTTTTTTGATTAAATAGGTCAATGTCTGATCTTACCCCCTCCTTCCTCAAAATTAAGTATTGTAATAAAAATAAAAATAAATTTTAAAACTCTCCTTTTCTCTAATTTCAACCATGTCTCTCATACTATTTTTTTAAAACCCTCTATGTCATCTTATATAAAGTTTAATACTGCCTTTCAAAATTGTAAATTTTAAATTAATTTTTTTCACCCTTGAAAGTGAAGTCTGAAGATCCAGAGAAAAATAAAATCTCTGGTGAAATAAATTGTTTACAATGGAACCTTAAAGTGGTCTGTTTTTTCTTTAAATTAAATTAGAAATCTGACCTAACATTGAGCTCTCCAGATTTCTTCCTCCTTGGGATTATCCATGTGGATTACCAAGATTTTCATTTTTAAAGATATATATATATATATATATATGTGTTTATATATATATATAAGGACTTGAACCCACAGAAGACAGATTTAAACAAAAGATGACATCTTTTTACTTATTTTAAAGATACCTTTTCAACCAACACTGTTTAAAAAGGTGGATATTGGCTCAATTAAAAAGAAACTCAAAACACGATTCAAAGAATAGGAAAGAGGAGGAGAAATTGGATGGAAATTAAAACAAATTTTAATTGTAAATAATTAACAAATAAAACAGATATTAAAGGCTTCCAAAAAGTATAAAATTTGTTTTAATCATTGTTCCAATTTCTTCTCCTTATTTGCTATTCTTTTCTGAATTGTGTCTTGAGATTATTTAATTGAAATAATGCCCACTTTTAAAAAACAGTGTCAGCTGAAAAAGGTATTCTTAAGGTACATAAAATGATTTCATCTTTATTAAAAATATATATATATATATATATATATATTATATTATATTTTTATTATAAGAGATTATGATAAAAACATTTTTAAATTGCTCTACAAAAGCTTTCATTCCATTTGTTCTCTTTCTCATTTGGATATATATATATATATATATATATATATATATATATATATATATATATATTATAAGAGATTATTGATAAAACATTTTTAAATCACAATACAAAAAAGCTTTCATTTTTTTTCAAAAGCTACGAACTGTGAATTTTTACTCCATTTGTTCTCTTTCTATCATTTGGATATATATATATATATATATATATATATATATATATATATATATATATATATAGGGTGTCTCAAAATAGTGTATACAATTTTTAAATATAATAGTTAATAATACATTATACATTTGAGAACTTATATGGATGAAAATATGCAAAACAGATGGATTGGAAAAAGAGGGACAGTTGAATACCCACCTAGATCACCAGATTTGACATCCTTGGATTTTTCTTTTTGTGGGTTTTTTAAAAGACAAAAGTTTACAGCAGGAAACCTGAAACAATTGCTGAAATGAGAGTAGCAATTGAAGAAGAATGTGTTCAAATATCAGAAGAGGAAATGATACTGGACGTTTGTAGATCTATTTCTTCAAGATATGAAAAGTGTATTGAACAGAACGGCAACCATTTTGAGCACTTGATGTGAACTCATCATTATATGAACATTCTGCCAATGCCCTAAGTAGCTTTTATCTTATTTAAGTTAATTTTCTATTTTGTATATTTTACTCTGAAATTCTTTAAATGTGTATTCTTTCTCTTGTATTAATCTTATTTACAAGTCAAAATACATAAATTGAATATAACGATTCAAAGAGTGTATACATTATTTTTGGGCACCTCTCTGTGTAAATATATATATATATATATATATATATATATATATATATATATACCATCAGCATCCACACGCATTGGTAAGCGAAGAAGAATGCTGTCAGATTGTCATTTCAAACTGCCGTAACTGCTGTGACTTTTCTATAAATATTTTCATTGTAATTCTTCTGATGAGCTTTCCGCTTTGGTACCTCAACTTTACGAATTTAAGCGCAGTACTAGATTGGTAGCTAGGTCTCATCATATTACGGCTGAACAATCTACATAATAAATGCGAATATCAACTTTACCCTTTACCATTTTGGAAACCGGATGACTTCGTAAGCAAATCCTGAAATTTTGGATTCCCAATTTTTCATTACTGCGATTATTTTCGGCGATTTTTTTTGTGCTATAAGAATTTTTACAATTTGGAAATAAATTTGGGAATAAATGAAATTAATTGGGGAATCCAGCGATAGTCACCCATACAATAAAAATAATTGTTTGTACGGAAAGTAAGGACTTATGTACAGTCATCTTTGAAGATCTTCAAATTACTATGATTAAAAAGGGCTATAACGTATGTAAAATGTATGTGATCTTACGTTTTTTTTCTACATTTTTTCCCCCAAAAATCCTCAATGGTAAACATCGTGTTGCCATTTCTGATCCTATGTCTCTGGTTGGGACCCGGAAAGAAATGGGTATACATAAGAAATCAAAGGAAATAAAATCATAATAATAATTTAAGTTATTTATGACCTTAGAACTCAGAAGGAAATATGTATAGAACAGAAATCGAAGGAAATAATATCAAAAGCAACAACGAAGGTTTGTGAAGAAATTTGATTTCACCAAAGCGGGGACAGGCTTCTCTGTTGTAGCATGTAGCAACTCTTAACGCAAAAATAAACAATCGAGTGGTTATTTAAGGCGTTTGGATAATTCGATGTGCAGTAAAACTGTAAAGGCGTGTAATAAGTGCATTGTACGGCAAGATTTCCTACTTAGCATTTCATGCTAAATTAGCTTGAAACTGGGTGTACGGTTATTAGTACAACGGTTTTCGGCGCCAAAAGTGTAAACCCGCACCGATATCAAATTCCGGTCGATTCTGTTGTGTTCACTTCGCGTTAATGTCCTTGGAAAAGACGTTAATTCTAGATCAGAGTTTCTGTTTTTCCTTCAATGAGTCTCATTTCTTGGAACCTTTGGTAGAAGATGTTAGGAATACGAAGCCCAATGTACCCATCATGAAATTTATTATTATTATTATTATTATTATTATTATTATTATCATATCCTTCGATTTCTGCTGGATACACATTACCTTCTGAGTCCCAACCAGAGATCTAAGGTAAATAACTTCATGACATTTTCCAATTTTATTTATTATTATTATTATTATTATTATTATTATTATATCCTTCGATTTCTGCTCTATACACATTTCCTTCTGAGTCCCAACCAGAGATCTAAGGTCATAAATGACTTAAATTATTATTATGATTTTATTTCCTTTGATTTGTTATGCATACCCATTTCTTTCAGGGTCTCAACCAGAGACATAGGATCAGAAATGGCAACATGATGTTTACCATTGAGGATTTTTTAAGGAAAAAATGTAGAAAAAATATAAGATCACATACATTTGCCATAGGTTATAGCCCTTTGTAAGGTGTGGACTGTACTCGTAGGAACTTCTTTTGTGTTTCTTCAAGGCATGGGCTGCCAGGAATCCCTTCAATGAGTCTACTGGAATCTTTTCCAAATAATCCGAGGGCTCCAACTACAATAAGAATTGTTGATGTTCCCATGTTTTTTCAGATTTCGATTTCAAGGTCCTTGTATTTTGATAGCTTTTTGAAAATCTTCAAAGATGCATTGCAGTCTTCAGGGACTGTCATATTAATAAGGAGGCAATTTATTACTATCATTATTATTATTAAGGTATCATATGCGACACAACAAAGTGATATCAACGATCTTGCGAAACATTTTATCACAAACGGCCGTAATTTCTACGAACATCTTAACTTGCACATTCTGAAAAGGTTTAATTTGTGTGCCATTACTTGGAAAACTTTTCCTAAAAAGCCGAGGGCTCCAACTACAACTGGAATTTTTGATGTCCTCACGTATCTTCAAAGATACATTACAGTCTGCAGGGACTGCCATATCAATAAGAAGTCACATTTTGTTTTTGTAGGCTCTGATCACGATATCTGGGTGATTATCTTTGATTTTTCTCTGTGTGTGTATTGTAAAGAGCAGTAAAATTGTTACAGGTCTTATGACTGTAACCGGATATGGATGGTGTTCATACCAATTTCTTGCAGTTTCTTTTCCGTAAAAGTTGCATATTATCCAATGCAAATATTGACACACTCTGTCAAACCGGGTTTTATATTCTGTTGGTGCCAATACCGTGCAACCGGATACAAGATGATCAATTAGATATTTATCGCAGAATCTCTATTTTGGGTTAATAAAATTTAGCAGTATGTGTGCTTGGTAATTTCTAGTTAGCAAGCATCGGTTCTGTGCAGCAAAGAATAAAGCCTTGGGTTTCAGCTTTTAACCCTGCAATACGCAGCCATTGATGGCTACGGGGTTTGTCTACATCATCTTGTTTGGTAGGGGCTAAATATTGGCCAGGAAGACATTTATCTTGCCATCGTTTCTGTATCTGATCCATTGCATTTGCTTTCATTTTTAAGGTTTTTGCCGCTGTGGTAGGTGTATTATGTTTTACTTGTATTTCTACACCCACTTGAAATTCCAATTTGAACTTGGCTTTCTTTATTACTGAATAAAGTTTTTTATTTATTTCATGTTCTTTGACACAGATCATCATCCAATCTTCTGTAGTTTCTACGTATCTTCTAAGGCCGATTGTTGTAGTTTTGTAAGACAGTTCTAGTTGAACTAATCCTCTATCTCCTTCGGATCTGGGCACATACACAAGGTGATATATGCGATGGCAAGTGAGAAGATTTCTTGTTATAATGTCCATTCACTTAATGTCAGCTATGGTCCAGCTAAGGATGTTTAAACTATATTGCACCACATATACAGCCAAGGCGTTTATGGATTGTTATTATTATTATTATTATTATTATTCCCTGAATAGCAATATTAATGACTTTTCGATTCGGATTTTTTTCCTCCCAGAGACAAAAGAGTATTTCTTCAGGTCGAGGCATCCTATCAGCATCAGTCTGATACTGTTGATGTTCGCCATTTTGTGAAAGCAAATCCGCCATTGGTCGTCAGCTATTGCTTTACACATATATTTATATATATATTTTTGTTTACCCCCATTTCCTCACTTAGTACCTGATTTTTTCTCTCTTTTTTTTTGCTGTTTTTAACGGCACCACGTAACTAGTGCGTGTTGATATTACAATCAGTGCTTGTCGCGAGAGTATGTTGCGATTTTCTTTGAAGCAAAAAATTCGTTCCTAGCTGGGTCCTATAGACTTGGTTGCTGACCGGTCTAGGGGAAAGATAACTCTGAATTCAAAACCCGTGTGGTCGAGTGGTTGACAACTAAACCTGCTCCCTCTAATCTGGTGAGGAAGGTAAGTGGACACTAGCGGCGCACACACACAACAAAAGCTGCTGTTAAAGGGCGTGTGAATCTTATTTTATTTTCATTTTCTGAATTCTAGTCGAATAAGTGGTTGAAACATATTCTTCATTTTTTTTTTGCCCTTAAATGTTTAGCCAGCAGTGTATAATTATATATCCGACTAGCAGTAGAGCCCAGCGTTGCCCGGGGATGTAACAGTAAGAGATAGATCAAGTATCGACCATCATAAAGACTGAAAAATAAAATTGACAAAGATTATTGTTTAAAGTTGACGGACACGTATGTCTTAATTATTTTTTTTTTTTTTTACGAATTGGTCAAACCCAAACCCAAACAAAAACATTGTTTTCAATCGTTATGAGTCTACCGATTGAACAGAATTTTATTATAAACAATTGTCTTGTAAATAGAATTTTTAAAGCATTCTGAATGTAAAAATAAAGAAAAAAGTGTGCAAGACAATAAGAAACACTGTTAAAAAAAAAAAGTAAAGTTTTGTTGAAATCGGTTGAAAAATGCAGGAAATCCGATCCCATATATAAACGAACACACACACACACACACACACACACACACACACACACACACACAACCAACCTGGGTTTTATAATAAGTATAACTCGATAACTCGATATTAATAAGTATAACTCGATATGAGTTGTCCCCCTTTCATTAATATCTCCTAATCGTGTTTTCAAATTGATTTCGTGCAAAAACAATTGTGTTTTTTCCAATTTTTGGCGCTGTCAGAATCACCGCAAGGTAATTTTACGTAGTCCTGTGAAGTTTTGTTGAAATCGGTTGAAAAATGTAGGAAATCCAATCCAATATATAAACGTAGTCACACACGTAGACACAATTGTTTTAGACACACCCGTAGACACACACACACACACACACACACACACACACACACACACACACACACACACACACACACACAACCTGGGTTTTATAATAAGTAAGATTGAAGTAATACAGACAATTCATCCAATAAAATTGGGCGTCTGTTTTCAAATACGGCGTATATAAAAACGTTTGAAATAATAATATAAATATATTTATATTATTTTGAAGCTTGCGATTATGCCATTCGTCGGAAATTTTGAGAATTTGAAAAATTCTAACGATGAATTACAAATGATGTGGCCCCCAACCTTAGCTATTCCACACCTTTATGGAACATCATATAGAGCGTCAAATTTCATTATTAGACAATAAATAAATAGTTGCACGCAGGTTTGCAGCCGTTGCGTATTTCGAAATAAAGGTGAGGAACGAAAAAGTATGTATAATAAACATGATAATTACTATTTTGGGAAAATTACCTAAACAAATGAAACTAAATGCACAAAAAGGAGGCCTCCACGCTTTGTTATTTCAATAAATCGGAATGTCCCATAGAAAACGATTGCTGTTTTTTTTTTTTTAATATTTTTAATGAGCTTCACGTAATACTAAAATGGGATAAATTGTCACCCCGAGGCTACTATTGAATGGAAAGGCTTTCAGTTTGCAATTTTACTTACTTATTTCTTATTGCATTTGATCAAAGTAATATTATATAATGTGACAAATAATAAAACTTTTTACAATAACTTGTATTGCAAATAAAAATTAAAATTAAAATGTATAATTAATAACAAAATTGCTAATATTGTTACCTCACTATTTTGTATCATGAACTGCTTTTTAAAAGAAATCCACCGAGGTTATGGGCAGTCTAGTATATATATCTATGCATTTACCGAGGTAATTTTGAACTAGAGCTCGCGTAAATATCATTGCCTTCTTTTTAATTTGATCTTAATTTTTCAAGACGTAAAATCTGAAATATTCTTAGATGTCTAAATGAAAATTTCACTGTTGAATAAAAAACAACGATATACAAAATAACTGTTTCTTCAAAAGTTATTAGATTTTCTATAATTGGGTCATACGATATATATATATATATATATATATATATATATATATATATATATAGAGAGAGAGAGAGAGAGAGAGAGAAATATCCTCTGTATTGATTGTATTTCTGAATCAGGCAGATGTTTAATTTCGAAGTTGTGTGCAGAGCTAGAAGAAAGAAAACAGACAATATAAAATAAAACAGCAGCGTACAACAAAAACAAGGAAAATCTGAAACTATATTACTATTATCAGTATTCACGTACCGATGGTAATATATATATATATATATATATATATATATATATATATATATATATATATATATATATATATATATATAATCATTTATGTAACTTTTCTTGTCTACGTCTGTTATAATTTTAAATTATTAATTATTTTATATTATTTTTTATATTATCCAAATTTTATTGTTATTATTATTAATAATTATATATATATATATATATATATATATATATATATATATATATATATATATATATATATCCGAGTATATGTATTTATTATATATATATATATATATATATATATATATTTATATCTATGTGTGAAGATGTATATGGATATATACTTATTTTTACTTCTTTCTTTATTTATCACTTAATTTATTTATTTAATTAACATTTTTTACATTTTAATTTTAATTTATTTAACTTACTTTAGCTTTTTAATGTCTATTATTATTATTATTATTATTATTAATTTGAAATTGTGACGATTAGAATAGATGAAGCTGTCGAAAATGACATAAATATTAGTCACATGATTGTGTCTATTTTAAGTTTCATCCCTGCATTTTACCTTATTTAGCTCGTAAAGAAAAAATCATTTCTAGGTCAGCCTATCGACTTATGACTAATTCTTCCTTCTTTCTTTTTTTCTTCCCCTCCTTCCTTCACACTGTACTCTTCTTACTCTCCATCCCCCACTCTTCCACCTCTCTCACTTGCCCCCCAAATTTTAAAAACCATATATTGAAAATTTTCTTTTTCTTTCTTCTTCTTTAAATATATATTTTTTTCTTTTCCTTTTATCATTTTTCTTTCTCTCCCTCTTCCATTTGTCTGAACAAATTGACCCCATTTATTAAAAACCTTCGTTCTGAATAGATGAATATTTGTATATATTTATGAAATAAATTATAAACGAATAGATTTTTAAGGATAGTCTGTACTTAAGCTCATATATATATATATATATATATATATATATATATGTCATTCGCAAACAGTATTGTTTCACTGTATCACAGCTCCTCAGTGCGGCTAGACAACTGAATGTCTCAAGCTCGGATCGAAACCTCAACCGATTTGGCGTCAGTCAGGGCTTCTACCACTATATATATATAGTAATGGTAGTGGGGTAATGGATATCAGCTTGGATTGTGGAATCGCAGAGCCGAGTTCAAATTCAGGTTGAACCCATTACATTCATTTACGTGCTAATACCATTGGGAAAGGTGTGAATCCTCTTCTTCTCCCTCCAGCTATGGGTTAAATAGCAGGACAGACTGGGCTCTATAGCGTCGGATGGCAACTGGTCTAGGAGAAGGACAACTCTGAATTCAAAACCTGAGGGGGTGTTTGGGGACCTTGTGGCACGTAGTGCACCAGGTTTCTGTATTCGGCCCTTCAAAAAGTGTGGATGGTCCTGCACGAAACCTTCACCACTATAATCAAATCTAATGTGCCGGTGTCGGGCTGTCAGTTTCCTGGAAACTGATCTGCTTGACCCTCATACGTCGAACCCGACGGGAGAATTGATTTCGATTTTTTTTTATATATATATAAAGCATAGCATAATGAAAAAGGCGCCAAACTTTAAATTTATTAATCCTTTTTAGCACGTTCGAAATTTTGGTGAAAAGTCTTGTTTTTCCTGCGTCAGCGTGCGTACCAAAGATTAATTAACATCTTTTTGTGCGGGAAAAACACAACGTTTTATCTGCCAGAAAGAGAGAAGAGAATGGAGAATGACTCTTCCTTCAAAAAAGTCGCCTGAACAATTTTGCTATCCACTGATGCTGGAAAGGAAGAATGGGGAACTCGAGCTCGGATATGGCAAGAATACTCCATTTTGGGCCCCAATCTGACCCTTGTAAGACAAAGTATCGCAGAAGCAGTCAAAGGATTTCTAGAGCAACAGAAAGAGCCAACCATCCTCCAATCATCTTTAGAAATGGATCGTGTATATGAATTCCACTTGAGATCTCTAGTGAACTTGAGAATCGAGTACACGTTGAAGCGTGAAGTGCCATTGTGCCCAGTCTCATTGAGTTAGAGTAAACGCGTTGTCTGAACGGTGGTGATAAAACAGTATGAGCTTGATTTTCGAGATATTTTAAGTTATAAGCCTTTGTTCCCAATCTCCATTTTTACCGATTGTTAGAGTTTGGTTTGAGGATACACCAGCTCTAAGGCTCTGATGATCCTGATTTATATATATGTGTATATATAGCAGACGCCTCACGTGTCACCTATCTGATCAAAGTGCCATAAAAAGGAATTTAGCTCCGTATAATCCATAAATTCTGGTTGACAACACGGTCATCTTTTATAAATCCAGCAACCGAAAACATCTCGCTGTGAGAGAAGCATTCTATATAAAACATCTAGCACTCAGAATTAACCTTATTTTATTTAACAAGGGAAACATGCGCTAAATGTTATTTGAATTCCAGACACGTTATTTTTCGCGTGGCTTGGAATAAACGCTACTATCTTATGATATACATAACACAATACATCTTAAAAAAACAACCGTCAAAAGAAATTAACAACAATTAACAATAAACACGTGAACATGGGTAAAGATGGGGTTGACATTAGACACTAAAGACGATTTCAGCACTCCCACTAAACAGAAAAAAAAAATAAGTATACTAGAAAAACTCATTAAGAATTTTTCCTTGACCATCATATTCAACGAAACATGTTTGAAAGAAAAAATCTATCTATCTATCTATCTATCTATCTATCTATCTATCTCCTTCCCTGCCCTCCATTAGAATGTCTGACGCTCAACTTCTCGAGAGAACCTCTCTGCAGCTGCTCGGTCTCACGTTGATGGCTGACCTGAGATGGAACAAATACATTGAGTCAATTGCTTCGTCCACCGCAAGGAAAGTTGGCTCCCTGTGCCGCGCCAGGAAATTTTTCTCCACGGAATTAATCCTTCAGATCTACAAATCAATAATTCGCCCTTGCATGGAGTATTGCTGCTATATATGGTCTGGAGCCCCTTCTGTTTGCCTCGGGGTTCTTGATAAGATCCAGAGACGGATATACAATGTAATTGTCCCTGATCTGGCATCTTGCCTACAGTTACTCTCTCACAGACGCGTTGTCGCCTCTCTCTGTCTTTTTTACAAATACTTTCATGGCAATTGCTCCGAGGAGCTGCATTCGCTGGTTCCCAGACTTCATGGGTTCAAGCTTCATGTCTCGCACCGCTCGCCTGTGGAACCCCCTTCCCTATTCCAATTTCCCTGAGAACTATAATCTCCAGCTATTCAAATGTAATGTCAATCGACATCTCCAGTTACCTTGATCTATCCACTATCCCTCTCCTCATCCTTTCTTTTATCACTCCTGTCTGCTCTCGCTCCAAATCTTCTGCAACCCCTTGCGTCCAAGTGGCTTCTCGTCTTGCTCGGGGTGAAACATTTATATATATATATATATATATATATATATATATATATATATATATATTAGGGAGGATCATTGGGGACATTTGTGTTTTGTTCAACACCCACAGAGTCCAACTGTGGTTTATACTGCAATTATGCTGAGAAGACCTTTTTCTGAGAGAGGGCGTGTTATCTAGCGTGATCAACAATGTGAACAAGGCCAGCACACTGAAACCCTCAGTCACGATGACTTCTGACTTCGTGCTATCACAGCTATCGACCAATTTCCCTCACAAAGCTTGGGTCAACCCGCGGTATGGTTTTCAGGTACTTTCCAACGCTGGGATCGCTCTTTCCAGACTGATAACATCAGTAAGTCAACCGGGTCTCATGGTTAGAAAGCGAACATTCTAACCACTCGGCCACGGGCCCATATATCTATATATATATATATATATATATATATATATATATATATATATATATATACTTTAAAAATCAGAGGTTGCAAATATGGTTTGTGATTGTTGTACGGTTTTGCTATTTTTAAATTTTCCACTTACTAACGGATACCTGTTGTTATTTTTTTTCTTTTAAATAGCAAACCATATTTCGAATTTAAATAAAAAAAAAACAGGATAAATTAGCGGTTATGACATTTCCCGATCCAAAATCCTTTTGAACCAGAAATCCGAAGTCTTACTCCTTGCTTTACATATCAGAAAATTTTTCTTAAGTGCATATGAGGATGGATAAAAAAAGTCATTTACCCACCATACATTTACAATACACTTTCTTCTTCTTCTTCTCCTTCTTCTTCTACTTCTACTTCTCCTCCTCGTCCTTCTTCTTCTTCTACTTCTACTTCTCCTCCACCTCCTCCTCCTTCTTCTTCTTCTTCTTCTTCTTCTTCATCATCTTCTTCTTCTTCTTCTTCTTCTACTTCTCCTCCACCTCCTCCTCCTTCTTCTTCTTCTTCTTCTTCATCATCATCATCTTCTTCTTCTTCTACTTCTCCTCCACCACCTCATCCTTCTTCTTCTTCTTCTTCTTGTTCTACTTCTCCTCCACCTTCTTCTTCTTCTTCTTCTTCTTCTTCTCCTTCTCCATCATCATCATCATCGTCATCATCTTCTTCTTCTTCTTCTTTTCTATTACACCCAATGTTCGCTTGTTTATTTATTTTTGAAAATAATAACGTAGCGTTATTTCTTTCTTTTTTTTTTTAAATAAAAAGCGTTAGGTGGTCATTTGATATAAACACTTATTACGAGTCTAAAGACATTTGAATCACTATCGTTTTTATTATATGTGGAAATATCTACTCTTTGCATGAAGAAGGTCACGAAATCAGAAACCCGTGTAGCAGAATTATGGAAAACAGAAGTATAATATATATATTAAAATAGAAAAACCTTTTTGGGTCATCTTTATACATACATATATATATATATATATATATATATATATATATATATATATATATGTGTGTGTGTGTGTGTGTGTGTGTGTGTGTATTTATATGTATATATATATGATATTATTATTTTTATTATAAATGTGATCATACAAAAAACATGGTGAAAACGCTACACAAAAAAGCTTTCATGTTTCAATACTATGATTGTACTTCTTCAGGCGATGGTAATGATATATGATATATTGCTCTAATTTGTATTCAAAGCACATTTCTAAAAAAAGTAAATGCTACGAACAGTGAAATTTTATTCCATCTGTTCTGTCTCTCATTTGGATATATATATATATATATATATATATATATATATATATATATATATATATATATATATATTATAAGCATTGGAATGAATTACATAACAAAAAAACTCAATATTACCTAATTTTTAGGGCCATTTCGCACCTCTAGGGATAAATATACAACAATTGACAATGCAGAAAGGGTACAAATGTTACAAATTTTTCCCATTTATATATATATATATATATATATATATATATATATATATTGAAATAAATGGACAAAGTCCTGAGAATTATTTTAAGATATTTTTATGTTTAACATTCTTTCTATAGATACAAATATTTAAGTAAATGCTCTGTTTATAATGAACAGTATTAAACAACATTTACCGGATTGAATGTCCGAGAAATTTTCACAGAAAATCTTCGTCCTCCGATAGGATTCGAATATGTATCCTATACGGAACCGTCATTTAGCTTGACGTGCCTTAACCGATTTGGCCACGAAGGAGCGTTCGGTTAGACAGGTTGAATTACTGTTTTTAAACTTCAATCTTCCATGAATCTCTCACGTACATTCATGTCTGCTCATAAAAAGAATGTATAAGCATAAAAATGTCTTAAAATAATTGTCGGACTTTGTTCCTCCCCGCCCGAAGGCAGAGAGTTCAACCGATCAGCCGGTCAGCCGGTCGCCTGTCTTCGGACTAAATGGTATTTAGACAGCCCCCGCCCCCACGAGGGCATCATGTGGCACAAAGCCGATTTAACGTGGGATCTCCGAGCCCGTGGGATCGGCCAAAAAATGTATTTTTGAACCCGTATACACGGGTTCAGGGTGTCTTTACCTTCCTGAAAGAGACTCCGCCCTTTGGCGTAGCCTCGTTCAGGTTCCTCCCAGCCCGAAGGCAGAGAGTTCAACTGATCAGCCGGTCAGCCGGTCGCCAGTCTTCGGACTGAATGGTATTTAGTCCCCCCCAACCCCACTAGGCCATCATTGTGTAACAAGGCCTTTTTAACGTGGGATCTCCGAGCATGATTATTTGGGCTCGGCTGAAAAATATAAATTTTTGAACCCGTATACACGGGTTCAGGGTTTTGTTTACCTCCCGAAAGAAACTTAAAAAATTTGGCGTAGCCTCGTTCAGGTTCCTCCCCGCCCGAAGGCAGAGGGTTCAACCAATCAGCCGGTCAGCCGACTTCAGGCTGAACTTCCTGCATCCTCTTGAGGCGCAGTATTTATTATGTATGGAATAGTCCATTATTTTATTATGAGTAAGGTCCCATAACAATATATATATATATATAGTCCGACTAATGTAAATACTGTATATATATATATATATATATATATATATATATATATATAATCGATTCACATTAAGGAAGGCGATAATTTTTAAGACGAAAAATTTTAGGAGTTGTGAACACAATAATCTTTTCAATAGCTAGATATGGTTTTCAGTTCAGAGTGAACTTTGTCCTAGCTGGGTGATAAGCAAGATTAAATTCAGTTTCCTTTGCTATTATTTAATCCATATCTAGAAGAGAGATTCATACTTTTTCCAATGCTATTTGGCTGGAAGTGAATATAACGAACTCGGTCGGAATTCGAACTCGTTCCGTTGATTTCTCTTCACTGTTACGTTAACAGTTGCACCAATCTTGCCACCAATATGTATCAGAGATATACCAGAATAAGTCTCCAAACTTTATGAGAAATAATTAGCTGAAAGTTAAGCAGCTGTTGACATTCGATGCTTTCAATGTAATGTGCAGAGACATTTCTCATGGATGTAACGCGTAGACGCTTCGTTTCATGATTTTTTTTCTTTTCTTATTTACAGAATTTGAAAATACGCAATTCTAAATTGTGAAATGTTATTTCAATGAGGCAAACAAAACATCCTCCATTGCTGTTCGGCACTTTTGACTTGACGCTTTTGTATCTGATGAAAATTCTAAGTGATAAGAAATTTTGTTTCAATAAAGAAAGAGCTATACAGCATAAAAGAAGCCAAGTGTATCGGAATAACTTTCAAGAATTCTATGCCCTCGTGATGTGGTTGATTATCAAACAAAGAAAGTGGGCGGCCTTTGCGGCATTTTGGTCACGTCTCCAACGGCTGAGTTGGGCAAATGGAAGGGTGTGAGGGTGTGCACTTGACAAATGGATGCACAGGAAGATGCGATAGATAGATAGACATGAACTCGTTGAGATAAGTAAATAGATAGATTGATAGATAGATAGATAGATAGATAAGAACAGACTGAGATATTGACACACACACACACACACACACACACACACACACACACACACACACACTTGAGGATAGACTGAGACAGACAGACAGATATACAGACAGATAGACTGATAGATAAAAACAGACTGAGATAGATTGATACACATATAGAGAAATAAGAACTGAGATAAATAGATAGATATGAACAGACTAAGACATATTGACATATTTATATATAGATAAATAAGAACAATCTGAGGCATATATATATGTATCTTTATGCATTAGACATCCGACAACATTCATATTTCTCTTACTTAAACCCCTTCCATTCACCTCTCCTAAAATTCTCTGTTAAGGTTTAATCTCTCACCTTCTCTAGTCCGTTACCCCTCTCTTTAGCTCTAACATTCGTCCCACACTCTTATACTTACACTCTCTCTAAATTCTGTTTTTATTTCCGAAGTTGTTTTTTCTGTTTACTTTTTGAATTTGTAGGTCTGATGAATTGGATCGTATTTACGATTCCAATGGAATAAATTATGACCATGGAATATTAGTGTTTAAGCCTTTTTATTATATCCTTCCTCTGTCCTGAACATTGAGTTCTACCTGGATTCTATCCTCTTGGAATTTTTATTAAAAAAATATACATGTATGTGTATGCACCTATGTATATATACATTTATATATTTTGCATATGTATGTGTGTATTCACCACTAATATTATCTATCTATCTATCTATCTATATCTATCTATCTATATATATGTATAAATAATTTAATGAACATAGACAATGTTAAGGGTCCATGGTTATAATTTTTACTCCAGGAGTTTCTTTTTCCCTGGATCATTAGACGTCTCTTCCAAGGATAAAAAATGAATTTAAATTTGCATATAATTTTTACACTTTTGAGGGGTAGTATTAATTTGATGTAAGGTGATATAGAGAGTGGTGAGAGATAGTGTGACAGACATGGCCGAAGTTAGAGAGGGAAAGGAGGGATAGGAAGGCTTTTAAACTTATTTTTATTACATGTAAATGTCATATGTATATGTATTTTATGTATATGTATTTTATTTATATGTAAATTTAAATCCATGCTTTAATCCTTCGAAGTGAGGTCTGGTGATCAAGGGAAAAAGAAACTCCCTGGGGAAATAAATTATAACCATGGAACCTTAAAGTTATCTGTTTTCATTAAATTAAATTAATCGCTCTGATTTAACATTGAGCTCTCCGGATTTCATCCCCCTTGGGATTATCCATACGGATTACCAAGATTTTCATTATATATATAATTATTATTTATAAAAAAAATTATAACATAAGTATGTTATAAAATCACTACAAAAATAGCCATTTTGTTTCAACACACTCTGTGTCTTATCAAGTGATGATGTTGAAAATAAAATAAATGGTTTTAAAAGTTTCAGATTAATTAACGATCCTACACTAGGGGGAAACATTGTTACAAAAGCTAGAATAACCAATCAAAAACCAAGTATAGAAAGATTCAAAAGCTTGACAACGAAATCATGTTATAATAGCTATTCAGATCTTTAAATACGTGTAATATTAAAAATAATTTATACTAAGCAATAATTATAAAATTATATGATAAAATTTAATATTAAAATTAAAAACTGGCAATTTTTAAAATCTAAATTTAATCACTATTAAGTTTAAAAACTACAAAATTATTGAGAAAAGAAAAAATATATATGTTTATTCAATTCATTTCTTCATTGAAATTACGTTCGACAAGACGCTACAATATATCCGGTTTTTGACAATACATGTATATATATTTTTTTTCTTTTCCTTTTCTTTTCCTTTTTTATTTTAAAGTGTGTGAATGTGGTCTTAAACTCACGCGCAAAACAACAAAAACACAATCAGATTATAATACATAAGCACCCAGACATAAAACAATGTAGAGCAGATATAATTATTATTTAACAAAGTAGAGCAGATATACTGATATATTGAGCACTCTTTTAAGTATAGTAATTGTTGGTTATTGGAATTCATTCCGTATATACCGATTATATATTATTTATATATATATATATATATATATATATATATATATATATATATATATATATATAAGGAAAACAAGGTTTAGTTCCAACGAGAGGAAATGTATATTAAAAAAAAAAGTAAACGGTTTTATTTATATGGATTTAAAAAAGTATTAACGTTATTTTTAATAATTTTGTTCTTTATTTTTCTGGTCTTGCAACCCTCATCAGGCAAAGGGTGAAGATTTCCACACATTATTAAAAATAATTAATTTTTTTCTTTATGTTTTTCGATGTGAAATATTCTCGATATGAGACATTCTGTTTTTGTGTTAGTAATCCAAACGTCTTTCTTGATGTATCTTGATGAAGAGTTGGGTTTGAAAAGTTTTCCTTTTGTCTTTATTGATGTTGTGCTTTTACAGATATATTTTATGTATATCTGAATTGTTACACAAACACACACACATATATGAAGCTACAGATCTATATATAATAGGACTGTCAAATGAAAATATGCAAAACAGATGGAAGAAGAGGAACAGTTAAATACCTACATAAATCACCAGATTTGACACCCTTGGATTTCTTTTTATGGGGATTTCTAAAAGACACGCCTGTGGTACTCTTTTCTTATTTTTTTCCTTCATTTGGGGGTGTTGTATGCCATCTCCTTCGCTAATTCCTAGGTACTTATAAGCTTCATCATGCTCCAGTTCCCTAATCTTTGTGACAAAATCTAAATCTATTAAGGGTGTTTCTGTAATTCTACCTTTCTTGAATATTACATACTTATGTCGTCACTGAAGTATTTTACAATATTGCGGAGGCCTTTCAACTCATTGTCGTCTTTGGCAAAGAGTTTGAGATCATCCATGTAGAGTAGGTGATTGAATATTTTCTTATTTAACCATAGCCACTGTTGTTCAGTTCATGTGTAAGAGGGATTAAGGATAAACAAATCAGAAGGGGTGACAGAGAATCTCCTTGAAAGATTCCACGTCGGATATGTCAAATTCGATTAATAAATTACTGGAATACACAATCAGCTGGAACATCGATACATTGACTATGATATCAAGAGATAAATGTTTCAACAGATTTTTTGGTTATAGCAAATGATTTATGTTATAGATAGTACGGTCCAAGGATATGCTTTTCATGTAAAGAAGAGCCTGTTACATCAGTTTTCAAGTTATTGACGGCTAGCAGAGTTTAACAAATATCACTCTCAGGAATTGTTGTCTGTAACTTGGTCGCGATATCAATTTTAACATCGAATGTAAACTTGTAACTGATTTAATTACTTGAAAAAAATTGTCAGGTATGAGGACGGATTTAATGTTTAGATAAATTAATTCAGAAAGACTAAATGAAAAAAAGAAAGGAGAAAAAAAAAATGAAACAGATAGTGAGCGAAATAAAAGAAAGAAAAAAAGAAATGAGAAAGAAAAGAAAGGAAAAGTACAAAAGAAAGGAAAACGAAAGAAAAGAAAATATAAAGAAATATCAAACAAAGAAAAAGAAGAAAAGGAAAGAAAGAAATAATTCAAGAATACATGAAACAGAAAGAGAGAGATAGATAGAAAGAAGAAAAGATAGAAGAATAAAAAAAGGTAGTCGATGAGAGTTAACGAAAGAAATCGAAAAAGAAAAGTGAGAAAAAATGGTGGAAAGAAAGAAATAAAGGTTAAAATCAAGAGAGTGCGTTAGAAAATGACAAAAAAAGGAAATTGGGAAGACAAGTTAAAGTAAAACGTAAGAAAATAATAACGAAGGAAGTTAGAAAGAAGAACACATGTGAAAAACGAGGAAGATTAAAAAGAAATAGTAGAAAAAAAAGGAAAATAAAAAAAGTCAAAAAGAAAGATGGAGGGAAGAAAGCCATTTGTAAAAAAAAAGAACGAGATTATAAAAGAAAAATGTGAATAAAAAATTTAGTATAAGATTTGAATAAAGAATGAAATGAAAAATGAAAGAGATAGATCGAAGGAAGGAAAATAGAAAAAAAAAGGATGACTGGAGTAAGAATGAAAGAAAAGAAAAAAAATGTAAAATTTGTAAAAAAGGTAAATGGCATATAAATAAAAGAATAAAAAGAAAAGTTGAAGGAAAAAGGAAGAAAAAATGTATAATTTGCAAAAAATGCTAAAATGACGTATAAATAAATGAATGAAAAGAAAAGTTGAAGAAAAAACGAAGAAAGAAAAACGAATGATGGAAAGACAAAAAGTCGTGGCAAAAACAAAATAATAGAGTTCTCTCATCTAAAAAAAAAATTTAACAGAAAGAAAAATCCGAAAAGAAGTGGAAACAAAACGTAAACAAAGAATGAAACTTATACATATGGGGATGTGTTTTTTTTCGAGTTGATGTGATTAATACACTCATGTACAAATCTCATCAAGCGACTACGTAAAGGGCTCGGCACTGAACCAATTATATGTCAACACTTTATCAGATCGATAGCGAACATAATGGGCGATTTCGACTGTCCGTTAAGACAACAACAAAACAGACAGAAAAAAATATACACAAATTCAGAACTAGGGAATAAAAGCGGTCAAGTTCATTACAAGTTAATTAAGATACCTAATTAAGATGATGTATTAATTTGATGAAAACTATTTATTTCAGAACTGCGGATTAAAAAAAAAAACAAAAAAAAAAAAAAAAAAACAGCATTGATTTTTATACAGACGTCGACGGGAGATAGCTGAAACGACGTTCTTGGGTGATGTAACGCACAATAATGAAATCACAGGTAACGGCATTCACGATTTTAATTAAAAGTTCGATTTTTTCGAAATTCGGTCAGATTTTAAAAAAAAGGAAAATAATCTTGAATTCATTTCAACCCCTGCGTTCTCTCTGATCGCCAGAAATATCGTTTTAAATTATCCAACCCCCCAGTAAAAAAGTTCTGTAAATTGTTCTTTTATATTTTTTAAAGCGATTGAAAGGCATTTAAATTTTTGAAGAAATAAAATCATCTGGTTCATTTCAACTGTAAAAAATGGTTGCACTAAAGGCCTACCTGCAAAAATCTCCTTCAAAGAAAAAAAACTGAACCCGTTTATAATATTTATGTTATGCGATTTTATATATAATAATATATAATGGATATTACATAATATATAAATATATGCGCCTCAATATATAAAATATAGTCTGTCGCTCACTTTCTGAGCGACGGTTCGGTTCAACTCTCTGTCTACGGACGGAGAGGAACCCGAAGGAGGCTACGCCGAAGGGCGGAGTCTCCTTCGGGGAAAAAACCGGCCCTGAACCCGTTTATACGGGTTCAAATGGGCTTTTTTGGCCGAGCCTAATGGCTCGGAAATGCCCACGTTAAAAAGGCCTTGTGCCACATGACGCCCTCGTGGGGGGACGACTAAATATAGTCCGTCGCTCACTTTCTGAGCGAACGGTTCGGTTCAACTCTCTGTCTACGGACGGAGAGGAACCCGAAGGAGGCTACGCCGAAGGGCGGAGTCTCCTTCGGGGAGGTAAAACCGGCCCTGAACCCGTTTATACGGGTTCAAATGGGCTATTTTTGGCCGAGCCTAATGGCTCGGAAATGCCCACGTTAAAAAGGCCTTGTGCCACATGACGCCCTCGTGGGGGACGACTAAATATAGTCCGTCGCTCACTTTCTGAGCGAACGGTTCGGTTCAACTCTCTGTCTACGGACGGAGAGGAACCCGAAGGAGGCTACGCCGAAGGGCGGAGTCTCCTTCGGGGAGGTAAAACCGGCCCTGAACCCGTTTATACGGGTTCAAATGGGCTATTTTTTGGCCGAGCCTAATGGCTCGGAAATGCCCACGTTAAAAAGGCCTTGTGCCACATGACGCCCTCGTGGGGGGACGACTAAATATAGTCCGTCGCTCACTTTCTGAGCGAACGGTTCGGTTTAACTCTCTGTCTACGGACGGGGAGGAACCCGAAGGAGGCTACGCCGAAGGGCGGAGTCTCCTTCGGGAGGTAAAACCGGCCCTGAACCCGTTTATACGGGTTCAAATGGGCTATTTTTTGGCCGAGCCTAATGGCTCGGAAATGCCCACGTTAAAAAGGCCTTGTGCCACATGACGCCCTCGTCGGGGGACGACTAAATATAGTCCGTCCGTCGCTCACTTTCTGAGCGACGGTTCGGTTCAACTCTCTGTCTACGGACGGGAGGAACCCGAAGGAGGCTACGCCGAGGGGGCGGAGTCTCCTTCGGGGAGGTAAAACCGGCCCTGAACCCGTTTATACGGGTTCAAATGGGCTATTTTTTGGCCGAGCCTAATGGCTCGGAAATGCCCACGTTAAAAAGGCCTTGTGCCACATGACGCCCTCGTGGGGGACGACTAAATATAGTCCGTCGCTCACTTTCTGAGCGAACGGTTCGGTTTAACTCTCTGTCTACGGACGGGGAGGAACCCGAAGGAGGCTACGCCGAAGGGCGGAGTCTCCTTCGGGGAGGTAAAACTCGGCCCTGAACCCGTTTATACGGGTTCAAATGGGCTATTTTTGGCCGAGCCTAATGGCTCGGAAATGCCCACGTTAAAAAGGCCTTGTGCCACATGACGCCCTCGTGGGGGGACGACTAAATATAGTCTGTCGCTCACTTTCTGAGCGACGGTTCGGTTTACCTCTCTGTCTACGGACGGAGAGGAACCCGAAGGAGGCTACGCCGAAGGGCGGAGTCTCCTTCGGGGAGGTAAAACCGGCCCTGAACCCGTTTATACGGGTTCAAATTGGGCTATTTTTTGGCCGAGCCTAATGGCTCGGAAATGCCCACGTTAAAAAAAAGGCCTTGTGCCACATGACGCCCTCGTGGGGGACGACTAAATATAGTCCGTCGCTCACTTTCTGAGCGAACGGTTCGGTTTAACTCTCTGCTTTCGGCGGGAGGAACCCGAAGGAGGCTACGCCGAAGGGCGGAGTCTCCTTCGGGGAGGTAAAACCGGCCCTGAACCCGTTTATACGGGTTCAAATGGGCTATTTTTTTGGCCGAGCCTAATGGCTCGGAAATGCCCACGTAAAAAGGCCTTGTGCCACATGACGCCCTCGTGGGGGACGACTAAATATAGTCCGTCGCTCACTTTCTGAGCGAACGGTTCGGTTTAACTCTCTGTTTACGGCGGGAGGAACCCGAAGGAGGCTACGCCGAAGGGCGGAGTCTCCTTCGGGGAGGTAAAACCGGCCCTGAACCCGTTTATACGGGTTCAAATGGGCTATTTTTTTTGGCCGAGCCTAATGGCTCGGAAATGCCCACGTTAAAAAGGCCTTGTGCCACATGACGCCCTCGTGGGGGACGACTAAATATAGTCCGTCGCTCACTTTCTGAGCGAACGGTTCGGTTTAACTCTCTGTCTACGGGCGGGGAGGAACCCGAAGGAGGCTACGCCGAAGGGCGGAGTCTCCTTCGGGGAGGTAAAACCGGCCCTGAACCCGTTTATACGGGTTCAAATGGGCTATTTTTTTTGGCCGAGCCTAATGGCTCGGAAATGCCCACGTTAAAAAGGCCTTGTGCCACATGACGCCCTCGGGGGGGACGACTAAATATAGTCCGTCGCTCACTTTCTGAGCGAACGGTTCGGTTTAACTCTCTGTCTACGGACGGAGGAACCCGAAGGAGGCTACGCCGAAGGGCGGAGTCTCCTTCGGGGAGGTAAAACCGGCCCTGAACCCGTTTATACGGGTTCAAATGGGCTTTTTTTTTTGGCCGAGCCTAATGGCTCGGAAATGCCCACGTTAAAAAGGCCTTGTGCCACATGACGCCCTCGTGGGGGACGACTAAATATAGTCCGTCGCTCACTTTCTGAGCGAACGGTTCGGTTTAACTCTCTGCTTTCGGGCGGGAGGAACCCGAAGGAGGCTACGCCGAAGGGCGGAGTCTCCTTCGGGGAGTAAAACCGGCCCTGAACCCGTTTATACGGGTTCAAATGGGCTATTTTTTGGCCGAGCCTAATGGCTCGGAAATGCCCACGTTAAAAAGGCCTTGTGCCACATGACGCCCTCGTGGGGGACGACTAAATATAGTCCGTCGCTCACTTTCTGAGCGAACGGTTCGGTTTAACTCTCTGTTTCGGGCGGGGAGGAACCCGAAGGAGGCTACGCCGAAGGGCGGAGTCTCCTTCGGGGGGAGGTAAACCGGCCCTGAACCCGTTTATACGGGTTCAAATGGGCTATTTTTTTGGCCGAGCCTAATGGCTCGGAAATGCCCACGTTAAAAAGGCCTTGTGCCACATGACGCCCTCGTGGGGGACGACTAAATATAGTCCGTCGCTCACTTTCTGAGCGAACGGTTCGGTTTAACTCTCTGCTTTCGGGCGGGGAGGAACCCGAAGGAGGCTACGCCGAAGGGCGGAGTCTCCTTCGGGAGGTAAACTCGGCCCTGAACCCGTTTATACGGGTTCAAATGGGCTATTTTTTGGCCGAGCCTAATGGCTCGGAAATGCCCACGTTAAAAAAGGCCTTGTGCCACATGACGCCCTCGTGGGGGACGACTAAATATAGTCCGTCGCTCACTTTCTGAGCGAACGGTTCGGTTTAACTCTCTGCTTACGGGCGGGGAGGAACCCGAAGGAGGCTACGCCGAAGGGCGGAGTCTCCTTCGGGGAGGTAAACCGGCCCTGAACCCGTTTATACGGGTTCAAATGGGCTATTTTTTGGCCGAGCCTAATGGCTCGGAAATGCCCACGTTAAAAAGGCCTTGTGCCACATGACGCCCTCGTGGGGGGACGACTAAATATAGTCCGTCGCTCACTTTCTGAGCGAACGGTTCGGTTTAACTCTCTGCTTACGGACGGGAGGAACCCGAAGGAGGCTACGCCGAAGGGCGGAGTCTCCTTCGGGGAGGTAAAACCGGCCCTGAACCCGTTTATACGGGTTCAAATGGGCTATTTTTGGCCGAGCCTAATGGCTCGGAAATGCCCACGTTAAAAAGGCCTTGTGCCACATGACGCCCTCGTGGGGGACGACTAAATATAGTCCGTCGCTCACTTTCTGAGCGAACGGTTCGGTTTAACTCTCTGTCTACGGGCGGGGAGGAACCCGAAGGAGGCTACGCCGAAGGGCGGAGTCTCCTTCGGGGAGGTAAAACCGGCCCTGAACCCGTTTATACGGGTTCAAATGGGCTATTTTTTTTTTGGCCGAGCCTAATGGCTCGGAAATGCCCACGTTAAAAAGGCCTTGTGCCACATGACGCCCTCGTGGGGGGACGACTAAATATAGTCCGTCGCTCACTTTCTGAGCGAACGGTTCGGTTTAACTCTCTGTCTTTCGGGCGGGGAGGAACCCGAAGGAGGCTACGCCGAAGGGCGGAGTCTCCTTCGGGGAGGTAAAACCGGCCCTGAACCCGTTTATACGGGTTCAAATGGGCTATTTTTTGGCCGAGCCCTAATGGCTCGGAAATGCCCACGTTAAAAAGGCCTTGTGCCACATGACGCCCTCGTGGGGGACGACTAAATATAGTCCGTCGCTCACTTTCTGAGCGAACGGTTCGGTTTAACTCTCTGTCTACGGGCGGGGAGGAACCCGAAGGAGGCTACGCCGAAGGGCGGAGTCTCCTTCGGGGAGGTAAACCGGCCCTGAACCCGTTTATACGGGTTCAAATGGGCTATTTTTTTGGCCGAGCCTAATGGCTCGGAAATGCCCACGTTAAAAAGGCCTTGTGCCACATGACGCCCTCGTGGGGGACGACTAAATATAGTCCGTCGCTCACTTTCTGAGCGAACGGTTCGGTTTAACTCTCTGTCTACGGGCGGGAGGAACCCGAAGGAGGCTACGCCGAAGGGCGGAGTCTCCTTCGGGGAGGTAAAACCGGCCCTGAACCCGTTTATACGGGTTCAAATGGGCTATTTTTTGGCCGAGCCTAATGGCTCGGAAATGCCCACGTTAAAAAGGCCTTGTGCCACATGACGCCCTCGTGGGGGGACGACTAAATATAGTCCGTCGCTCACTTTCTGAGCGAACGGTTCGGTTTAACTCTCTGTCTACGGACGGAGAGGAACCCGAAGGAGGCTACGCCGAAGGGCGGAGTCTCCTTCGGGGGAGGTAAACCGGCCCTGAACCCGTTTATACGGGTTCAAATGGGGCTATTTTTGGCCGAGCCTAATGGCTCGGAAATGCCCACGTTAAAAAGGCCTTGTGCCACATGACGCCCTCGTGGGGGACGACTAAATATAGTCCGTCGCTCACTTTCTGAGCGAACGGTTCGGTTTAACTCTCTGCTACGGACGGGGAGGAACCCGAAGGAGGCTACGCCGAAAGGCGGAGGCTCCTTCGGGGAGGTAAAACCAGCCCTGAACCCGTTTATACGGGTTCAAATGGGCTATTTTTTGGCCGAGCCTAATGGCTCGGAAATGCCCACGTTAAAAAGGCCTTTGTGCCACATGACGCCCTCGTGGGGGACGACTAAATATAGTCCGTCGCTCACTTTCTGAGCGAACGGTTCGGTTTAACTCTCTCTTTCTCCTTCGCCCTGAACCCGTTTATACGGGTTCAAATGGGGAGGAACCCGAAGGAGGCTACGCCGAAGGGCGGAGTCTCCTTCTTGAGGGGAGGTAAAACCGGCCCTGAACCCGTTTATACGGGTTCAAATGGTTTATACGGGTTTTTGGCCGAGCCTAATGGCTCGGAAATGCCCACGTTAAAAAGGCCTTGTGCCACATGACGCCCTCGTGGGGGACGACTAAATATAGTCCGTCGCTCACTTTCTGAGCGAACGGTTCGGTTTAACTCTCTGCTTTCGGGCGGGAGGAACCCGAAGGAGGCTACGCCGAAGGGCGGAGTCTCCTTCGGGGAGGTAAAACCGGCCCTGAACCCGTTTATACGGGTTCAAATGGGCTTTTTTGGCCGAGCCTAATGGCTCGGAAATGCCCACGTTAAAAAGGCCTTGTGCCACATGACGCCCTCGTGGGGGACGACTAAATATAGTCCGTCGCTCACTTTCTGAGCGAACGGTTCGGTTTAACTCTCTCTGTCTACGGGCGGGGAGGAACCCGAAGGAGGCTACGCCGAAGGGCGGAGTCTCCTTCGGGGGAGGTAAAACCGTCCCTGAACCCGTTTATACGGGTTCAAATGGGCTATTTTTTTGGCCGAGCCTAATGGCTCGGAAATGCCCACGTTAAAAAGGCCTTGTGCCATATGACGCCCTCGTGGGGGGACGACTAAATATAGTCCGTCGCTCACTTTCTGAGCGAACGGTTCGGTTTAACTCTCTGCTTTCGGGCGGGAGGAACCCGAAGGAGGCTACGCCGAAGGGCGGAGTCTCCTTCGGGGAGGTAAAACCGGCCCTGAACCCGTTTATACGGGTTCAAATGGGCTATTTTTTGGCCGAGCCTAATGGCTCGGAAATGCCCACGTTAAAAAGGCCTTGTGCCACATGACGCCCTCGTGGGGGACGACTAAATATAGTCCGTCGCTCACTTTCTGAGCGAACGGTTCGGTTTAACTCTCTGCTTACGGGCGGAGGAACCCGAAGGAGGCTACGCCGAAGGGCGGAGTCTCCTTCGGGGGGAGGTAAAACCGGCCCTGAACCCGTTTATACGGGTTCAAATGGGCTATTTTTTTTGGCCGAGCCTAATGGCTCGGAAATGCCCACGTTAAAAAGGCCTTGTGCCACATGACGCCCTCGTGGGGGGACGACTAAATATAGTCCGTCGCTCACTTTCTGAGCGAACGGTTCGGTTTAACTCTCTGCTTTCGGGCGGGGAGGAACCCGAAGGAGGCTACGCCGAAGGGCGGAGTCTCCTTCGGGGAGGTAAAACCGGCCCTCAACCCGTTTATACGGGTTCAAATGGGCTATTTTTTGGCCGAGCCTAATGGCTCGGAAATGCCCACGTTAAAAAGGCCTTGTGCCACATGACGCCCTCGTGGGGGACGACTAAATATAGTCCGTCGCTCACTTTCTGAAGCGAACGGTTCGGTTTAACTCTCTGCTTTCGGGCGGGAGGAACCCGAAGGAGGCTACGCCGAAGGGCGGTGTCTCCTTCGGGGAGGTAAAACCGGCCCTGAACCCGTTTATACGGGTTCAAATGGGCTATTTTTGGCCGAGCCTAATGGCTCGGAAATGCCCACGTTAAAAAGGCCTTGTGCCACATGACGCCCTCGTGGGGGACGACTAAATATAGTCCGTCGCTCACTTTCTGAGCGAACGGTTCGGTTTAACTCTCTGCTTTACGGGCGGGAGGAACCCGAAGGAGGCTACGCCGAAGGGCGGAGTCTCCTCGGGGGGAGGTAAAACCGGCCCTGAACCCGTTTATACGGGTTCAAATGGGCTATTTTTTGGCCGAGCCTAATGGCTCGGAAATGCCCACGTTAAAAAAAGGCCTTGTGCCACATGACGCCCTCGTGGGGGACGACTAAATATAGTCCGTCGCTCACTTTCTGAGCGAACGGTTCGGTTTAACTCTCTCTGTCTACGGACGGGGAGGAACCCGAAGGAGGCTACGCCGAAGGGCGGAGTCTCCTTCGGGGAGTAAAACCGGCCCTGAACCCGTTTATACGGGTTCAAATGGGCTATTTTTTTTTTGGCCGAGCCTAATGGCTCGGAAATGCCCACGTTAAAAAAGGCCTTGTGCCACATGACGCCCTCGTGGGGGACGACTAAATATAGTCCGTCGCTCACTTTCTGAGCGAACGGTTCGGTTTAACTCTCTGCTTTCGGGCGGGGAGGAACCCGAAGGAGGCTACGCCGAAGGGCGGAGTCTCCTTCGGGGAGGTAAACCGGCCCTGAACCCGTTTATACGGGTTCAAATGGGCTTTTTTTGGCCGAGCCTAATGGCTCGGAAATGCCCACGTTAAAAAGGCCTTGTGCCACATGACGCCCTCGTGGGGGACGACTAAATATAGTCCGTCGCTCACTTTCTGAGCGAACGGTTCGGTTTAACTCTCTGCTTTCGGGCGGGGAGGAACCCGAAGGAGGCTACGCCGAAGGGCGGAGTCTCCTTCGGGGAGGTAAAACCGGCCCTGAACCCGTTTATACGGGTTCAAATGGGCTGTTTTTTGGCCGAGCCTAATGGCTCGGAAATGCCCACGTTAAAAAGGCCTTGTGCCACATGACGCCCTCGTGGGGGACGACTAAATATAGTCCGTCGCTCACTTTCTGAGCGAACGGTTCGGTTTAACTCTCTGCTTTCGGGCGGGAGGAACCCGAAGGAGGCTACGCCGAAGGGCGGAGTCTCCTTCGGGGAGGTAAAACCGGCCCTGAACCCGTTTATACGGGTTCAAATGGGCTTTTTTTTGGCCGAGCCTAATGGCTCGGAAATGCCCACGTTAAAAAGGCCTTGTGCCACATGACGCCCTCGTGGGGGACGACTAAATATAGTCCGTCGCTCACTTTCTGAGCGAACGGTTCGGTTTCAACTCTCTGTCTTACGGGCGGGAGGAACCCGAAGGAGGCTACGCCGAAGGGCGGAAGTCTCCTTCGGGGAGGTAAAACCGGCCCTGAACCCGTTTATACGGGTTCAAATGGGCTATTTTTTTTGGCCGAGCCTAATGGCTCGGAAATGCCCACGTTAAAAAGGCCTTGTGCCACATGACGCCCTCGTGGGGGACGACTAAATATAGTCCGTCGCTCACTTTCTGAGCGAACGGTTCGGTTTAACTCTCTGTCTTCGGGGGGGGAGGAACCCGAAGGAGGCTACGCCGAAGGGCGGAGTCTCCTTCGGGGAGGTAAAACCGGCCCTGAACCCGTTTATACGGGTTCAAATGGGCTATTTTTTGGCCGAGCCTAATGGCTCGGAAATGCCCACGTTAAAAAAAGGCCTTGTGCCACATGACGCCCTCGGGGGGACGACTAAATATAGTCCGTCGCTCACTTTCTGAGCGAACGGTTCGGTTTAACTCTCTGTTTCGGGCGGGAGGAACCCGAAGGAGGCTACGCCGAAGGGCGGAGTCTCCTTCGGGGAGGTAAAACCGTCCCTGAACCCGTTTATACGGGTTCAAATGGGCTATTTTTTTGGCCGAGCCTAATGGCTCGGAAATGCCCACGTTAAAAAGGCCTTGTGCCACATGACGCCCTCGTGGGGGACGACTAAATATAGTCCGTCGCTCACTTTCTGAGCGAACGGTTCGGTTTAACTCTCTGCTTTCGGGCGGGAGGAACCCGAAGGAGGCTACGCCGAAGGGCGGAGTCTCCTTCGGGGAGGTAAAACCGGCCCTGAACCCGTTTATACGGGTTCAAATGGGCTATTTTTTGGCCGAGCCTAATGGCTCGGAAATGCCCACGTTAAAAAGGCCTTGTGCCACATGACGCCCTCGTGGGGGGACGACTAAATATAGTCCGTCGCTCACTTTCTGAGCGAACGGTTCGGTTTAACTCTCTGCTTTCGGGCGGGAGGAACCCGAAGGAGGCTACGCCGAAGGGCGGAGTCTCCTTCGGGAGGTAAAACCGGCCCTGAACCCGTTTATACGGGTTCAAATGGGCTGTTTTTTTTGGCCGAGCCTAATGGCTCGGAAATGCCCACGTTAAAAAGGCCTTGTGCCACATGACGCCCTCGTGGGGGACGACTAAATATAGTCCGTCGCTCACTTTCTGAGCGAACGGTTCGGTTTAACTCTCTGTTTCGGGCGGGAGGAACCCGAAGGAGGCTACGCCGAAGGGCGGAGTCTCCTTCGGGGAGGTAAACCGGCCCTGAACCCGTTTATACGGGTTCAAATGGGCTATTTTTTTGGCCGAGCCTAATGGCTCGGAAATGCCCACGTTAAAAAGGCCTTGTGCCACATGACGCCCTCGTGGGGGACGACTAAATATAGTCCGTCGCTCACTTTCTGAGCGAACGGTTCGGTTTAACTCTCTGCTTTCGGGCGGGGAGGAACCCGAAGGAGGCTACGCCGAAGGGCGGAGTCTCCTTCGGGGAGGTAAAACCGGCCCTGAACCCGTTTATACGGGTTCAAATGGGCTATTTTTGGCCGAGCCTAATGGCTCGGAAATGCCCACGTTAAAAAGGCCTTGTGCCACATGACGCCCTCGTGGGGGACGACTAAATATAGTCCGTCGCTCACTTTCTGAGCGAACGGTTCGGTTTAACTCTCTGTCTACGGGGGGGAGGAACCCGAAGGAGGCTACGCCGAAGGGCGGAGTCTCCTTCGGGGAGGTAAAACCGGCTCTGAACCCGTTTATACGGGTTCAAATGGGCTATTTTTTGGCCGAGCCTAATGGCTCGGAAATGCCCACGTTAAAAAAGGCCTTGTGCCACATGACGCCCTCGTGGGGGACGACTAAATATAGTCCGTCGCTCACTTTCTGAGCGAACGGTTCGGTTTAACTCTCTGTCTACGGGCGGGAGGAACCCGAAGGAGGCTACGCCGAAGGGCGGAGTCTCCTTCGGGGAGGTAAAACCGGCCCTGAACCCGTTTATACGGGTTCAAAATGGCTATTTTTGGCCGAGCCTAATGGCTCGGAAATGCCCACGTTAAAAAGGCCTTGTGCCACATGACGCCCTCGTGGGGGACGACTAAATATAGTCCGTCGCTCACTTTCTGAGCGAACGGTTCGGTTTAACTCTCTGCTTTCGGACGGGGAGGAACCCGAAGGAGGCTACGCCGAAGGGCGGAGTCTCCTTCGGGGAGGTAAAAACCGGCCCTGAACCCGTTTATACGGGTTCAAATGGGCTATTTTTTGGCCGAGCCTAATGGCTCGGAAATGCCCACGTTAAAAAGGCCTTGTGCCACATGACGCCCTCGTGGGGGACGACTAAATATAGTCCGTCGCTCACTTCCTGAGCGATCGGTTCGGTTTAACTCTCTGCTTTCGGGCGGGAGGAACCCGATGGAGGCTACGCCGAAGGGCGGAGTCTCCTTCGGGGGGAGGTAAAACCGGCCCTGAACCCGTTTATACGGGTTCAAATGGGCTAATTTTTGGCCGAGCCTAATGGCTCGGAAATGCCCACGTTAAAAAGGCCTTGTGCCACATGACGCCCCCGTGGGGTGGGACGACTAAATATAGTCCGTCGTTCACTTTCTGAGCGAACGGTTCGGTTTAACTCTCTGCTTTCGGGCGGGAGGAACCCGAAGGAGGCTACGCCGAAGGGCGGAGTCTCCTTCGGGGAGGTAAAACCGGCCCTGAACCCGTTTATACGGGTTCAAATGGGCTTTTTTTTGGCCGAGCCTAATGGCTCGGAAATGCCCAAGTTAAAAAGGCCTTGTGCCACATGACGCCCTCGTGGGGGACGACTAAATATAGTCCGTCGCTCACTTTCTGAGCGAACGGTTCGGTTTAACTCTCTGCTTTCGGGCGGGAGGAACCCGAAGGAGGCTACGCCGAAGGGCGGAGTCTCCTTCGGGGAGGTAAAACCGGCCCTGAACCCGTTTATACGGGTTCAAATGGGCTATTTTTTGGCCGAGCCTAATGGCTCGGAAATGCCCACGTTAAAAAGGCCTTGTGCCACATGACGCCCTCGTGGGGGGACGACTAATTATAGTCCGTCGCTCATTTTCTGAGCGAACGGTTCGGTTTAACTCTCTGCTTTCGGGCGGGAGGAACCCGAAGGAGGCTACGCCGAAGGGCGGAGTCTCCTTCGGGGAGGTAAAACCGTCCCTGAACCCGTTTATACGGGTTCAAATGGGCTATTTTTTTGGCCGAGCCTAATGGCTCGGAAATGCCCACGTTAAAAAGGCCTTGTGCCATATGACGCCCTCGTGGGGGGACGACTAAATATAGTCCGTCGCTCACTTTCTGAGCGAACGGTTCGGTTTAACTCTCTCTACGGCGGGAGGAACCCGAAGGAGGCTACGCCGAAGGGCGGAGTCTCTTTCGGGGAGGTAAAACCGGCCCTGAACCCCTTTTATACGGGTTCAAATGGGCTATTTTTGGCCGAGCCTAATGGCTCGGAAATGCCCACGTTAAAAAGGCCTTGTGCCACATGACGCCCTCGTGGGGGGACGACTAAATATAGTCCGTCGCTCAACTCTTGAGCGAACGGTTCGGTTTAACTCTCTGCTTTCGGGCGGGGAGGAACCCGAAGGAGGCTACGCCGAAGGGCGGAGTCTCCTTCGGGGAGGTAAAACCGGCCCTGAACCCGTTTATACGGGTTCAAATGGGCTATTTTTGGCCGAGCCTAATGGCTCGGAAATGCCCACGTTAAAAAGGCCTTGTGCCACATGACGCCCTCGTGGGGGACGACTAAATATAGTCCGTCGCTCACTTTCTGAGCGAACGGTTCGGTTTAACTCTCTGTCTTTCGGGCGGGAGGAACCCGAAGGAGGCTACGCCGAAGGGCGGAGTCTCCTTCGGGGGAGGTAAACCGGCCCTGAACCCGTTTATACGGGTTCAAATGGGCTATTTTTTGGCCGAGCCTAATGGCTCGGAAATGCCCACGTTAAAAAGGCCTTGTGCCACATGACGCCCTCGTGGGGGACGACTAAATATAGTCCGTCGTTCACTTTCTGAGCGAACGGTTCGGTTTAACTCTCTGCTTTACGGGCGGGGAGGAACCCGAAGGAGGCTACGCCGAAGGGCGGAGTCTCCTTCGGGGGAGGTAAAACCGGCCCTGAACCCGTTTATACGGGTTCAAATGGGCTTTTTGGCCGAGCCTAATGGCTCGGAAATGCCCACGTTAAAAAAGGCCTTGTGCCACATGACGCCCTCGTGGGGGACGACTAAATATAGTCCGTCGCTCACTTTCTGAGCGAACGGTTCGGTTTAACTCTCTGTCTACGGACGGGGAGGAACCCGAAGGAGGCTACGCCGAAGGGCGGAGTCTCCTTTCGGGAGGTAAAACCGGCCCTGAACCCGTTTATACGGGTTCAAATGGGCTACCCGTTTTTTTGGCCGAGCCTAATGGCTCGGAAATGCCCACGTTAAAAAGGCCTTGTGCCCATGACGCCCTCGTGGGGGACGACTAAATATAGTCCGTCGCTCACTTTCTGAGCGACGGTTCGGTTTAACTCTCTGTCTACGGACGGGGAGGAACCCGAGAGGCTACGCCGAAGGGCGGAGTCTCCTTCGTGGGGGAGGTAAAAAGAAAAAATTTCGGCCCTGAACCCGTTTATACGGGTTCAAATGGGCTATTTTTTGGCCGAGCCTAATGGCTCGGAAATGCCCACGTTAAAAAGGCCTTGTGCCACATGACGCCCCGTCGGGGGGGACGACTAAATATAGTCCGTCGCTCACTTTCTGAGCGACGGTTCGGTTCAACTCTCTGTCTACGGACGGGAGGAACCCGAAGGAGGCTACGCCGAAGGGCGGAGTCTCCTGAGGGGAGGTAAAACCGGCCCATGAAACCCGTTTATACGGGTTCAAATTATTTTTGGCCGAAATTCAATGGCTCGGAAATGCCCACGTTAAAAAGGCCTTTTATGACGCCCTCGTCTATATGGGTGGACTCAATTATCAAGTTAAATGACTTAAAAAAAACCAACTTATTGTTGGTTACAACTGAGTGTAGTTTCTATTTACTTGAAAATTGAGTTTTTAGTTTAGAATTTGTGTTGAAATCGATTTTTCCTTTTTCGTAGTTTTTCGCTAAACGCAGCGGCATAGAAATAAAAAAATGAGGTATTGTTGAGCTCGTTATGATGTAAGTAACCTACATACCGAGTTTGAACGAAATCGGGGGAAAAGAAGTGGAATTTATTGATTTTTGAACGGCTTTATCGAATATTGATTTTTTAAAAGAAAATATCGATTTCTTACGCTAAAAACAATGTATATGCCAAGTTTGGTCAAAATCGGTTTGATGGGTTTGATGGACAGACAGACAGACAGACATCATCAGCGAATATACAAAATAGAAAGGTCTCACACGGATTTATTCAACAGACAGACAGACAGACAGACATCATCATTGCGGTCAAATTTTTACAAAAAATACGCAAATGACACGGTACTGATAGCAGACAGGAAAAAAACTACAAAACCTCCTACAAGAGGTCTTCAAAGGACTAACGGATAAATTCAATCTATATACAGAATGCATGATCATCAGTAAATGGATGAGCTGAAAATGCGATTTGCAGGTCGGGGACAATAAAATCAAACATGAGCGGAAGTTTAAATATGTGGGGAGTTTTTTTCAAGGAGGACGGTAGGTGCGACGCTGAGATCCGAAGACGGATTAGGGTGGCCAAGGATGAATTCCAAAAGCTGGGCAGAGTACTGCGAGACAGGAGGATTTCTTTGGCGACAAAGAAAAGAGTACTGAGCTGCTTTCTGACAACTGTCCTCCTATACGATAGCATAATGTTGGGCGGTCTCCTCAAAGATGAAGAAGAGACTCGAAGCGACGGAGATGTGATTCTACAGAAGGATGCTGAGGATATCATGGACCGAGCATGTGAGCAAGGATAAGGTCTTGGAGAGGATACAAACATGGAGGAAGCTTATACTTAACATAAAGAAGAGGCAGAGGAAATTTCTGGGACACGTAATGAGAAAGGAGGGCCTGGAGAATCTGATACTCACAGGTCGAACTGTGTGAAAAAGAGACAAAGGAAAACAACGCATGACATACCTAGCGGGCTTAAGCAAGTGGATGGCAGAACGTGGTCTGGGGGAGTTGGCAGAGGCACGAAATTTACTGAGAGTCACAAGGGAGAGGAGGAAGTGGAGGGCCATGATTGCTTACGTCCTGAAAGCACATGGTACATAAAAAGAAATATATATCTATGAATTCGCATTAATGAGAGAGATTCCCTCACGACTCTAACTTTGAGCTTAACGCTGTTTCGTATTTTCATCAATGACCATTCCGATGTTAACTGTTCCCAACTCAGTATTTAAACTCATGACAACTGTTTACTTAATAATAAGTCCGATAAAATAAAGCTAGCAAGTGATCTCTAAAATGCACAATCATTTGTTAACTGGGGCAAGAAATAGTTCAGAAATTTTAATGCCTCCGAAACGAAACTACTATGTTTTAGTCACCATAGTGACTTCCACCATCACGGCTGATGCTAATCTCCAGAAAAGCAACTCTTTGTGCTTTCCACTGACATGAAATGGAATAATCATATTGAATCAATTGCAAGTTCTGGCGCTAAGAAAACTAATTCACTGTGCCGTGACAAAGTCCAATCTGTACATTTATAAATCTACCATTCGGCCGTGCATTGAATATTGCTGCTATATCTGGTCTGGTGCTCCGGCTGTATATATCAAGCTTCTCGACAAAATTCAAATAAAGATGTGTAATGTTATCGATCATGACCTGGCATCTCGACTTCACTCACTTTCTCACCGTCATGACGTGGCTTCCCTCTGTCTTTTCTATAATTATTTCATGGCGAATATTCTAATGACAGTCCTGGGTATGATGATAAACTACATCCTGCAGCAAAGCCTCTCATTCAGTGATTGGAGATTCTAAGGAGCATGGAACCACGTTTTAAATTCTTTTGTTTCCGGGTTCGTCCTGACCCGGGTGGTAGAAGCTGTTAGGGTTCCAATTATGGGCAAACAGGAAACTCCCAAACAAAAATCAACAGTAGAATTTTGTAATAAAATTAACAAGAATATATTTTATAGTAAAATTACCAAAAATATTTTTTTATAGAAAAAATTACTAACAATACACTTTTATAGTAAAGTATTTAGTAATAGTGTTTAGTAATAGTATTTTATAGTAAAACTAGCAGCATGGCCCGGCGTTGCCATTGCTTGATTCAAAAATCTTACGACTCATACAGCAATCGCTATCACTTGACCTTAAATATTTTTGCCCTTCCTTGCCTTTAAAGGAGTGCCCTTTGCCGTGCTGATGTTGCTACATGCCTTACATCTTGCCTATCCCACACTGCAAATTTTTTAAGCTCTATACTAAACATTAAATCTGTTACGAAAAAAGAACTAAACAAAATGAACATAAAACAATCAGCTTTAAAAAAGGACTCGTAACTGGAAAACCGGAATGAAAAAAGACTATTAACAATAAATACTTTTTCACACCCAACCCAGTTAAGCAGAATCTGAATCAACGTTGAGCCAATTGGATTAAAGTGTCATGCAGATTTAAATTTTTTCCCACTTGTGACGAATACAGCTATCGATCTTTTTTTGCATGCTGGCATGCTAGTTAAAATTCATTTCAGTCAGCTGTTGGCTCTCACGCTGGCCAATAGAATCTTCCTGCCTATTCGTGGCAGCCAGCTATAGGCTCTTACTCTGGCCAGTAGAAAACGGTCGCAAACTACATGAAAAGTGCCGCAGAAGCATGAAAAAATTGATTATTTCCACTATCGATGGGAGTTGGAAAATACAAAGTCGGTCTTGGGCTTCCCGCTAACTTGGAGCTAGTGCATGTAAATTTTGATGCAAATCCGTCGAAACTTGCGGCCGTGCATTCGTTACACACACACACACACACACACATCCTGCCTTTTATAGAGAGAGCCCAAAAGCGTCTCCGCGTCCTTGTAGGTGATGAACTATTTTTTATACTGTATTTCCCTTCCTCACAGACAAAAAGTCACAAGTCTCTGGCTGCTATATCGCTGTTTAAATGAAAACTTGGCATTCTCAGTATACTTCTGTAAAGACAAATTTCTGTAGACTCAAGTTCCTTCGTCATCAGTGAGGAGATTTTGCTAGCATTCTCTGCGATATTAAAGGGCCAATGATATTTACATAACAATCTAGTATTATTTTCTTTTGTTCTTACAAAATCTTTCTGAGTTTTAATACTTTGCCTAAAATTAAAAAATTTTTTTTTTTTTTTTTGCCTATTTTTTGGAAGGAGTCACGGTGGAGTAATGGATAGCTGCTCGGATTGAGCAATCGGAAAGCCGAATTCGAATTGTCATAAGAATACTGTTTGGAGCCCACTATTCATGAATTAATTACCAGTTATTAATTACCGGTGAGAAAATACAGTATTAGTAGTATAAATATATATATATATATATATATATATATATATATATATATATATATATATATATATTGTATCCTTGGTAATGCAGAAAGAAATGGCAACCTATTGCGGGGGAAAAATCTGCCTCGTCTGTCATGTATCCAAAGATACATGATAGCCTAAGCGTGTGTCACGTATGGTACATCACTGACTGTCTATTGGAAGGGATCGTCGTTATTCCAATGTGTCTTCGTACTTCGGTATCGCATTTTCTGACCTCTGTTAAAAAATTTCCAAGATATTTAGAGGTTTGTAACGGTTTGATTTTTGTGTTTCCAATCCATGTTGTTCGCCTCTTCGCCTGTTCCTTTGTTCCTTTGCTTTTCCTTTGGGCTGTTTCTTTTGCTGACAACGACGAATAAAACAAAAAGAAGTTATGAACTGCAGACAGTTTCTCCGTAAATTTGATCCATTTTGTCGAGGACTTGTACAAAAACGGAAACATGTCAGGAAGCTAATTAAACAGACAGAAATTGTCGGTTGATTAAGACAAAGTTGTTGTTGTCTAATTATTCGGTAATCTTCTATTGCCACAGTGTGTGACATTTAAAAACATCAGCGAAAGAACAAAACCGTTGTAAAACAGACAACACTCGGCATTCAAACACGTCAGACGCCTGGAATTTAAAAATTTAATTAAAAATTTAGCCTCATTATATCTTCGGCGTTTCCTCTCGTTGTATAATCATAACTGACATTTTCATCTATCTATCTATCTATCTATCTATCTATCTATCTATCTATCTATCTATCTATCAATCTATCTATCTATTATTGCCAGGTCTCTGTCTCAATGGTATCTATAAATGTTAAACATCTATCTATCTATCTATCTATCTATATATATCTAATCTATCTAAAAAATCTATTTAGGTCTCTGTCTATGGTATCTATCTATCTATCTATCTATCTATCTATCTATCTATCTATCTATCTATCTATCACCAGGTCTCTGTCTCAATGGTATCTATCTATCTATCTATCTATCTATCTATCTATCTATCTATCTATCGCCAGGTCTCTGTCTCAATGGTATCTATCTATCTATCTATCTATCTATCTATCTATCTATCTATCTATCTATCTATAAAGGCCTCTGTCTCAAAAAAATATCTATCTATCTATCTATCTATCTATCTATCTATCTATCTATCTATCTATCTATCTATCTATCTATCGCCAGGTCTCTGTCTCAATGGCTATCTATCTATCTATCTATCTATCTATCTATCTATCTATCTATCTATCTATCTATCACCAGGTCTCTGTCTCAATGGTATCTATCTATCTATCTATCTATCTATCTATCTATCTATCTATCTATCTATCTGTGTGTGTGTGTGTGTGTGAATTAAAATCAATGAAACCCAAACAAATTACCCCATGCAGATGGCAATTTTATCCATGGGGAAAAAAAATCACCGGACATTTGTTTTAACAAATGTATTTGCATTGACAAGTCCAGGGAAATATTTTCCCCTGGATGAAATGGTCATATGTATGCGGTAATTTGGGTTTCATTACTTGTAATTCACTTATTTGTTCTATAATAAAACTTATATTGAGCTCTCTTTTGCAGATCAGTTTTAATATCTTATATTAATAGGATCTATTTGGATTACCTATCCACGGATTTTTTACATATATATATATATATATATATATATACACACACACACACATATATATATATATGTATATATGGTTAAATATGACATACAACGAATGTCTCTTATGGCTTTAGTTTCGAGAGAAAATAAGGACAAATACTAATAATAAACCCATTACATATATTGGCTTTACTACAACCACACTCTCACATAGACTTTCCTGTCATTTTTCTGATCTTAGTTCTATTAATCACCATTTCTTAGAAAAAATATAGCTATGTACATATTTTTAGACAGTTGATAATGCTCAAACATATACACAGTGAAAAGAACGTTAAGACATTAGAAGCCATCTACATTAAAACAAAGCAACCCACACTCAACTAAATTACATTTTAATTCAGCCACAACATATTACAATGCATTTAAACATATGGTTCTGTTGATAACATTTCTTTCTTTCATATGGTCATGTATGACGTCATAGAACCGCATTACGAATTTACGACCTGCATTTGGTATGCAGTTATCGTCGCAAGGGAACCTTCTATGTAAATATAACAGTATGTCATCTTTAATGGTGAACATCTCTGTTGTAATGTCCATATAACCACTCTGATGATGGCACATGTGAGTCGAAAGCTTAGATCAAAGAACAGCATAATAAAAAAAAATATCTAAATGTTGGACATTTTTTGTTACTATTTTCTCCCGTAACTAAAGTCACTATACGAAGCTTGGAAAGGGTCATGATCAAACATAATAGACATTCGTTGCTTGTTTTATCTAACAATATATGTTTGTGCTTGGAACAGTGCCCAAAACTGTTCGTTACTGTCGAACTCTCTGCCTTGAGCAACCATTCAACCATGCATTGAATATTGGTGTCACATTTCGTCTGGTGTTTCTACAATGAATCTTGACAATATTGATAAAATCGAAAGAAGTATCTGCAACGTTATCGGCCCTGACCAGGCAACTTTGCTTCATTCACATTCCCACCGCAGCTTCAGTTTCGCCTTTTTCTATGAATATTTTCATGGTAATTGATCTGATGAGTGTTCCTCTTTCGTACCTCGTCTTTACGATTTTAAGCGCGGTACTAGATTGGCTGTTAGGTCTCATCATGTTACAGTTGAAATTGCTAGATATAACCGTAAGCTCTATGCTAACAGTTTCTTCTCTCGCCCTTTGCGCTTGTAGAACTCTCTTCCAGCTTTGTGCTTTCCAGTCAACAGTGACCTCCAACAATTTAAATTCATTGCAATTTTCTGTCTACTTAATTCCCGTTCTTTTATTTTTCTCTCATCTTAACAATATTTTTCTTTTTCTTATAATCCTTCTCACTCAGTAATCATTGGTATCTCAGTGGCTTTATTGCCTTGCTTGCAGTGCAATGATAAAAACTCTAGTGAACGAGATAATCAACTACCCCGGAAAAAAGTTCGTGTTTTGTGTGCGATCTGCTGAAAAAGGATTACCAAAAAGTAGTCAGCAAAACTCTTATAGCGACTTACCTCGTCAACCAAAGCGACAGCGCGTCGCGCGTATTCTGTGACGAAAAAAGAAACAAGTTCGTCGTAGGAGTCGCTATAAGAGTATATTAATATGCAAATTACGGAGCATCCTATCCCGGCTGTCGACGAATGAATGGAAAAAATAGGTTCTGCCGATAAAAGCAGTTGGTACTCTTTTCGACTCGAAAAAGGAAAATTCGGGCATTTTGGCTACGGCTCGTGAGTTATTTTCCTGACGCGTTACAAGTGATTTTCTTTCTTTGTTTTAATGAAAGTAACAAATTTATTTTGAGAACGCTATACTCTTCAAAAACCTTACATATATATATATATTTCTTTTTAAGCATTCAACCCCAAGCAAGGCGGGAAGCCACTAGCACGCAAGGTGTTACAGAGAGTTGGAGCGAGAGCAAAGAGGAGTGATAGAGGAAAGGATGAAGAGAAGGTTAGGGGATAGATCAGGGCATCTGGAGACGTCGATTGACGTTACATTTGAATAGTTGGAGATTATAGCTATCAAGAAAACAAGAACTGGGGAGAGAGTTCCACAGGCGAAAAGTGTGAGACATGAAGCTTTTGGAGTTGAAGAGACAGCTACATTTAACAGTTTCAACAGTGAAAGGTGGAGAGTTGGATGCCAGCCTAGTTGAACGCTTAAATTCCTTAAGTCTGGGAACCAGAGAAAGCAGCTCACCGGAGCAGTTACCGTGAACGTATTTGTAAAAAAAGACAGAGGGAAGCAACGGCACGTCTGTGAGAGAGCGACTGCGGATGAGATGCCAGATCAGAGCCAATTACATTGCATATCCCTCTTTGGATTTTATCAAGGACCTTGAGACAAATAGAAGGATCTCCAGACCATATATGGCAGCAATGCTTCATGCAATGGCGAATGGTTGATTTGTAGATTTGAAGGATTGACTCCGGCGACAAAAATTTCCTGGCTCGGCACAGGAAGCCAATTTTCTTAGCGGTAGGCGAAGCTATTGACTCAATGTATTTGTTCCATCTCAGGTCAGCGGACAATGTGAGACGGAGCAGTCGCAAAGAGGTGCTCTCGTGGAGTTGAGCGTCAGGCATTCTAATGGAAGGAAGGGATGGGTCTCTCTGGTGATAGCAGTTTTGTTTTTGAGGCATTAAAGTCAACCAGACAATACCTGCCCCAGTCCACAACCGATTGGAAGTCCTTTTCAAGTCAAACGGCCAGGTTAGTTTTGTCGGCGACACTAGATTTGTTTTTGAGGCAGGAGTAAATAGTAGTGTCATTCGCATAGATGCCTAATTGGGAACCTATGACATCAGGAAGATCGTTAGTAAATTTAAATATATATATATATATATATATATATATATATATATATATATATATATATATATATATCATACTATCTCAAATTATGTTTTATATGAATATTCTAGCTGGCGCATGGCCATACGAAATTTGAACGTTATCGTCTAAATCACCCTTGCCTTGATTTTTAAAAGAGTTCTCGATTTTTATATCAGACTAGGAAAACGCATGAGGCGGCTTACGGTCACATCTCTATAAAACACTGGTTCTTGTAACATAACCGAAGTGAACCAAGATCGATCCTGGTCAGTACCGAGATGGGTGACCACTTGGGAGTACCAATTGGAATTTGGGTGATGTAAACAATTAGTTCCAAATTGTTAATGGAGAATGGGAATTGAAAAAAAAAACAAGGAAACAATTCTAGTTAGAATTATTAAATAAAATTTCTACATTTAATGTTTTTTTTTTTCTTCTTCTTCTTCTTCTTCTTCTATGTCGTGTTCCTCCAGAACGTTGTCAAAAATAAAATTAGCAATAGACAAATTCTTTTGATTCTAATCTGCTCGAAATAAACTATGTCTTTTTTTTATCCATTAATTTCTTGTTACCCCATCCATTGAAAAAGACTCGCGATTCTTTTAACGATGTTTGCTCCATGGTATTATCAGCATCCTTCTGTAAAAACATTTCATTAATCCAAGTCTGAAGAAATCTGTAAAAAAAGTTTGTCTGTCATTCACTGCCATATTGAATTTGAGATTATATAACACTTACTACTTTTTTCTTAGTCAAAAAAAAACTTTCCTGTTTCTTTATACTTTGCTTAGCTTTTTGGAGGCACTTTTTGTTATCCAAAATGAGCATTCGGATTTCAGTGTCACCGTTTTCATCCGTCCTCTATTCAAACACTTGCCTGATATTAAATTGTACTTGTTTGATTTTTGTATCTATAATTTGTAATTTGCATGTTGGACTGTTCCGTTTGCTAAGAAAAGTGCATTCTGCCTTCTTGAAATTCATGTTTAGTCCTTTCTTCTTGCTTTACTTTACTATCTTCTGTAGGAGTTATTGTAGTGTTCTGCCTGTGTCTGCTAAAAATACTGTGTTCTCTGCATATCTTATGATGTTAAGATTTTGTCTCCCACGAATAAATCCTGGCTTACTGTATATGTTGAACTAGCAGCATGGTCCGGCGTTGCCCGTGCTTGATTCAAAAAAAATTTTGACTCCATACAGCAATCGCTATCACTTGACTTAAAATATTTTTGCCCTTCCTTATAAATTTAAAGGAGTGCCCTTTGCCGTGCTGATGTTGTTACATGCCTTACTTCTTGCCTATCTCACTTTGCGAAATTTTTCTAAGCTCTATACTAAATTAAAAAACAAAATGAACACAAAATGATCAGCTTTTAAAAAGGACTCGTAACTGGAAAAGCCGAATGAAAAAAAGAATGTTAACAACAAATACTTTTCACACCCAACCCAGTTCATGAAATCAGAATCAACGTTGAGTTTAAGCAAGTGAATGAGCCATTTTTAAATGCCATGCAAATTTAAATTTCCCCACATTTTGTGACGAATGCAGCTATTATATTTTTTTATGCATTTTAGCAGTTTTAACATTTATGTCAGTCAGCTGTTGGCTCAACGCTGGCCAATAAGAATCTTCCTGCCTATTCGTGGCATGCCAGCTACGCACTCTCACTCTGGCCAGTAGAAACAAACTATTATGATAAACTGCCGTAGAAGCATAAAAAATCAATTATTTCCATATATCGATGGGAGTTGGGAAATTATTCTTTCGGTCTTGGCCTTCCCTGCTCAACAGTTGAGCATGTGCATGTAAATGATTTGGTGCAAATCCGTCGAAAATTGCGACCGTGCATTTTTTAATTTTTGAAATACACACACACTTTCACACATAACACATACACATTTGTTACGCGCGCGCGCACATATCTTGCCTTTCGTGAGATATTTACTGAAGCGAATGAACAAATATAATAAAAATATGCATTAACGATGGAATTCACTTTTTTTTAAAATACTGTAAGTGCTGAACAAAGTGTTTGAACAAAAGGCATAGAAAAACCACGGAATTTTTGCATTGAAAAATGTTAATTTTAAAGATTATTAAAATATTCATTGAAATCCACTGATTGTAATATCAAATCCTGCCTTTATTTTTGTTTTTTTTTTTTTTTTTTTATCTCGATAAAAAAAATGCGGAATAAAAAATTACTAATTTGTCAGTAATATTTTTTCTATATTTGATATGATGTAAATCATTTAAAATACTTAATTTTTAAATAAAAACAAACTCTCCCACACAATTTCATGACACTGGCTTAAAACAGATGTGCCTATTTGGGTAGGATTTAAAAAAGTTTATATTCCGTCTAGTTCAATACTAACGTATATTTCATCACACAAGTTTCAGGCACACACAGTTACGCAGAGAGATTTGAAAAAATATTGGTTGAGATAAGTACAAACGAATGTATAAGCATATGTGTGGGCAGTTACGACTGAATAGTGAGTTCGATCCTTTGAGTACAATAAAGTTTTCGGCTTTGAATGAATATCTAATATACGCAAACTTAAAAATCATTTGGACACTTCGACGGTGCTGTAATGGTTAATAAATTTCATTTCTACAAGATCAATTACGACTGATTAGTAATTCAAAATTGAAATCAAATCATTTTAAAAGGAATTTTTCGGCCTTTTGCCACATCAATATCTTTGAAAATATATTATGCTATTCACAACCGGTCGCCCATCATATCTACTGACCAGGCTCGACGTTGCTTAATTTCGGTGATCGTACGTGTTTCAACGTGATGTGTCCGGAGGAGGTTAGCAAAGTTTTGTCTGTTAAAAAAAATTTTTTGTATTTTGGAAAATAATACATCATCCATATACATGTTAAAAAATGAACTCTGCCATGGCTTCAAAAAAGATAAGAATATATAGCTCCTGTCCAGATTGGAATTAATGGTCCATTTTTTGTCTGATCTACTCTTGATAAAGATAAAATGCATAATTGTCAGTGTATCAGGTAGTTTATTACATTTTTTTTAGCGATAGTTCGTATATAAAAGTCCCACTTAAGTTTGGAGCGAGTTTGAGCCCCAAGAGACGTCCAAAGTAGAGAACATTGGGAATTCATACGTTGAACAGAACTGGAGAAGATCAAAGGAAAATAAAAAAAGCCAAGGGAAATGTTTGAAACAAGGGAAGAACGATATTTATTTTGTAAAAATATACAAAAATGTGGAACAAGACCAAAAGCAGGAATGGTGAATGGATGGCCTTCTTCTGTTTCATAATTAAACTTAGCTAGCCACAATCACAGACATAAACACACAACAATAAAGATTTTATAAAAAAAACATATTTCTAAAACCATTCTTACTACATCCACCATAATACCTCAGGATCTAAAGTTGAAAAAAATATATTAATTGTATATATAACAATTCTTTGTCTGTGGAATTTGAAATATAAAACAGAGAGAAGAACTCAACAGAATAATTACTATAAAAATTTTTGTACTGCTATTCAACATTTGAGAAGTTATTTTATGCCAGTGGGAAAAATTAGGATTCCCCCATAAGCCATGATTTTTAGATGGTCAGGGCAGATATATAAGACAATTTTCTTTTTTTTTTGTCATAACGTTTCTAAGGATGTGATTTTCAAGTTTTTGATTTTCACAGTTTTAGAAATTTCATAAAAGGATTATTTATGTATTTCGGATTATTCTTTGTAAATTTAATTAAATTATATTCGAATCAAGTTCCAAAGCCCAATAATTTACACATCAAAATTTAAACCCATTTCTATACATTTATACGGGATTTGGCATGGATTTATTATATAAAAATAAATATACATAATTATATATATTATATATATATATATATATATATATATATATAGGAGAGAATTTTTAAAGTTATTGGAACATTTTTTCATACATTATAAGTATTTTACTGAAATATCTATATAAAATTTATTTATATATATATATAAATAAAGATAATGATATAATATAAAGTTTATAATATATATATATATATATATATATATATTTATTAAAGACATTTTTTTTATGTTTAACGTTGTTATTTTATAGATACAAGTATTTAAGCAAATGCTCTGTTTATGATAAACAGTATTAAATAACATTTACCGGCCTGAATGTCCGAGAAATTTTCATAGAAAATATTCGTTCTTAGACAGGATTCGAACCTGCATCCTATACGGAACCGTCATATACGCTGACGTGCCTTGACCACTCGGCCACAAATGAACCTTATCGGTAGACAAGGTCGAATTTACTGTTATAAACTTCAATCTTCCATGAATCTCGTACATTCATAACTGCTCTGGCGTATCGAATGTAAACAAATGACGTCATATGTTAAGAAATGGACAAGGTCCGACAATTTATTTATTAAAGACATTTTTTTTTTTATGTTTAACGTTGTTATTTTATAGATACAAGTATTTAAGCAAATGCTCTGTTTATGATAAACAGTATTAAATAACATTTACCGGCCTGAATGTCCGAGAAATTTTCATAGAAAATATTCGTTCATAGACAGGATTCGAATATGCATCCTATACGGAACCGTCATATACGCATGACGTGTAAATTATATATAAAGCCACCATATATAAAATGTTATATATATATATATATCGAATTATTCTGTATATAAATTTTTCGGACATTCAGGCCGGTAAATGTTATTTAATATGTTTATATAAATAGTCATTTATATTAAATATATATATAAAAAACAACGTTAAACCTTAAATAATGGTTCAATGTGTGGTTAATATGGTTTTTTTTGAAATCCTAGAACCAATATTAAAAAAAATAAATAAAATAAATAAAATAAATAAATATGTTTTTTTTTTTTTTGAAATATATTTATATATATTATAATAAAATAAAATATATGAAATATATGTTTTTTTAATTATTATCTTTTTTTACAAATTATAATAAATTGTTTTTTTTAAAAATTTTACCATTGTTTTCCTATTTTTAAAATTTTTTTTTGATTCTTATAAAATGAGATCCAAAACATAATACATAAATATATATATATATATATATATATATATATATATATATATATATATATATATAGAGATAGAGAGAGAGAGAGATCTTTAGAAGTTTTTTTGGAAAACCGTTTTATAAAATACATACATTATTTTGAGATATAGATATAGATATAAAACTGTATATATATATATATATATATATATATATATATATATATATATATATATATATATATAAAATATATATAGATAGATATATATATATATTTACATAATATATACATATATATATATATATATATATATATATTATAATAAACAGATAAGTGAATAAATATGTTTTTTTTTTAATTTATTATCTTTTTAGTACAAATTGTTTGTTTTTTTACATTTTTACCATTGTTTTCCTATTTTTTAAAATCTTTTTTTTTTTGATTCTTATAAAAATGAGATCCAAAACATTGTAAATTCTAAACTGAAATTCTAAAAATCATTTTTCATATTCATCTTTTGTTCTTAAACGCAAATGTCTTCAGTGAACAACAAAAAAACGTTATATAAATATTTTGTTTTTCAATTTTTTTCGAGAAAACTGTATATATGTATGTAAACACATTCATTTTGAATTTCGTTAAATGTGTGTGAGAATGTGAGAAATATTTATAAATATCTAAACTTATATAAACAGTTACTTACGCAAGTATTCCTTCAAACACACACACACACACGCACACACACACACACACACGCGCATATATATATTAAGGTAGTTATTCGTATTTATGAATAGAATATTTTAATATTAGATAGTACTGATATATTGAGAAACCATTTTCTAAACTTTAGTGCATATAAATTATATATATAAATATAAATGCGCTACAGAGATAGGTATATATAAAACAAACTGTCACAACTGCTCTTCAAAATGCATTGGGGAGACTTGCAGAAATGTTAAAAAAAGTATCTATGAGCACACAAAGCATCTTTTGCACAACACTTTTTAAAATACATTAGTTATACATGGATATAAATTCAACCATAACTTTGATCTAAAGAATGTCACACTTATGAAAAGAGAAGGTAGTCAGACGTAATATTCTCGAGACAGTAGCTATCTAATCTTATCAGAATATAAATCATATATAGGCCAAAATTTTTCCAAATTAAAATAAAATTTATGATAATTAATCCAATAATTAGAAGCCAACATATATAACTATAAAAAGAAAATGGCCAATTTTGTAAACATTCTGTTATATATTATATATATATATATATATATATATATATATATATAATTCTTGTTTTTCTTTCCTGAAATATATGTGTGTGTGTGTGTGAAACATAAATATATATATATTTATATATATATATATATATATATATATATATATATATCCAATACTAAAATAAGACTATTAATGATATTAAAAATTCAACAATATCATTTACTCAGTTTCGTTTATTAGACATTAAATTATGTCACTTAGCATCCTCCATAGTTTATTAGACATTAAATTACGTCACTTAGCATCCTCCATAGTTTATTAGACATTAAATTACGTCACTTAGCATCCTCCATAGTTTATTAGACATTAAATTACGTCACTTAGCATCCTCCATAGTTTATTAGACATCAAATTACGTCACTTAGCATCCTCCACAATTTACCTATACGCTTTTGTTAATCTCATCAGTTTTTCATGACAAATTTTTTCTTAAATTTAATTAAAAAGAAATTTGAATTTTTTTTAATTTTTGTTTATAAATACTGGTTGGGAAATAAAATCCTTGTATTTGCCTTGATAAAGTCCATCAGAAGAAGAAACGCGTCGGCTAAAGTAAGTTTTCTTTTTTGTCTTTAGTCATACATATATATATATATATATATATATATATAAACCCTGATGTGTGACAATGTGTGTGTGGAAATATATCGAACATTCAGTGTATATATACACACACACACACACACACACATATATATATATATATATATATATATATATATATATATGAATAACTGTCAGGGTTTCAATTTTTGGTAGTGGAAAAAAAACACCTGTTTTTATGAGTGCCAAAAAATAGATTTCTATTTAATTTTTTAATGAATTGTTAAAAATATTTATCCGCACGGTCCTTTGGTTAATAATTTATATATATATATACATATATATATATATATATATTATTTTATTATCTAAAGAAATAATGGATTCTTTATTTATTAATCTAATCACTTCAGTTTTAGTGATTACTAATATTTGCATACGCACTCCTTTTATTTATTAAACAGTATATTTAGCGAAGCGGTCATGTTTACACTGAAACAGCTTCAAGAAAACCGCTAGATAGATAGATACACAACTTAATTACTATTTGAGTCTCTTTTTTTTTTTCATAAATAACCAGGTATAAAATAAAACCAAACTTCATAAGGCGAAATGAATTGGATTAATTTTATATACGCATATATATGATCTCTTTTGATCATTATGATCTGTTCCCTCAGGACAACGTGTAGCGCGTCACCTGGTGAGGCTCAAATTCTTCGTACTCTAAACTGTTAAGTGACACTGGCTTTCTGACAAATTAGATTCTCCTGATAAATATTGACAACACTAGAAACTAACATGTTTTTATTTTTGTCTGCGAAATGTCGTGATTTGGTCTGATACGTTCGAAAACATTTAATGTCGTCAGTCATGTTTTTCTTAAGTCGATATCACGTGGAAGAAATAAATATTCTGTAATACAAATGAAAGATGGCATATAAAATATTGAAAATGTCAAGGTGCTTCAAGCTGAAAACTCAGGAGTGGGCAGACATTTCCCAGAGTAAGACGGCTTGGAAAATTTAACACTCACAGGGCATATCAAAGGCAAAAGAAAGAGAAAGACGCATCTAGTAAGCTATCTGACAAGCTTGGGAAAATAGATCGAAGAACAATTATGACAGTAAAAGACATATAATTTTTTAATATTTTAAGGTCAAAGATCTCCCACATGAATTTACAAAACAAAAAAAAAAAAAAACCAATGAAAAATTCTAAAATTATTTGTCAGCGAATGTGTCTTTTTAACCTTCAATTCTTATCTATTTTCCTTTTCAAAAACAAGTGAAAAGTATCTAAAAAGTCGTATTTCACTAGAAAACTAAATTTTTAATATATTTCAATATATAAATATGTAAAACTAATGTTTGCAGATTGTCATAAACAATTGGCAAATGGCGTCAAAATAGCATTTTTATATATATGAAACTATACTTTCCAAAATGTTTCAGTAACTTATCACACTATTTACGTACAGAAAAACTACTGTAATTCTCCACGTATAATACGCATTTTTTAAAAAAATAATAAGCAAAATCAGGGGTGCGTATCATGCACAGTTACAAAAATATCTTTAAAAAATTGCCGTTTCATAGGTCGATTTCAATTGCGAAAGGGCTTTCATCAAAACATACGACAATTTGACACTAACATTTTGGTGGTTGGTTGATCGTTCTAAAGCAATTATGTCAAATACAATCATATATATATATTAACAATACTTATAAATGTAAAATAAAATAAGACTTATCATAAAACTAAAATAGAATAACATTTTCTAGTTTTTTAAAACCATTTTTAATAAAAAATAGAAAACGCTAGATAGAATAATGAAATTGAGAGGTATCATTTATAGGGTTTGATTACCAAATTCAAAGATGGTGCGTATTATGTAGTGACTATAAACACTTTCCCACGCATTCAGCACAACTTTAGGAGTGCGTATTATGGATGAAGGCGTATTATACATGGGGAATTACAGTAATGCTTATCAACCCTCGAAATTGATGTTTCATCAACAAGAGCTTTCAATCTAGTATTTTCGCTATGAAATTATACTTTTTAATGTTTCACCAAATTGAAAGACTTTTGCAGAACTGATGTTTTCAAACTTTCGAAAACAAATTCTTTGTTCCTTCAAACAAATATTTTGCCTCTTAAAGTGATTCGTTTTATGTAACATGTCTCTTCAGGGCGTAAGGTGATAATGGCTCTGCACGATTCCTTGTCCTTTCTATAAATTTTGTCTTTTAGTTAGTTATCTTTCCTAAACCTTGCTCCGCTATCTATCAAGTCATCCCATAAGTTCTGTCCGAATTTTAACTTTTTGTTAAAATGAACGGAATTTAAAGAGAATTTTATAATGTATAATGGAGCTGAACATTATTTTTATGTTTAGATGCATTTAAACTGATCAAATCTTATTTCAGAGAACAATAAAATTAAATTTTGTTTGATTAAAACCCTGCTAACATTGAAGTATCCAAGAATCATTTGAGGCACATAATGCTTTATGATTCAAGAAAGGAAACTCAACAGCCGGCTAGAAACATTCACTCAGTTTATGGAGAGGAATGTGTGAATGAAAGAACTTGCAGAAAATGGTTTGCAAAATTCGGAGGTGGAGATTTCAACCTTGAAGACGATTAGTTGAGTTTGATGAAAAGCTTCTGAAGCAGCACTAGAAGAAAATTCTGCTTTATCAGTTGAGGAATTGGCAGTTGTTCTCAGTTCAAACCATACAACTGTACATCGTCACCTTCAACAACTTGGAAAAGTTCCTAAGCTTGGAAAATGAGTGCCTCATGAATTGTCTGAAAACAACCTCAAATCCCGAGTTGACATCTGCTCTTCTCTCCATTCTCGCCAACTTGTTTCACCTTTTTGGATAGACTTGTGGCTGGCGACGAAAAATGGATCTTTTATCGAAATGTTAAGCGTCGTAGACAGTGGCTTGGTAAAGGGAAGGACCCCAGCCACAGCCGAGAAGGGAACTTCATGGGCAAAAGGTTCTTCTTTCAATTTGGTGGGATCGCCAAGGAATAATCCACTTTGAATTCTTACCACCTAATGCAACAATTAATGCTCAAATATACTGTCAGCAATTAGAGCGTTTGAACCAAGCTTTGAGGAAAAAAAGACCTGCTCTAGTGAATCGAAAAGAGGTGATGTTTCATCAGGACAATGCGCGACCCCACACAGCAAGAATCACGTCACAAAAGATCGAAGAACTTGGTTGGGAGAAAATTCCTCATCCACCTTATTCTCCCGATCTTGCTCCTTCAGACTACCATTTGTTTCGTAGCTTACAGAATCATTTGGAAGAAACAGCTTTTTGTAACACAGGAAGTTAAAAGGTTAAAACTGACATTTGTGGAGTTCTTCGAATCAAAGCTGTAATTAAAAAAGACTTGTTTTCTTTTCAAAATTCGAACAGTAATGGGGAATTAGTAACCTTGTTAATAGATGGAAGGAAGTCTGTCCATAGATAATCAGGGAAAATACATTGTTGATTGAATCTGTAATTAAATGTAACATTTGGTCAGCTTGTTTTAGAACCATATTTCTTTATCCATCCAACCCCTCTGAGACCAACACTATAGATGCTTATATTACTACTGGAGCAGAGGCACCTCGGCGTGGTGTAATGGCTGTCTCGCTAGATCCATTACGACTGTATAGTGAGTTCGATCCTCACTGGGTGCCACATACTGTCGGCCTTGTGTCACATCTAATCCGAGCTTAGAAAAGCACTATTACTACTGGGACAATCCCGAGGTGGATCAGTTCTTTTTATACAGAGTGTTATCAGTTCGTTCCCTACAACAGTTTCTCAACTTTTCAAATTACTTCAGTTACTTACCAGCTTCTTTTTTTTTATATATATATATATATATATATATATATATATATATATATATATATATATATATAATATATGTCTGCAAACTCTAAAAAAAAACAAGTACACACTGACTTCGTACAAACACTTTCTTTCCGTAACTACGTTTTTCATTTTTTTTTAATAAATTTATTTACGTAAAATTGATGTTCAGAAGAGTTAAAAAAAACTAACGAAATGTTTGTTCGAACAAGCATTTTTCTTTTGAAACTGGACTTATCAACATGATTCAGTAACTTACTTATGTGAATAATCTTTTGAAAACGTGACTCAAATTAGCATTTTTTACTTTGAAACTATACATTTCAAGACGTTTTAGTAATTTACAAATCTGTTGATGAATTTAAAATTGATGTTTGCTAACTTTCTAAAGAAGTGAAAAGTGCCTTGATACAAGTTAAAAAAAAAAAAATCTGAAACAGTATTTTCAAACTATTTTGGTGACGTACAAGTTTGCTTATGCATATAAAGTTGGTATTTTTAAACTTGGAAAAAACACGTGAAAAGTTCTTTCAAACTTTTTCGCCATGAAACTATACTTTTCAATTTGTTTTAGTAAATTACAAGACTATAGACTTATGTAAAACTCTTGTTTGCAAAGTTTCAAAAACCAGTGAGAAGTGTAAAGACGAAATTTACATGTGTTAACAAGTTTTTAAGCTGTTGAAAATGACAACAGGAAGCCTTGAGAAGTGAAAGCGATTCTCGATGTGCATCTGAGGTCTGTAATATCAAGGGTATAAAGTTAATAATAATCTTCAACATTCGAAGCTGCTCGACATGACGAAAGAATAAAATCTAGGAGTACACATTTAAATTCTTGTTCGCTGACTTCAATTAGACCTAACCATGAGCTGAGGTGATATGGACAAGTTAAGCCTGTTCTAAGGTAAATGAGAAAAGCGCGATCTGCAAGGGAATTTAAAATATTTTTTTTTTACAGTAAGGTTCACCCTATACAAGGCAGTCGACGGAGAGCGTTACGTTAAGGGATAGTTTATATGGATAGGAGAGGAAGATAACCCTTGATTCTAGATTTGAACAGATTAAGATTGTAGTGATAGGAGAAACATTCTCTATGGAATCTGTTCCACAGAGCAGTAATTCACGTCAAGAAGCTGTTCGAGTGAAACTGACTACTGGCCGATGGAATACTGAGAGAATGTGGGTGGGGTTTGCTACAATGTAAGTGGCATGGCAGGTCCTCACCGTGAAGGTTAAACCTGGGGGAAGCAAGGAAGTATTAACTGAAGAAATAAAACTGATCACAAAATTCAAATAGCAAAACAGTAAAATTTTCACAGGTATTTCTAGTATATATTATTAAAGTAATAAGTTTTTCTCATATAACAAATGAACAAATATTAATTACAGTATACATAAAAAAGTTAATGTTACAGAAGTAATATTACATACTCTAGTTTTCCAAATAAAAACAATAAGGATATTCTTTATTGCTTCTACCTTTGGGCAACGGTATTTAAAAGATGCTTTGGAATATAATTCTAGGAATTCCCTGGAGATGCCTCTTCAAAATACGAAGCCTCTTGACATAACGAAAGAATAAAATCTAGACGCACACATTTAAATTCTTGTTCGCTGACTTCAATTCGACCTAACCATGAGCTGAGGTGATAAGTTAAGCCTGGCCTAAATTAATTGAGAAAAGCGCAAACTAGTGATTGGTTTGGCATGCGAGGGAATTTAAAATAGTTTCTCTTTACAATAAGTTTCACTCTTTACAAGGCTCGTGGGGGGAGCACTCGAGATAGAGCGTTACGTTAAGGGATAGTTTATGTGGATAGGAGCGGAAGATTTGAACAGATTAAGATTGTAGTAAGTCAGATGACTCATAGCTTGTTAAGACGCCACAAACACAGAAAGAGTAGCTCAGAAGACAAGCGACATTTCTGATTGTGAAAAAAAAAATCGTATCAAAAATTAAAGGATCTGGAAAAATTGTCGTAAGCAACGTTTTAACAGAAATGAATTCAAACCGAATAAAAACGACTTAATATTATTGCAATTTTCTCAGTTTACTCGTAAAATGCTGAATATGATATATTCAAGGTGATCATAGGTGTTGTGTCAGTCTTTTAACGAAGGTGATTTATGTGAAAGTATGGAAAGAATATTGCTACCACATATGATCCCGTGCCCCTGCTATTTACTTTGAGCTCATTGATAAAATCCAGAGAAGAATCAGCAATATTATTGGTCCTGATCTGGCAGCTCGGTTTCACTCCTTTGCCCACCACCCTGAGGTTACCTCTCCCTCTCTTCTCTTCTACATTCCCTTCTTTCATTTTCTCACTGAAACAAAATAGTGACTTTTCCCCTCTCCCACGTGATCAAAATGGAATAATCCATTATTTATGAGGCATTGGCAGTGCGCAACGGTCGTGCGAATTAACCAAGAGAGAGACAAGAACAATTATAATGGAATAATACTTATTACATTATATTTTAGTGGATAAACGTGTTTGAGTAGACGTTCTGTTTTTGATTTTTTTTTCCAAACTGCTTCTCAACGTGGGTTTAACAAGACGGGCATCGAGTAAGGCAATGGCCAAAAATCCAGTTACCATAAATAATATAATATCGTCTGCTGAATTATTTTTAAGTTATTACTAAAAGAAATATCGTAAGACGGGGAACTGGAAAGAAAGAAAGAAAGAAAGAAAGAAAGAAAGAAAGAAAGAAAGAAAGAAAGAAGGGGAGATAGAAGTATTTAATGTCTCCTGCCAATACTTTATACATAAGTTACTATTCGGTTGTGATTTCGTGACAAAAAAAGCATACGAAAGAAAAAAAAGAAAAAAGAAAGAAAGAAAGAAAGTAGGGAGGAAGAAAGAAAGAAAGAAAGAAAATAAGAAAGTAGGGAGGGCAAAAAAGAAAGAAAAAAAGAAAGAAAGAAGGGAAGATGGAAATGTTTAACGTCTCCTGACAATACTTTATACATAAGTTACTATTCGGTTTTGACTGCGTAGAAAAAGAATATACGAAAGAAAGAAAGAAAGAAGGGAAGAAATAAAGAAGGAAACACGGAAAGTAAGAAAGAAAGAAAGTAAGATAAAAGTGTTTAACGTCTCCTGCTAATACTTTATAAATAAATTAATATTCCGTTTTGATTGTGTAGAAAAATACATATGAAAGAAAGAAAGTAAAAAAGAAAGAACGAAAGAGGTGGAAGCTAGAAATATTTAACGTCTGTAAAATGGATAAAGCTGACAATTTCATTTTTTTTTTCATTTGTACCTCCTTACATCTTAAAATGACGACCAGCATTCATATCCATGATAGTTACTGCAATATTTTGTTAAAGTTGTTAAGCTCAAATATTTAACAATGTGACAGGGGAATTTCTACGGATATTTTTTGTCATATAACTTGCTTACTGAATTATTAAATGAAGAAATAAAATTCATCAGAGAATTCCAATAGCAAAATAGTGAAATTTTCACAGGTATTTCTAGTATATATTATCAAAGTAATAATTTTTTTCTTATATAACAAATGAACAAATATTAATTAAAGTATACATAAAAAAGTTAATGTTACAGAAGAAAGATTACATACTCTGGTTTTCCAAATAACAAACAATAACGACATTCTTTCGAATGACGGAAGCTTCAAAGTGTTCAACTTTATTGCTTCTACTTTTGGGCGACGGTATTTAAAAGATGCTTTGGAATATAATTCTAGGAATTCCCTGGAGTTGCCTCTTCAGAATTCGAAGCTTCTCGACATGCCGAAAGAATAAAATCTAGGAGTACACATTTAAATTCTTATCTCCTGACTTTTATTAGACTTAACTCTGAACTAACACGGGACAAGTTCAATTTAACATTCCATACCTCCAAAACCAAGCTAGTAACCAAACTGGCGCTAAATTTCCGCCAGCCCTGATGAAAAGTTATACTCTCCATGAGGCTCCTTGCTTGAATGTCTACTGTGATTCAGACTCAATGCAGACCTCAGCTCGTATATTCGTACGAATACTAAAGATACTGGGAAAATGCCGGATTCATCGTACCATCGAAGAAAAAGAATCTGACATTATGTTCCATTTTTACAAGAGTTAGCAGCAAAAATGGAGTATTTCTGCCATGTATGGAATCGAGCTATCCGATCGACACTTTCAGCCATCGCAGAGATCAGAAGTGTTTTCGCGACCTTGTGGGCGATGATCTGTTCTCAACTACACAACCACTTTCCCATAGACGAAACGTTGCTAGCTCTTTACTACTCTATAGCTATTTTCCTGATGGTTGTTCAGGAGAACTATATTCCTTGATTCCACCAATACAGACTTTCACTGCCAGGATCCGACATGCCACTTAAACTTATTCTTTCCATATTGCATTAGTGAAGAAGAAGTTCCACATAGTAAAGGGTGTTCCAGTAACTTGGACTGATTTTAATGTGAATTTAGTTTTAGCGTCTAAAGATTTTTTTCTTTTTCTTTCAGATTTGACAGACATTTTGGCGATATTATTTTTCACACATAATTGCCATGACTTAAATAACATGATCCAATAGAGAAATAAATAATTTTTTCACCAATAACAATGATTTATTTACTGCTGACTTTGATCCGTCTTAATGAAACACCCTTATATGTAATCCGTCTTAATGAAAAAACCGTCATATAACATGACGTGCTATACCATTTAGCTACAGAATAATCGTCTCGTTTGCAAGGTCGAATTACTGCTTTTAAACTACACGTTTCCCATGATTTCTCTCGATTTCTCATATCTGCTTATTATAAACAGAGCATTTGAATATTTGTATCTATAAAAATAACGTATAAACAGAAAATCTATTAAAATAATTGTCGGGCTTCGTCCATTTCATAATATATGATGTCATTTGTTAACGTTAAGATACACTTCGAGCAGATATGAGCGTTCGAGAGAAATCATGGGAAATTTGTAGTTTAAAAACAGTAATTCGACTTTGCTAACCAGACGATTGCTCTGTAGCTAAATGGTATAGCACATCATATGACGATTCCGTGTACCATACAGGTTCGATTCTTGTCGAGGAACACCTATTTTCTATAAAATTTATCGGATATTCAGGCCGGTAAATGCTATTAATACTATTTATGATAAACGTAGCATTTACTTAAGTATTTGTATCTATAAATATATATAACGTATGAACCATAGATTTATTAAAATAGTCGATTTATTAATATGTGTGTATTCATTAAAGACTACTGACAAATTATTCCAATTTTTATTGATTTTTTTCTTGTGTTTGTATAAGCGTTTTCTGACCTGAGATGGAACAAATACATTGAGTCAATTGCTTCGTCCACCGCAAGGAAAGTTGTCTCCCTGCGCCGTGCCAGGAGATTTTTCTCCCCGGAATCGATACTTCAAATCTACAAATCAACCATTCGCCCTTGCATGGAGTATTGCTGCCATATATGGTCTGGAATCCCTTCTGTTTGCCTCGGGGTTCTTGATAAGATCCAGAGACGGATATGCAATGTAATTGTCCCTAATCTGGCATCTTGTCTACAGTCGCTCTCTCACAGACGCGTTGTCGACTCTCTCTGTCTTTTTTTACAAGTACTTTCATGGTAATTGCTCCGAGGAGCTGCATTCGCTGGTTCCCAGACTTCATGAATTCAAGCGCCCTACGAAGCTGTCATCCCGCTCTCACCCTTTCACTGTTTAAACTATTAAATGTAGCCGTCTCTTCTACTCCAATAGCTTCATGTCTCGCACCTCTTGCCTGTGGAAACCCCTTCCCTATTCCAGTTTCCCTGAGAGCTATAATCTCCAACTATTCAAATGTAATGTCAATCGACATCTCCAGTTGCCTTGATCTATCCACTATCCTTCTCCTCATCCTTTCCTCTATCACTTCTATCTGATCTTGCTCCAAATTTTCTGTAACCCCTTGCGTCCTAGTGGCTTCCCGCCTTGCTTGGGGTGAAACGCTTAAAAAAAAATAAATATAATCTTGGGTCTAAAACTAAAAAATATATATAAGAAAGGGCTTTTATTTAATTCTATTAGATTTTCTTTAGGGGAGGGATGAAATTGTTTTTACCTGTTCAATATGGTGAATAGTATCCTTCTTTTATAAACAGGGTTTAATTAAAGTCAGAAGTTACTGTGATTGTGGCTTTTTTATTCTGCCCCAATTTTTTCATATAAATGTTAAAAATTTTTTGAATATAAAGTGAGTACTTGGAGAATTTTCAAATAACAAAATTTTATAGGTAAACAGCGAACGAGATTTTGCAAATGGGTGCTAAAACATCGAATGGGTACAAATCAGGCTGACGGCGACATTGCAAGAGCTACAACAGTTTTAATTTGTAATACAGCCATTAAAACTATATCATGCGGGGGCTACGAAACAAAAAGAAGAAAGAATGGTTGATTTGGCTTCAATCTGAAAAAAATAAAATCATCTTAATTCAAATTTTATTTTGGAATGATATCATGTTAAAAAACACAGTGGTTCAGCTGGAACCCATACATATATATTTAAATATAAATATATATATAATATATATATAAATTGGGGACATACTGAAAAAAATCCATCTTAAAAAATGCAATGAGAGTTTGTTATTCTTAGTAGATAAAGTAGAATTCATCTTTTCTGCAACTTTCATTCTTTTTGTTGCAAATGAATAAAGTGGTATTTTTATTTAATTTATTCATTTAAATATGATATAAATAAAAATTCTTTTTCTTTGGGAATGTGAAAATTCTCTCAAGAAAAAATTTTTTTTTTTTTTTTTTTTTTTTTTTTGAAAAAATTTATAGAGACATGAAATGAAATGTCGAAATGTCAAAAAGGGTTCGGGTAACTATTTCAGAAATTAGTTGATTTGAAATTAATTCTATCCTAAAAAAATAATTTCAAAAATCTGATATTATCTATAGGTTTCTAGTGATAATCCATAAATACCATTGATTCATTTTGATCGGTCGTCATTCTCTTTAAAAATTCCTAATAAATATTTTTTAATGCTACACGTTGACTTCGGAAAGCGGATGTTAAGGATCGATCTTCTGCGACAGCAATAGACAGTTAATGGACAAACAAATTATTTTATTTATTTATTTTATTTAAAATTTATTTATTTTTGTTTATTGTTAAAGCAGACACATACTTTTCAGTATCAATCGATACAGCACGAGTCATCAATTCGAACATGGCGCTGGTGGTCTGCCCTGATCATAAAAATCTGCCAAGCCGTGTAGATATATTGGCCAGGTTGATACGCCTGCGCCCTTAGTGGGGGATATGATCAATCACAAGTGAAACCGAGAATGTCAGAACGCTTGAGTAAATATTAAAGAAAATGTATTATACGATCGATCGAAAGTTCTAGGCAACAGAACAATGTTTTTTTCGTCTGTTATTTATTCCAATTATATTATTTATATATCATTTTTTTTTAAAAACCAATTGTGTGTGTTTTGTGTGTGTATATTGACAAATACATAGAATCGGATTGATAATTGTATTGAATTTGAGAATCCGTTCAGTCCAATGTTGTCCTATTCCATTTGATATTCACAACTACCCATCCTTGTAGCTCTCATGAATGTTTTTTCGTTCTTCTCTCCCAGTCCCTGTCCTGTCAATTTTTAAACAATATTGTTTACAAGTTATTCATTAAATTCCTCTTACTTTTAATATTTTCTGTAAGCGTTCGATAAAAATACGTCATTTAAAAACAACTATCGGAATAGCTAGGTAAACAATAACATATTTGGGAAGGATACTAGAATAAAAATTTATACTGGCAGCAAAAACATTAATGAATAGAAAATGAAAAAGTAAATATACAAAAAAGAAAGAGGTCTTGACGAGGTGTGTCTTCTCCGGATTTATTCAATAGATAAGCCAGGCGTTTCTGAGAGAATTGAAGTGACACAAGATTTATTCCATAAATTTTACCAATAAGATATCAAATGTTTTTTGAAAAAAGAACTAGTAATCAATTGAAAAAAAGACAGAATGCATGGTTGTTAAAAAAAACAAAACATGAATTAAAATTCCATTTTAACCAAAATCAAACATATACATTTCAAATATGGGAAGGGTTTTAACATTGGACATTTTGCAACAATTTTTTTAAGACGCGCTATAATATATATATATATATATATATATATATATATATATATATATATATATAAATGGTATATTTAATTTTACAATATATATATATATATATATATATATATAAAAAAATCTAGTATTAGTTATAAGTTTATAAAAATATATATATTAATTATAGATTTCAAAAAAAAATCCTAAATTAATTTTAATTTTATAAAAAATACTATTTTAATTATATTTTTTAAAAAAAAAACGTTATTAATTTTAGTTTTAAAAAATTCGAATCATATTATTAATTATAGAATTTTTAAAAAAAATATTCTAGTATTAATTGAAATTTTTATAAAAATTCAAGCCGAAGTATGTTATTTAATACTGTTTCCATTATAAATTTTAGCATTTTATAAAAACTTGTATCTATAATAAAATAGATTTGTTAAAACAAAAACTGGATTAATTTTATATATTTATAAAATATATATATATATATATTATATATATATATATATATCTATAGCTGAAACTCAATTTTTAAAACCCCATATAATTGTTTCGTTATCTTTTATTTAAGACATTCAGTTGACGTGATTCCTATGCTCAAGAGCATAAAATTAAAATTCAGATAAGCGAAATCTATGGTTTTATATTAAAATTTCTAAAGCAAAACCTCAGTTTCTAAAGAGCGTTTATTTAATATCGTTATTAAAAAAAATTAAACCTAGCACGCTCAAATTATATTTCAAAATGGAGACTTTAAATTAATCACAACTATATATATATATATATATCCGTATATATATATAAATATTTATACCCAAAAATATTGGAAAATAGGAAGGAATGGTTGTAAAGAAATTTCCAAAGTATTGAAGTTATTGGGATCAAAAATCCAATTAAATAACATAGAAAGCATAAATATAAAATTTACGACCATTTGGAATCATATTTGATAAATAAATAGGAATTTGAAATCCTCTTGCAATTTTGATATGATCACTGTGAGGCCAGTTTAAAAAATAAATTGAAATTTTTTTATAAACTAAACATGTTTTTTTTTTAAAGCTTTTTATTAAGAAACAGAATTATTTATTATTATAATATTTAGATTTTTATTTTGGTTTTCATTGTTCAGTTTGAGGTAAATGAATTTGAATTTTGTCAATATATGTTTCTTGAGTATAATGTATGTTTGGGTTCATCAAGTTGTTCTAGAAAGGATTTTTGCTAATCTTATGAGATGTGTGGTGTTTGTATTGTTTTACAGCCTTTTGGGTTTCCTTTATGTTTAGTAATATGCAGAATCCTGTTGCCAGATATGTGTAAGAGTGAAAGAATGAAAGGCACTCTCGTTTTGATTGAAACCTAAACAGATCCTCAAGTACTTTAATTAATATGGGCCCCCGTGTTCGGGATAAAATAATATTTTGTGTTTAAGAATAATGATAAAAAATACCATTAATATAGTAATACTCCAAGCTTTTGATAAAATATATATTCTTTTATAATTTCTTCTTTCATTTATTAATTTTGAACTGTCCTCATTTTTATTTAACAGACACGCCATGAAATGTTCGTATTGAACAATAGAGGCGAATATAAATAAGTACATCATGCCCTTTCAAATTTATGGATATTTGTTTTTGTCATGGTATTTCTTTTCACGCAGCTAAATTCCCAATTGATCGCATTAATGTTGCGCCGTCGATAAAATTAAAAACAAACAACGCGCATGCGATAAATAAAAAAATATATATATATATATATATATATATATATATATATTCAAAACGACACAAAAATAGAATACCTTTTAAACTGTCAAAACACTAGAAAAAAAACAAATTGGAAACGAAAATCCCACTATCTAAAAACAGCTAAAGAAATGGTTAAAAAAAAAAAAAGGAAGAATGAAAATTATCAGGAAAATTCATCAAAATGGGAAAATGCTTTTAATAATGTAAAAACTAAATAAAAAATTAATTAAGCTTTCTTCTCAGGACAATTTAATAAAAGATGTTTAAAAAAATGTTTGTCGGTGGTATTACAGGGTGATTGAAATGTAAATCCAATTATTCGAACTTGCTGATGGACTCTAACAAATCTTGTAACGTTTATAGTTAGGTAGGTTTAATAAATTTGGTGTTAATTTTTTAACCACCCTAAGAGAATTAAGGATATATATATATAATATATATATATATATATATATATATATATATATATATGTAATTTTATGTGGATTTGTTTAAATCCTTTGCAGGATCGTTTGTCTGAGAAACAAAAACAAAAAAACGGAACAATTCTGCTACTCATACGAATGTATTTGAAAAAGTCAATCATCATCATCATCCATTTGCTTATATATATATATATATATATATATATATATATATATAAATATATATATATATATATATAATTATTTTTAAAAAAAAAAATTATAACATAAATATGTTATAAAATCACTACAAAAATAGCCATTTTGTTTCAACACCCTCGGTGTCTTATCAAGTGATGATGTTGAATGTAAAATAAATGGTTTTAAAAGTTTCGAATTAATTAACAATCCTTCACAAGGGGAAAACGTTGTTACAAAAGCTAGAAAGACCAATCAAAATACAAGTATAGGAAAATTCAAAAAGCTTGACAACGAAGTCATGTTATAATAGCTATTCAGATGTTTAAAATATGGGTAGTATTAAAAAAAGAATTTATTCTAACCAATAATTACTAAATTATATGATAAAATTTAATATTAAAATTAAAAACTGCTAATTTCAAGATCAAAATTTAATCGTTATTAAGTTTACAACTATAAAATTACTGAGGAGAAAAGAAAAAATATATATGTTATTCAATTTATTTCTTCATTGAAGTTACTTTTAGCTAATTTTATATCCGGTCCTTTGACAATGTATCCATTTTA
>CAHIKZ030002869.1:72500-82500 GCA_903632075.3 Acanthosepion pharaonis
AAACTAGTCTACTGCAGAAAGAAATGGCAACCTACTGCGGAAAAAAATCTGCCTCGTCAGTCATGTATCGAAAGATACATGATCGCCTAAGCGTGTATCTCGCATGGCACATAACTGACTAGCTTTGTCTGGCACAGGGTCACGATATCAAATAAGGATTTGTTTCGTTAAAACAATTCGGAAAACCAGGTTTCGAGTTTGATACTTATCGAGTATTCAAATTTTATTTTTGCTCTGCTTAGCCCTCAAATGGTTATAGAATGAAGGTTACAATAAAATAAAAGACTATTTTTCAGCGCAACCACGTCGCTACCGAATCTGACACAAGGTCGTGGTTTAAGGTGGGTCTAACGGTAGAAACATTTGACATTTTCCCTTTTGGGGATACCCCAGGCGCCGGGTAATGACTCTCCCGAAGGAGAGTTTATGCCTGCAGGGATGGTCTCCCTTCTTCTTTATTATGTATCCAAGAAATTCCAGATGCCTTTTCCTAATTTTAAGTAGAAATGTCTCTTCTGTCGTCATTTTCTTTGAGTCTTCCTTTACAAGCTCCGAATTTACAAAATAATAATACTTGAAAATTCTTTATTTAATAATTCATAAACACTAGAATAAAATCCTGATGAAGTACAATTGAAATTAAAACAAATCTATTAGTATTCATAGTGGCTATGCTAATACTAGACGTTTCTCTATACGGAAACATTCAGTATTCGTTGTCCGAGCAATTATTAAGATGATAAATACATAATTAAAAATTGGCATTTACGCTTAAACTTTTTTAATAATACGATTTTTACAAATTTAAATTAAGAGTATCAAAAATTCAAAATATACATGCATGAAGGCAGCCTACCTTTTTACTGGATGACAATTTTCATGTGAATGAGATTTTTGCATTTATTTCATCACATAACACTAATGAACACTACACGTGACGGAAAATCGATAGTACGCACTACATAACTCGATCGATCATTGCACGTGGTGCAAAATCAATTGTACATATTAAACATCTCGATCGATCACGCACACGCGTCTTATACCTACGTGCACTTCTCTCATCGGTGCACACTTTCGTTTGCACTTATTCTTTTTTTTCTTAAGAAAACCGCAGCCATTTGCATGAGTAACATGGTACTTCAGCGTCTCAAATTCTTAACGAGTGACTTCATAATCTTGCAATTATGGGTCGCACTGTTATAACATCTGTTGTAGTGTCCTCCCTCTAAAGACTCTATGTTGGACTCTTCCGCCTCGTCGCCAAGATGTTGGACCAAGTAAATGGTTAAAGAAATAACAAAACAAGTGTTACAGATATATCAAATACTAAATAGTAAGTAAAACAGTAAAGTATTACACGACGAGTGTGTGTCGGTTGACCTAGCGTTCAATCTATTCGACTGTTCCCACATCACCTTCTCTCCTACTAATCTTATAGTTGGCGGAAGAGTCCAACATAGACACTTTAGAGGGAGGAAACCACAATAAGATCTAAACATACAAAAGGTAAATCAACATTGGATATATCCAGAATGTTTGGAAGATATCATCAAACTGTGAAAAGGTTTCTTGGAGCTCCTATGAAGGTACTTAAGTGGGCCGATAAGAGTGACTCGAGGGTTGTTTCCCACAGTTTTCTGTCGCGAATTAAACGTGAAGCTGTAAATTACCCAGGCCTGACATGCGGGGAACTTTTCAAGCGCACTGGGGAAATAACTGTGTCCAAAACTGCTAGACGTCGTTTTCTGAAAAAGGTCAAGGAATCATTGAGATCCGGTGACAACGCCTCCATTAACAAAAAGAAACATACAAAAGAGTCTGAAATGAGCAGAAGATAACATGAAGGTCGACTTCTCGAAGATTTTGTTCATGGATGAATCTCGTGTCTCCACTGATGGCCCTGACGGTTGGAGCAGAGGTTGGGTGGTAAACAGACGACATCGCCATCAAAGCATGAGACACCAACAACAAGGTGAAGGGGTGTCATAATTTGAGCTGGTATTATTGGAAGTATCAGGATCGGTTTGTAGACAGGGTATCCGGTAAATTGCTCGAAATCAATTGCTCAAAAAATAATTTCTCGAACTATCAAATGCTTGAAAGGCAGATTGCTCGAAACCTGTGATTAAAAAAATAAAATAAAACTACATTGTTTGTAATATTTATTATAAGATAAATAATAAAACTTTATTGTTGTTAACTGAACAGTTAAAATTGAAGAACGAGTACATTTATATAGTAGGTCTTAATTTTTTTCTACATTGCTTTTTCGTCATAGCTTAAAATAAAGGATACATTTTTATTATTACTGTTATTCTTCGTGATTTAAAAAAAACATAACTATGGTTGCTAATATTTACTGTATTAGTATGAAATATTATATGCAACACTTCTTAAATATTCTTCAACATTGTTGTGTCATAGTTTGATACAATATTCTTTAATCGCATTGCACAGTCACGGTACTTTTTTCTACACTCAGCTGCACTCACTCCTCCCACGTATTGCTCTATACGCAATTCTTATAAACTTTGTTCTCACTTTAGTCCATCAATAAAATAGTCCGTAGTATTGTAGGTTAATTCAATACCAACAATAGACAATCCAGTGATGAGTAGTAACAATTAAGGGAATACTGTAAGACAAGTCTAATGAAAATAGATAATGGTTGCTATGGGAAGAAAGTGAGAACGACTATATTTAGTCACCCTACCCACGTGGGCATCATGTGGCACAAGGCTGGTTTAACGTGGGATCAGTGAGAACGACATGTACAGAGAGTAGCCTTGCCACCGTGTGTTGAGCCAGCCAAGAGAATGTTTGCTATGGGAAGAAAGCGAGAACGACGCGTACAGAGACTAGCCTTGCCACCTTGTGTTGAGCCAGCCAAGACAATGATCGCATTGGGAAGAAAGCGAGAACCACACGTACAGAGAATAGCCTTGCCACCGTGTGTTGAGCCAGCCAAGAGAATGTTTGCTATGGGAAGAAAGGGAGAACGACACGTACAGGGAGTAGCCTTGCTACCGTGTGTTGAGCCAGCCAAGACAATGGTTGCTATAGGAAGAAAGCGAGAACGACGCGTACAGAGACTAGCCTTGCCACCTTGTGTTGAGCCAGCCAAGACAATGATCGCATTGGGAAGAAAGCGAGAACCACACGTACAGAGAATAGCCTTGCCACCGTGTGTTGAGCCAGCCAAGACAATGATCGCATTGGGAAGAAAGCGAGAACGACACGTACAGAGAATAGCCTTGCCACCGTGTGTTGAGCCAGCCAAGACAATGATCGCATTGGGAAGAAAGCGAGAACGACACGTACAGAGAATAGCCTTGCCACCTTGTGTTGAGCCAGCCAAGACAATGATCGCATTGGGAAGAAAGCGAGAACGACACGTACAGAGAATATCCTTGCCACCGTGTGTTGAGCCAGCCAAGACAATGGTTGCTATGGGAAGAAAGGGAGAACGACACGTACAGGGAGTAGCCTTGCTACCGTGTGTTGAGCCAGCCAAGACAATGGTTGCTATAGGAAGAAAGCGAGAACGACGCGTACAGAGACTAGCCTTGCCACCTTGTGTTGAGCCAGCCAAGAGAGAAGGTCCTGGAAGACTGGCTGCTGAAGTGAGTGTTGCGACTTCGAGAAATCTGCCTTTCGAGCAATTAATAGTTCGAGAAATTATTTTTCGAGCAAAAGATTTCGAGCAATTTACTGTCGAACAATTGATTTCGAGCAATTTACCTAGATCCTGTAGAAAGTGCCTGACGGTATTAAAATGACTGCAGATGCGTATATAGCCTTCTTGAGAGAACACCTTGAAACTTGGTTAAAAAAACAAAACAAAACAAAGGATCACGTTCAGATAAACCATCATATTTATGCAAGATAATGCTCCGTCCTATGCAGCGCATAAAACTACAGAGTACCTGCAACAATTATGTTTTTCTGCACCTCGAAAAATGAACTGGCCGGCCAGATCTACCGACTTAAAACTAATCGAAAATTTTTCTGGGCATTCTGAAGCTACTGGTTTACGAGAATGGACGTCAATTCCGTACCAAGGAGAACCTGTGACAGGCAATGGTGAATGTATCACGTAGAATTACATGAGAGGAGATCCCGAAATTGACATGTTCCATGTGCCAGCGAATTATCCAAGAAGAGGATCACATATCCAATATAACTAGATCCACTATTGTTTTTATGCTCTGGCTAATTGTTGATTTCTATTTATTTCATATCAGTTACTGTATGTATCCATAACAATGTGTATAGGAAGAAATTAAAGCGTTATTTCATTGTTTAGATGAGTTTTAATTACACTTCGCTTATAATTTGGAACTTAAGTAAATGACCGTCGTTTCTGTGTAATTTTGCGAAACTTTACACGTTTTACAATGTACGCGGATATAACGCTTGTCATCATTCTGTGAAATTTTTGTTAAATCCAACTTAGAGATTTCGGACAAAATTGACAATTGTAACCTCGTTAATAATTCGATACACAGTATATATATATATATATATATATATATATATATATATATATATATATATATGTGTGTGTGTGTGTGTGTGTGTGTGTGTGTGTGTGTAAATAAATATATATATATATAAATATAATTATTTATATATTATAATTATTTATATATATTATTAGAAAGCGCTCAATATCAGAGATAGAGCTAACATATTTGGTTGGATAGATGTGAGTTTGTGACCCTGGGTTTCACGCTTTAGCGATCGTCGACGATCGCTAAAGCGTGAAACCCTTGTCTCAAACTCAATGCTATCCAACCACACACACACACACACACACACACACACACACACATATATATATATATATATATATAATGTAATTTGTTCATGTATTTAATATATTTAACTGATATTAAAATTAAATTATTTTTTTAAATAATTTTCCCCGAGCAAGGTAATGATGCCACTAAGATGCAAGATGCCACTAGCTGTGAAAGAGAACGAAATGACTTTAGATGGATTAGAAAAGCCAATTCTAACAGACAACAAGGAATAAAGCTCGACACAACTTCAAAACTTCCGGACAAGCAACGATAAACAGGCAAAAAATAAATAGTAAATCAAAGTCCATTTTTTATCGTTGCTTAAACCATGTAAACAATGACAGACTATCCGTATATCTTCTATGTTTGTGATTTACTTTTTAACGTAGAAAAGATTATATAAAAAATTTACATTGTGGCTTATTCTTCATTTAATAAAGTCTAAACTAATTACGAACAAATTTTTACATAAAATAAATGCATCTATATTATTTAATGAAACGTGTATATATATATATATACATCTGCAATATTTATTTATTCTATATATATATATTATCATAAAGAGGAATTGACAAATATCAGAATGAAACAGATCAACTATACAGCGGCTTATTCCAGTTTAAAACGTTCATACATCCGCTTACATCTGCAAAATTAATTTGTTATCTATAAAATATCATATATATATATATATATATATATATATATATATAATAATAATAATAATAAATTAATTGATTTAAAATATATTTCTAACCATGTTTCAACTCTGTAAATTTACATTGAGCACTATTTTGTAAAAATAAAGATATCTATAAGAACACCAGATTATATATCTTACTGTTCTTTTTTTTTATTTATATACATATTGTTGTGTCGGAAACCTACCACCCCTCTTGAAGATGAACTTGTCTGCGTCTGTGAACAAAGACTTTAAATAGTGGCATGTCAGTTGACATGGGGAAGACAGATAGACAGAGAAGTTCTTAGCTGAGCTAGTTATTGACTACTCAGGCGATTTCTGTACCTTTTTACCAACCTATTAAAACCCTTTTTATTGTTACGTGTTATTTGGCGTTTGTCTCTACTAACCCCCAAATCAACACACACACACACACACACACACACACACACACACACACACACACACATATATATATATATATATATATATAAAGTGATTATAAAGCCAACACTTAGAGGCGACAGTCTGTTTCATGGCCTGACAATTGCATCTAGCGTGAAACAGACTGTCGCCTCTAAGTGTTGACTTCTATGTTCACTTTTATATTTACACACGCTCTATCTCTGATATTGAGCACTTTATCCCATAAATATAGCGCATCTTAAGACTATATTTCTTCACACACATATATATATATATATATATATATATATAATTAGAAATCAGATACCCTTAAGGGTCCATTGATTATATTTTATTTCCCCAAGAAGGGTTTTTTCCTGGTTCCTCAGATCACATTTCCAAGCATAAAAAATGGTTTTAAATTTACCTATTATTTTTAAACATTTTGAGGAGTAGTTTTAAGTTGATGTAAGGTGATAGAGAGAGGAGGAGGAGGTGGACGACAGATATGGTCAAAATTAGAGAAAGAAGGGAGAGATAGGAATAATTTTAAATCTATTTTTATTAAAATACTTCAGAGTAATGGAGGGGATAAGGACCATACATTAACCTATTTAATAAGTCATCTCACAGAAAACGAGACAAAGAGAAAAAAAGAGAAGAAAAGATATAAGGAAGCAAATGTGGAAGCAGTGGTGGGAGGAAAAAGAGGAAAGAAGAAGGGGATAATACATTAACATATATGGGCATATTGAGGTTAATTTAAAAATACAGATTGATATATTTTGCTGTTAACGTTCGACATTAATTTAAAATTTAAAAATTATCAACAAAATAAAATAAGAAAAATATATAATGAGAATATAAGATAAACAAAAATATTAATATTATTTATAACATCTAAGGAGTAAAAGAAAAATTAATTAAAATCTAAAATTCAAATTTTAAATTTTAAATCTTAAATTCATAATTTCAAGTTAAAATATAAAATAACCTAAATTTTTTTAAGTAGTATCGAAAACATTATAAAGTAATATCGAAAAACATGTTAAAAAATATATCAAAAAACATATTGAAAAAATATATAAAAAACATATTGAAAAAATATATAAAAAACATATTGAAAAAATATATCAAAAAAACATATTGAAAAAAATATATCAAAAAAACATATTGAAAAAAATATATCAAAAAAACATATTGAAAAAATATATAAAAAAACATATTGAAAAAAATATATCAAAAAAACATATTGAAAAAATATATCAAAAAACCATTGAATCAAAAATATATCAAAAAACATATTGAAAAAAAATATATCAAAAAACATATTGAAAATAAAAAATATATAAATATATAATAAAAAAATATCAAAAAAAACATATATTAAAAAATATATACGTGTTCACATTTTTTCATTCTGCCAAAATGCTTCACAATGTAAAAAATATATATAAAGCAGTTTTGTTCCGAAAATGATGAACAATTTAGAATATTTCTCTGAAATAAACATATTTTAAAAAAATGTTGAAATTGCTCTAAGACGAAAGAGCACTGATTTTTTTAAAAAAAATAAATATCAACACCTGTGGATGATAAAAAACCCTTGTTCTTTGAATATTAAAGAATCCAATTGAAATATATATAGATATAAACTTGTCGAAAATATATATAATATATAATATATATAATATAAAATATAATATATATAATATAAAATATTCAACATGTCTCAATTAAAGCATTCACAAAATATATATAATATATAGATATATATAAAACATTTTCCTTAGTTTAGGGATAAATATATAAATTTTAATAGATATTTCTGATTGAAAGATGGCTATAGAATTTAAAAAAAATCTGTAAATTATGCTCTAGGAAAGTCAACCGAGCACTGTCGATTTTTTAAAATAAAAATAAATGTTAAAGACCTGTGGATTATAAAGACGGGGGTCCTTTCATAATATTTGCAATAATAAATATATATATATATATATATATATATATATATGTATTTAGCAAAAGTAATGGGTTCTGAAATCGAGATACTGAAGGTAACATCAATGCCCAATTTTAACAGTGTCATCACATTCCTGGTGATCCGATTGCGGACGGACTCCTGCCGGAACCAGTTGTTGAACACGACAGTCAAAATCTGCAAAAGATGTGCCTCAGCCTCAAGTACAATTAATAAGGTAAACCATCAAGTCCCGGAGACTTGCCACTGCTGCCCTCTTCAAGGCCAAGTAGACTTCGCCTTCCGTGATCTCGCGGCTAGCCGTTTTAGTCGCTGAAAGCCGAGGAAAGTCAGTCAAGTAGCTGCAAAACTCATCGTCACTGAGACCAGGCTCTTTGAAAAACCGGCTCTCGAAATGCCGCCAAAACGCCTCGCACATATGTCGTCAGTCGACTTCAGAGAGCGCCCCTCAGGGGTTTTAACCTCACGAATATAACGATCGGAACCTCGACAGATCTCTTCCTTGTGTAATTGTGCACCCATGTTCGCTGCTTCGTTAGATATCTTGTTTAACCTATGTCGAAATACCTGTCTCTTGTAGCGCTTGCTAGACCCGCGCTTCAGAGCCTGCCTAGTATCTTTAAACAATTTTTCTTATCTAGTGCAAGCCGCTGGCTATATTCCGTGGTAAAGGACCTAATCCTATCCTTAAGCCTCTCCCACCACTTATTGTCAATAACCGCCCCACTAGTTCCTGCTATACTGGTCTAATTAGCAATTGCTGGAAATCCCGACTGTTCAGTAAAGGCAGATTGAACTTGATTGTCCAGCCATTCTAGGTCTAGCATCTAACGCTATCCGGGCATAGACGAGACTATGATCCGCATAGCCTAACCAGTGGAACGTGGGGCTGTCTAGTAAGTCTATATCGGCCCCCTACTAACATTCTATCCAGGTAGCTAGCTACCTGGGTAGACAGCCACTTACGAGTCCACGTCCACATCTCTCGCCCAGGGTGATCGACCCGTAATCTATCGACGAGACCAAACTCGTCGATCAGATCAACCAGGCTACGATCAAAGCGCGCAAAGAATCAACCACGAACGTCCCCAACTGTCAGAAAAACGAGACACGCTCCCCCTGATCGTTGGGCGCAAGAACAACAACGATCCGAAACGAACTATTGTTCACGGCAATATCGACCACTATCACCCGCCTCCCCGCATCGAAATGGAAAAGGTCCACCTTTGCATCTAGGGTACGTTTAACCAGCAAAGAAACACCTCTGTCCGGCTAGGTTCACGTATGCTGAATAAACAACATAGTCGCTAGACAGCACATGAGCATCAACCTCGCAAACAAAGTGTGTTTCCTGGATCGCGGCTACATTCACGTCGAAGGAAAGATCACTAAGCAGGTGGGTAGCCTTACTCCGATCCTTCAAGCCCCTCGCATTATCTTGAGAAACATTTTTCAAGTTGATTTCCCTAGTTACAGACTGGACGGAAATCCGCAGATCAAAGGACTCCGACGGATTGACCCAGATTCCCTGTCCCCATCTGTCGTCATGCGACAATCCAGGACAATGCCGCCAACGTCCGAGGTCACTTTTAAGGCCCTATATAATGACGGATGGAGGATTTGTGGGACTCTTTTCGTACAATATTTTTGATTTTTTTTCAGGCCCGGAGTTCCCATTTCTACCATACGGATCTCCGGAACGGCATTCTTTTACTTCGTGTAGATGATCCCATACTCTAAGGTCTCTGCCTGTGTTTTTAATCTATGTTATTATCCCAGCAGCCTTTGGGAAATTTCAGGGGGTCTTCTATAGAGCGCCCGTCTACTGACGATATTTTGAGCAAGAATTTTAACAGCGCTCTCTTTTGTATTGAAATGTCCTTTTCTATTGACCATCTGTCTATTTGACATGATGTTACCCCCGTGGGAAATTCTTATGAGAAGAACTCTGGTGGCAGGTGCTGGGCGTTATGGGGTCGCTAGGCGTTGTGCTGGTGAAAAGGGGATGTGGAAATATCATCGGCTGCAGTGGCATTGGGAGGGGGCAATGTGCTTTCAGAGGGGAAGAATGGGCTCTCCTTGAGGTAATTTCCTCTTGTTTCTTGACTGGCGAATCCGGGA
>CAHIKZ030002869.1:87500-120000 GCA_903632075.3 Acanthosepion pharaonis
TGCACTAAATAACACAAGATTTAATGAAATAAAACGACCCTCCGCAGGTTTTGAATTCAGAGTTGTCCTTCTCCTAGACCAGTTGCCATCCAAAGTTATAGAACCCAGTCTGTCCTGCTATTTACCCATAGTTGGAGGGAGAAGAAGAGGATCCACACGTTTCCCAAGGGTATTAGCAGGTAAGTGAATGTAATGGATTCCATGCAAGGGCGAATGGTTGATTTATAAATTTGAAGGATGGACTCGGTCGAGAAAAGATTTCTGACGCAACACAAAGAACCAACTTTCCTTGCTGTTGATGAAGCTATTGATTCAAAAGTAATTATTCCATCTGAGGTCAACGGACAGTGTGAGACCAAGCAGTTGCAAATTTTTTGCTCTCATGGAGTTGAGCATCAGACATTTTAATAGGAGACAGTGGGGGGGAGTTCTCTGTGGTGGGTAATAGAGAGCAGTTTTACATAGCATTTCAAAAGTCTTCTTTTTGTTGTTTCTAATGAAATTTTCCCGTTTCTTCACACGTTGAAGAAAGACATATTAAAAAAAAAAAAATTCTTCATCAGTTTTCTTACTGCCTGATATGATATTCCGCTTTTTAATATTCTTAAATCCTTTCCATAGAACTTTCTTTCTACACTGACTACAGGACTCAAATTTGTAGCCTTGTGCCAGACTTAACGTAATAAAATATACATACGAAGGAGTGCTGAATATTTCTCGACCCGGCCCTCTTCTCGAGATCCGAGCCATTGCTTGCGTCGTCGCACAAAATTCACGTACAAGATGTCAGCTGGCTTTTATTTACAAGTTTCAAATAATGTTTCAATTTCAAAGTAGATATCTGTGTGAAATCTCTGAAATTGGATAAATCAAGCCCATTGTTTAAATTCATAAAACACCGATATATGATATTCGCAAAAGTAGATTCGGTTACGGCTAATTTCGTTTTAGTTTAGAATTACATCGCAAGTGAAAGCATTCTTCGACCGAACAGTGCAGTCATTTAATATTGTATTTGCTTTATTCAAATGAAATTTAAATGAGTTTTTCTTTTTCCTTTTCGTTTATGTCAATATATTTTCGAGTTTCAGTCAGAGGTTCTGGAGCTGAAAATATATAAAAACCCTAAGCGAAAGAAATTTAATGGAAGCATATACAGCAATACCGTGATTAAAGAAAGTAGTATGTTCCACTTTTATATTTCGGTATCAGAGGCAGACAAAACTGTTTTTATGCTAAATTATAGAACGAAATATGCACGTATTCAAAGTACAATACACCCACCCGCGCCCCCAAAACACACACAAACACACACACACACACACACATATATATATATAGTTTATGGAAAACTAGGTAAAATATGGGTTTTGGAAAGGAGGATAAAATTATTAAAAAACAAAAAATAAAATTATTTAATATATATATATATATATATATATATAATGAAACCCGGATATAAGAGAGTTGTCGGGACCGGAGAAGAAGTTTCTCTTATATATCGGGTTTAATCTATTTTATATACATTAACACAGGCTCTAATTTGGGACCAGAGAAAATTTATTTATATCCGTTTTTCTCTTATATCCGGTTTTCTCTTATATCCTCTTATATCCTCTTATATATATATATATATATATATATATATATATATATATATATATATATATATATATATATATATATATATATATATTAGTTTACTGCTACCAGCAAGAAAAATTTTTTCTCCTGATGATGGCCATTTTGGCCGAAACTAGTCGAGGAATCTAAATGAAATAATAATAAAAAAAACAAAAGAATATTAATCTACAACCCAGTGTGTCTGAAGATTTTAATTTTTTAATATGTTTTTATTGTTCAATATATATATATATATACGCGTATATATTTCAGCGCTATATATGAGTCAGCTTTCGTTAGACACTATGAAGCGAGTCTGTTAGGCAACGTTTTCAATGGTCACTCTTAAAAACAATTTTGACTAATTTTGATATTACCTACGTGAGTATGAAAGGGTTTTGTTAAAAATTAGCAGACATTATGCATGTAATTTATTCAATCAAACATATATATAGATATATATATTTGGATAGAAAGAGTTTTATTTCATGAAAGCTAATTTTCTTTCTTGTAGTAAAAATAGTTACAAAGAAAGTGTCAAAATTTAGATTAAATTATATGATACGTTTCATTTAAAAATAATTTTTGCTCAGCTTAGCAAGTAACTCGTCCATAAAACTCTCACATGTTTCCGCTTCTCTTCGTTGCCTGAAAAATAAAATATTCCTTTTTCATTCATTTCTATATTAGGTTGATCGGTACAATATTGTATCGAGTAACATTAATTGTACACATATTTATCTACGTTAAAAGGCACCTTGTAATGGTTAACAAGACTGTCTCGCTAGAACCATTAGTATTGAGTTTGATCCTCAGTGGGTGCCCCATACTTTCGGCCTTGTGCCATATTTAAGATACGCTTAGAAAATTAATATTTTCAACGTTAAAAAAGTCTACAGAATTATTTACAAAATAACAGAAGATGAATAAAAATTACAAATGGAGGAAGGTTTATTATTGCTAATGTACCCGTGCCGTCAAAAATGGCGTCAATTGTTGGAAAGTTTTCATAGTGAGATGCAATGAAAGAAAAGTCTTATAACACTCTATTGAGATTGAATAAAGTGGAGACAAACATTCACAGCTAAAATAGATGCCAATGAACCGTTTAATTAATCCGTTCCATTTATCAGGTCATCCCATAAGTTCTGTCCGAATTTTAACTTTTTGTTAAAATGAACGAAATTTAAAGAGTATTTTATAACGTCTAATGAAGCTGAACATTATTTTTATGTTTAGATGCATTTAAATTGATCAAATTTTATTTCAGAGAACAATAAAATTAAATTTTGTTTGATTAAAACCCTGCTAACATGGAAGTACCCAAGAATCATTTGAGGCACATAATGCTTTATGAGTTCAAGAAAGGAAACTCAGCAGCCGAAGCGGCTAGAAACATTCACTCAGTTTATGGAGAGGAATGTGTGAATGAAAGAACTTGCAGAAGATGGTTTGCAAAATTCAGAGGTGGAGATTTCATCCTTGAAGATGAAGATCGAACCGGACGTCCAGTTGAGTTTGATGAAAAGCTTCTTGAAGCAGCCCTTGAAGAAAATCCTGCTTTATCAGTTGAGGAATTGGCAGTGGTTCTCAGTTCAAACCATACAACTGTTCATCGTCATCTTCAACAACTTGGAAAAGTTCCTAAATTTGGAAAATCGGTGCCTCATGAATTGTCTGAAAACAACTTCAAATCCTGAGTTGACATCTGATCTTCTCTCCATTCTCGCCAACTTGTTTCACCTTTTTTGGATAGACTTGTGACTGGTGACGAAAAATGGATCTTTTATCGAAATGTTAAACGTCGTTGAATGTGGATTGATAAAGGGGAAGGACCCCAGTCACAGCTGAGAAGGGAACTTCATGGGCAAAAGGTTCTTCTTTCAATCTGGTGGGATCGCCAAGGAATAATCCACTTTGAATTCTTACCACCTAATTCAACAATTAATGCTCAAATATACTGTCAGCAATTAGAGCGTTTGAACCAAGCTTTGAGGAAAAAAAGACCTGCTCGAGTGAATCGAAAAAACGTGATGTTTCATCAGGACAATGCGCGACTTGACACAACAAGAATCACGTCACAAAAGATCGAAGAACTTGGTTGGGAGAAAATTCCTCATCCACCTTATTTTCCCGATCTTACTCCTTCAGACTACCATTTGTTTCGTAGCTTACAGAATCATTTGGAAGAAACAGCTTTTGTAACACAGGAAGAGGTTAAAATTGACATTTGTGAGTTCTTCGAATCAAAGCTAAAAGAATTTTACAGTAATGGAATTAGTAAGCTTGTTAATAGATGGAAGGAAGTCATAGATAATCAGGGAAAATACATTGTTGATTGAATCTGTAATTAAATGTAAGATTTGTCACTTGTTTTCTTTATTCAAAATTCGGACAGAACTTATGGGATGACCTGATACGTATATTTGACTTTCAATGGGACAGAAAATATATAAATACATAGTTTTTTTTTCGATTAATTTAAGGCAAAAAAGAAATCGAAGTGTTCGTTATAGTTAAATTACAAAATTCAAATTTAAAAAAGAGAGAGACACTTCTGCGTAAGCCTCTTTCTGGTTAATGTAAATTTCCTTTATACCAAGAGTTTTTTTTTTTCTTTTTTTTTTTCTTTCCATTTCGATAATATAATTAAATTCCCAGATCAGTTCTGTGGACAAGACAAATTGTTATAAGATGACAACTGGAAAAAAAAAATCTTTTCATTTTTGCCTTGAAAAGATCGGAAGACGAAACGCGTGGGTAAAAACTAAGATATTTTTTGTTTTTTTTTCCAATTGTCATCTTATACCGATTTATTTTGTACAGAGAATTGATCTGGGTATTTAACTATATTAATAAGTAAGTGCACTTTGATAATTATTATATGATTTGATTATATGTGTAGATGTTAAATGATATAGATATTATATAAAATAAAATATTTATTTTTTACGGCTTATCAAGCTTTTACAGGTTATTTAATGCCAGAAAATATTTTTTAGATTTTCATAAGTGGTTTTTTTTTCGAGATAATAATGATATTTACTGATACAAGTTCTACAAACTGACCTCTAACTTTGAGAAGAAGACGTGAATTCCTACATTTACCAAGGGTGTTTGTGTGAATATAATGAACCCGACTAGAATTGAGACTTGAATCTCCGATTTAGAATTCAGTCTTTATCCATTACACCACCCGCACATCCAAATTTACATCATCTGCCATTCCTAAGTGGTCACACATCTCAGTACTGACCAGCGTCAACGTTGCTTAACTTGTGTTTCAAGGTTATATGGATTATGCCTGGTTATATAAATCGCATTTTGCTCAATGGCTTTCCCTGTTTAAAAAGAAAATGTGTTTAAGATAACAATGAAATGAAAATATCTCTCGGAAGAGAAAGATTAGCAACAGAACGATAAAAACGGTAACAATGATGCCTATTTCAAAACCAAATTGAAACAATATGATCACTTAATGGACTGGGATTATTTGTCCATTAAGTGATGGAATTGTTTCGATTCGGTCTTGAAATAGGTTTTATCGTCACCATTTTTATCTCGTTTATTAGATTGTAGTATTAGATCTGAGTGCATCACACAAAAGGCTTGAACAAATAATACTGCAATCTAATAAACATAGAAGTAAAGGAACTGATTAATTAAACGGCTACAGTGGAATTGATGACGTTGTCTTTGATTTCATATGGTTATCAAACTTAAGACAGAATTCCATATCTCATCCATTCTTTATTGTCATATATACATATGTTTTACACACACACACACACACACACACACACACACACAGAGAAAGAGAGAAACCCTATTATATAGCAGAATCATATCACACTAGCACCCTTATGTCACCCGTCTCAGTGGTGATATTAGTGTAAATATCTAGACCACTTCCTTTTACTCAGTCTTCTTTTGTGTGTATGTATCGTAAATTAATTGATTTCCTTCTTTATTTTGGCGAACCCACCGACATTATTCCAGTCTCAAGTCTATATTCAGTGGCAATTTTGGTCAAACATATGATATCTTTTAAGGTGAGCACAAAACATATTGGGGTCACTGAAGTTCAACTCTTCTTGGATAAATAGTTCTTGATGGGTATTCATTTCAATTCAGTCCACCGTTTTTTTTTTGGCGCGAAACATAATACATAAAGAAACTACGTTAATTAGCTAGTCAAGTGTTCGCTGCTTATTATAATTTTGAATAATTTTTAATTAGCAGAATGTATTTTATCGTGGTTATATCTGAATTAAATGCAAAGTAAAATATTTAAGCACGGGTGGTCTTTGGTTAATTAAAATGAAATTTTCGAGTTTTGCATTTCAAGAGAAAAAGATCTGACCATTTAGAATATTGGATAGAAGAATATTTTTTCTTTTTTTTTTCTCTTTCTTACCATTCGCCATTTTCTTTCTTTCTTTCTTTCTTTCTTTCTTTCTTTCTTTCTTTTACAATGTTTCCCGCTTGCGTCAGTATTTTTTAATATCTCGTTTTTTTTGTCTTTCCTTTGTAATGTACTATTTCTTCAATATATATTTGTTTTTTTTTTTTTTTTTTTCCCTCTCTTCCTTTTGTCTTTTTTCCTTCTTTTTCCGTTTCTCCTTTTACCTTCTATTCCTTTTTCTTTTCTTTTTTTTTCATTAAATTTTTTTATTTTTTCCTACCTCTTGCCTTTTTGCCTTGTTTCTTTCTTTTCTTCTTTTTCTTTTTCCGTTCTTCTCATCCCAGTTACACCTTTTTTCCCCCTTCTTCTTATTTTTATTTCATTTTTTTCTTTTCTCTTTTTTTTTATTATTTTTCCCTTTTCTCTATTTTTCTTCTTTTTGCCTTTTCTTTTTTTTTCTTCTTCTTTTTCATTTTCTCATTTTTTTTCTTTTCCCTTCTCTCCCTTTTTTTTATTCCTTCCCCTTTTCTACTTTTCCCTTTTTTCTTCCTTTTCCTTATCTCTTTTATCTTCTTTTCCCTTTTCTTCTTTTTCTTTCTTTTCCCTTATGTCCTTTTTCTTCTTGTTTCTTTTTCTCCTTTTTCCGTCTTTCTTTTTCTTCCTTTCTCTTCTCTACGTTTTCTTCTTTTTCTCCTTTTTTCTTTTCCCGTTTCTACTTAGTCTTTCTTTTCCCGTATTTGTCTTTTACTACCTTTCTTTTTTCTTTCTTTGTTTTGTTTTCTTTGTCTTTTACATTTTCTCCCTTTATTTATCGTATTTAAATATAAAGTTTTCATCCCTTTTTTTTCTCATTTCTTTTTTATTCGCATTTTTTTTCTTAGAATTTGTCCTGATTATATCTGTTTTCTTTCTTTCTTTCTTTCTTTCTTTCTTTCTTTATTCATTTCTTTCTTTCTTTCTTTCTTTTCTCTCTTTAATATTTCACATCCTTTATTTCTATTTTGGGTATTAATTTCTTTTCTCATACCGTTTCTATATTTCTTCCTTTGTTCGTTTCCTACCTTTCTTTTCATTTTTCTTTTCTTTTTTCTTTCTTTCTTTCTTTCTTTTCTTTCTTTATTTCTTTCTTTTTTTTTTAATTTTTTTTTTCCTTTTTTTTTTTCTTTTTTGATTTTTTAAAAAAATTTTCTTTCTCTTTTTTTTTCAAAAAATTTTTTTCTTTGTTTTTTCTTGTCCTATTGGCTTTGTATTGATTCTTTCCTTCCTTTCTTTCTTTCTTAGTTTTCTTTCTTTTTTTCTTTTCTCTCTATTTTAAATATTTTGCCTCATGCTATTCGTTCTCCTTTGGTTTTTTAGCTTTTTCTTGCCCTTTGCCGTTTCTATGTCCATTTTTCCCCTTAATTTCTTTCTTTCTTTTTTGTTTTTTCTTTCTTTCATTTCTCTCTTTATTATTTCACATCGTTTCTTTCTATTTTGGGTATTTATTTCTTTTCTCATACCGTTTCTATATTTCTTCCTTTGTTCGTTTCCTACCTTTCTTTTCATTTTTCTTTTCTTTTCTTTTCTTTCTTCTTTCTTTCTTTCTTTCTTTCTTTCTTTCTTTCTTTATTTTCTTTCTTTTTCTTTTATATTTCTTGTAATTTGTCCGGTTTTTTTCTCCTTTCTTTTTCTTTCTTTATTTGTTTTTTTTATTTTCTTTCTCTCTTTTTCTTTTTGGCATTTCTTTCTTGTCCCTTGTGGCTTCTGTATTCCTTCTTTCCTTCCTTCCTTTCTTTCTTAGTTTTCTTTCTTTTTTCTTTTCTCTCTATTTTAAATATTTTGCCTCACTCTTTGTTTAACCTTTTTAATTTAAATTTGTCCGTTTTTTCCGCTTTTTTTTTTGTTTAATTTGTTTTTCTTTTTTTTTTTTTTCTTTCTTTCTTTTTTCTTTCTTTCTTTCTTTCTTTTTTTTTTCTTTTTTTTTTATTATTTTCATTCTTTCTTTCTATTTTGGGTATTAATTTCTTTTCTCTTGTCGTTTCTATATTTCTTCATTTGTTCGTTTCCTACCTTTCTTTTAATTATTCTTTTCTTTCTTTCTTTCTTTCTTTCTTTCTTTCTTTCTTTCTTTCTTTCTTTCTTTCTTTCTTTCAGTTTTTAAATATTACGCCTTGAGTCAAGCTTTCTGCTTTGGCTGATTATCCCTTTCTTGTTCTTTGTCGTTTCTGTCGTCTTTTTTTTTTCTTTCCTTCCTTTTCTTTGTTTGTTTCGTTCTAAACACAAATTTAATCTCTATTTCACTTTTTTTTTACTCCTCTTCCGTCCTGTTCATTTATTTTCTTGTTCGTTCGTTTGTTCGTTCGTTCTTTTTCGTCCTAGCAGCCGATAACATTTGAATGTCAAGGTCGTTGAGTAGGAAGAGAAATATCTCATGTTTCGATCAGAGAATATACAGCTGGGAAATAACTCTCAGCTCGAGGCAAAAATGTTGAAAAATCCTAAATAATCAGCATATCGAATTTCCTTGTAATTATGAAATGTATTTATAAGTGGTAGAAAGACTTTAGATTATACAAATTAAATAAAACACAGATGGAAAGAATTATGAGTTTTTTTTTTTCATTACAAAATACGATTCGCCATATTTGATTTCAAGAAGGAATTTAAATTAATGGATTAAACTTGGGAAGAATTTCAAATGTGTTGATATGCAAAAAAATAAAAAAAAATAATTTTAACAGGAAAATCTAGGAATCAAATATATGTTGTAGAACATATATTGATTTCTTTGGAATTTCAAACAGAACCTTCGTCATGATTCCCATAATCCCAAATCACAGGGACGCCTGATGGACTGTAGTCATAGCCGCAGTGTCTGGGGCAAGTTAACCTGACGGAATCCATCTCTCTTCAGGATGGTTGGGCATTTACACCTTTCTTTCTCCTAAATTGGTTGACCCCTCAAGAGAAGATAGCCTAGTCAGAACAGCTATTTAACCCGCACGTGTGGGGATGGAAAAGGATTCTTACCTGTGGCAATAATATAAGCACCTCCCATCTCCCCTCTCGTTTATAACCATCCGCTATAATAAAATAATTTTTTTTAAGCTAAAACTTAATTAGTAAAAAAGAGTTGTTGTTACATGATATTACTTTTCCTAAGGGTATTAGTGCAGAAGTGAATATCACGCACTCCGATGGAATTCGAACTCGTCTCGACTATTTCTTTTTCTCTTTCCCGGTTACTAACCATTACAGTACCCGTTGTTAAAGGTAATCTTGTATCATTAAATTCACGAGTTCAATTGCTGTAAAAAGTTGTCTGGAAAAGACATCCAGTCTGTATCGATACAGAGTAACATCTTAAAAAGTAATTGAAGGTTACGAATTAGGGGAATTTCCTTCTGAAGTACATGAGATATGTAAATGGAAAGAACACAATAATAAAAAAGTAGATTAAATGTTACACTTTCAATGACTACTATGACTTAAACGTCTATTGGTGTTCAAGTTTATTTCTGACCATAAGGAGAACTCATATATACGATCTCTTCTAAATACACTCGTAAAATGGTCGGCTCATTCCAACATTTTTATAACGTTAGAGACTTGGAAGAAAGGTTTATTCTCCCATTTAATCTCCCCCCCCTTAATGGACATTATTATAACAACACCGTACTTCATGTAGAGAACGGGATAGTTGAATGGAAAAGGAATGGCAAACAGGTTTTGTTCTCAGGGAGACTTTTATACTACTAAGACATACACAAAAATATATATATACACACGTGCCCCACGCAAAGAATAATATATCACATATATCTACACGGCAAAACAAAAGTAAGACGAAACAAAAAGGAAGGGTCTTACATATAATAAGAAGAGTCTTCTCTGTTTCTAGAGAAACCATGTTTAGGATTCCTGATCAGACCGGTACAGATTCATCTACTATGTCACAGGCGAGGATATATTCCTCGAACGGGAAACGGGGAATCATGGGTTTTCCCAAATTGAGGATTGCTAGCCAGAGATTTCTATATCTGGGAAAGATATATTCCCATAGAGACATGGCACCATGGACTTGTAAACTGTAGCATGTGCTGGAGGATTCAGATTTAGCCTTAGCCCAGGCCACTTAGCCCAGGTTAAATCTGGCTGCTGTAAAAGTGATTGTCCAATCTCGTCACTGTATGAGTGACATCACTGTGCCCGTCACGCCATCCACATGCCTTATCTCCGCCAATGGGAGATAATCGTCTTCTGTATCCTTACTTAAAAAAAATCATTTCACCTAAGTAAGACAATAAAGCCACTAAGATGCTGACAACTGCCATGCTTTAGAAATCGGTAGTGTGTTCTTGTGGTGAAAGTCTTAATTTCTACTCTATCCTCTCATTCACACTGACGCACCGTTGCAAAGCCTGTCGCTAACTCTGTTGCTATTTCCATGGCAAATGTTCAGATGAAGTTCCGTCTTTGATTCCATCAGTACAAACCTTTTCCATATGGACACGCAACGTCACTTCCACAATGTCGAATCACTCTCATTTCCCCCGAATGACAATGTAATTATTACACGCTGGCGCGAGTAATTTATTTCTAATAATGTTTCTAATTTATTTGACTATTTAAAATAACTAAAAAGAAAATATTTTTAAAAGAAAATATGAACGTGTCCTGTTTCTACAGCAAAATATATACTGTCGAATAGGGTAGCAGCCGCTACACATGCTTTAGCCAGATGTATGCATGCGTTAGAAATTTATATAATCTATAGCTGACCCTTTTTCAGCATTATACCAAAGACATAAAGAGGAGTATGCGAAGTGGAAATTTCAAGAGACAAGCGCTTTTTGGGCAGCATTGCGAGCGAGGATGGACGTGAAACTCCGCGCTCCCAAAACACAACGCATTGCTTAGACACAAAACGCACTCAATACTTCTCTCAACAACAAAGTAAGTTAAAACGTTCACTTATTTTTTGACAGGAACGACCACAAGAATATTCTTTAATTAACTTACTCTTTCTGGAATTATCCTGAAACACTCGATATAACAAATGTTCCCGATCGAATAAAAACTTTCTATCTCATTTTTTTTTTTTTTACACTGTCAGAAGGCAACAGGTTGAGACCTCAAAGGCTTCCAAAAGAACAAGGGTAATAAACGATACAAAATATTAACGCGTATTGAAATATGATACTATATATTAGCCAAGTGTAATGTAAAAAGAAAATATTCTGGAGCAGTGGAATCTAATATAAAGAAATACTTGCGTCAAAATACCTACAATGGAGCATACGAAAATGGAGTAATGTAAGATACAATAACTTGGCGTAGAGTAATCTAATATAAAAAACAAAAACAAAATGGCGACAAAGAATCGAAGATAAAATATATTGCTAACAAGTTATCGAAGATACAATGAATTGGCGAAGATTCATAAAACATATCGGTGCAGAATGCTATGTTTCAAGATATTGGCAACGTAGAATATGAAATACAATATATTGGCGACGAGTAAACAATAGATTAGCGCTAAATTGGCGTAGAATATTCTAATATATAACATACTGGTGATGAGTGTTCTAAAAAAGAACATTTTAGAGAAGACAAAGATATTTCCTGGAAACTGAAATAATTGATGCTCCTGGGACTTTGGTTACTTCTATACGTCTGTTCTGTTCAACAAATGCTTACATATTTCTGTTCAGTAAATGCTCTCCTTTTCCTGTTTAACAAGGACTCTCCTTTCCTGTTCAGCAAATGCTCTCCTTTTCTATTTAGCAAATGCTCTCCTTTTTGGGGTTCATCAAATGCTCTCCATTTCCTGCTCAATAAATTATCTCGTTTTTCTATTCATCAAATGCTTTCTCTTTCCTCTTCAACAAATATTTTCCTTTTCCTTTTCACGAAATGCTCTCCTTTTCTATTTTACAAATGCTCTCCTTTTAGTGTTCATGAAATGCTCTCCTTTTCCTGTTATTGTAGTGATCGGGGAAGCAACCTCTTGGGAGTCGGTTCTCTAAGGTAGTGGTTCGTGAGAAGAAGCTGTTTGAATGAAACTTAAATTTCACCAATGGGATAGGGAGAGAATAAGCGTGGTTTGTTACGATATGCGTGGAATGGTGGATTTTAGCCATGAAGGTTACGACTATTAGAACTAAAAAAACATCCCATGACCATATATGGCAGCAGTGTTTCATTTTCGGTCGGATCTGGCTCTTGGAAAGGTAGAATTTTTAAAAAAATTTTTTTTTTTAAGCGTTTCACCTCAAGCAAGGCGGGAAGCCACTAGGACGCAAGGGGTTACAGAAAATTTGGAGCAAGATCAGATAGAAGTGATAGAGGAAAAGATTAGGAGAAGGATAGTGGATAGATCAAGGCAATTGGAGATGTCGATTGACATTACATTTGAATAGTTGGAGATTATAGCTCTCAGTGAAACTGGAATAGGGAAGGAATTTCCACAGGCGAGAGGTGCGAGACATGAAGCTATTGGAGTAGAAGAGGCGGCTATATTTAACAGTTTCAACAGTGAAAGGGTGAGAGCGGGATGCCAGCCTCGTAAGGCGCTTGAACTCATGAAGTCTGGGAACTAGCGAATGCAGCTCCTCGGAACAATTTCCATGAAAGTATTTGTAAAAAAGACAGAGAGAGAGAGACGACGGCGCGTCTGTGAGAGAGTGACTGTAGACGAGATGCCAGATCAGGGCCAATTATACTACATATCCGCCTCAGGTGCCTATCAAGAACCCCGAGGCAAACAGAAGGGGCACCGGACCATATATGGCAGCAATAATCCATGCAAGGGAGAATTGTTGATTTGTAGATCTGAAGGATCGATTCCGGGGAGAAAAATTTCTTGGCGCGGCAGAAGGAGCCAACTTTCCTTGCGGTGGACGAAGCAATTGACTCAATGTCGTATTATTTGTTCCATCTCAGGTCAGCAGTCAACGTGAGACCGAGAAGCCATAGAGAGGTGCTCTCGAGAAGTTTAGCGTCAGACATTCTAATGGAGGGCAGGGAAGTATCTCTGTGGTGATTAATAGAGAGCAGTTTTGTTTTTGAGGCATTAAAGTTGACCAGCCAATTCCTGCCCAAGTTCACAACCGATTGGAAGTCCTTTAGCAGGAGGAATGAGGTACTTACTGGAGCGTTACAGGGTACCGACCATTTTTTCAAGTCGTCTTTTACGATGGATCGTATGTACGAGTTCCAAGAGGTTTCCAGATCGCTGGATAGGAAGAGGTGGCTCGATTCCTTGGCGCCTTCGTTCACCATATATAACATCTATGCGATTTTTCTTGGGGTTAGACGAAAGATATCGTCTTCAAAGAATAACTGTCGCCATTGTGACTTTCAAAAGTCAGGGATCGATTTGACGCTATTTATGCCATTGACAAGTCACCGCTTTCTAAAATTAAAAAAGTTTGAGTGATTCATCTACAGAAATTATCCCTCTTCTAAATGTTCACTATTTTGCTTTACGGGTGGACCAGTCTATTTAAGTTGTGTCTTAGATTTATCTAACTCCCCCTCCCCCACTTGATTCATAGAAGGTCGGTTTTTAATGTTGGGGCCCGAGTGTTTCCACTCGGGCTGTTGGTCTTAGCTTGTCTAAGCTAGTCATGGCCGATCATACCACCGCTACGTAAAAGATGTCACACGACGGTGTGGCAGCGTGGGGGTGAGCAAGGGAGGAGAAAAGGCCTCTGTTACGAAACAGATTCTACATCTGTAGCATTCATCCCGACGGGAAAATTCCACTTTTCATCTTCTGACAATCCCTCCAGAAGAATCCAGAATAATTATTTGTGTCCATTACAAATGTAAAACGTTTCATTATTAATAGCGACGTGTGACTTTAAGACTAGGAAACATGTTTCAAATAATGAAAACATTGAAATGCTAATGTTTCGAAATCAAAGTTAGATTTTCCGAAGTAAACCTTAAAAATATCTGAAGTCAAATTTAAAACGTTTGAAGTCTAGCAGATAAAAGTGCAGGATTATATATTTCCTTACCAACCGTTGAGTAATGGTTTGTATTTAATATGTAGCCCATTACAAATCTGAGTTAATATACGTTTCGAAATGCTGGTAATGATTTCTCAAAGAATAATCTATGATTCTGCATATTGAAAGTGGTGGATACTTTCAGAGCTCCTTTGATCCAGCATTGTTGTCTGGCTTGAGAAAATAGGAAATTACCATTTACACGAACAGTGAATTCTTCTGTGGGCCTCCATTTTGGGAAATTAAAGAAAAAATTATATAAGTACTATAATTTATAAACTAATTTAATAGATTAATAATAATGTTAATTTTAAATATTAATAAGATAAAATATTAATATGTTAATATAAATTAATAATAAAATAGTAATATATTAGTCTAAATTAAAAATATTAAAAAAATAATAAAATTAATTTTATATATTAATTATATAAGGAGTGTATATAAAGGAAATATTATGAACTACTTCAACAGCAGTGGCAATTTGTTGGCATTAAAAGCATCCAGTCTGGGAGTCTATATATGTACTAGCGCACATAAAGGTTCCGTAGAATTTAGTTTTTAATAAAAGTTTATTTTCATTAAATTCCTAGTAGTAGAGCCCGGTGTTTCCCGGGGATGTAACAGTAAGAGATAGATCAAGTATCGACCATCATAAAGACTGAAAAATAAAATTGACAAAGATTATTGTTTAAGGTTGACGGACACGCATGACTTAATTAGTTTTTTTTTTTTTTTTACGAATTGGTCAAACTCAAACAAAAACTGTTTTCAATCGTTATGAGTCTACCAATTGAATAGAATTTTTCAATTTTATTATAAACAATTGTCTTGTAAATGGAATTTTTTAAAGCATTCTGAATGTAAAAATAAAGAAAAAAGTGTGCAAGACAATAAGAAACACTACCTGCCAAAAAAACATGAAGTTTTTTTTAAATCGGTTGAAAAATGCAGGAAATCCGATCCATATATAAACGAACACACACACACACACACACACACACACACAACCTGGGTTTTGTAATAAGTATAACTCGATATGAGTTGTCCCCTTTCATTCTCGAAACAGCAATGTCTCTTAATCGTGTTTTCAAATTGATTTCGGGCAAAAACAATTATGTTTTTCCAATTTTTGCCACTGTCAGAACCACCGCAAGGTAATTTTACGTAGTCCTGTGAAGTTTTATTTGAAGTCGGTTTGAAAAATGTAGGAAATCCGATCCAATATATAAACAGACATACACACACACACACACAACCTGGGTTTTATGTGTATGATTTTTACTTCAAAATGAAGCATATACATTTACTATTTTTATAATGCAATTCCTAAACTTATCTATTAATAAAAAATAAAATAAGCATTTTTTTTTGCATCGATTTGATATGGGAGCACCCCCACAATCCAAAAAAAAAAAAAAAAGAGTTTTCCATGAGTAAAAAAAATGTCGAGGACAACTGCAGTAAATTGATAACGTGAAGGACTAGATAAATAAATCGGCGACGAGTAATCTATGATTCAACAAACGCAATTATGAAGCATATTGGTAAATCTAATAATAATAATGAGATCAGCTGTTTCCTTATAAGGAAACATTCGGTATTCATTGACCGAACTCTTAATATTGCTGTCGAATGAAATTTATATAATCTTTCTCTGGAAAGAGTTTTTCAGGAAAATAGGTTTCTCAAGTCCATCTATTCATGTCGATCTTTTTCGTACTGATAGGAGTTTCCTCTCTAACCTTTAGTTTTGTAGGGAGAAGGGGATATAGAAATGTCCTTTCATATAGCCCCATAGAAAAAGAATCACAAGGTGTCAGGTCAGGTCAACGTGGTGTCCATTTCAACAGCACATATTTTTAACAAAATTTGTAAAAAAAAAACTAAGTTGATTGTGCGGACATCTCAGTGTGAATCAGGAAGATGGATCGAGCGTGTCAGATGACAATGTGCGGTTGAAATGGCCACCACGTTGACCTGACTTGACACATTTTTCTATGAGGCGATGTGAAAGGACACTTTTATATCCTACAAGCCTAGAGAAACGTAAACAGAGAATCACTGAGGCGGTAGAGAATGTTATGCAAGACGTGCTACAGCGTGTTTGGCAGGAGCTGGACTATCAACTTGACGTGTGTCGTTTCACAGGTGGGGTGCATATTGTGAATCTTTGTGAAATCGTTTATAAAATCGACACCACTTTGAACATCTTGTTCGAATTTTGGTAAATAGATCTTTTATTATTCAACATGAAGCCCATTTTATTTCGCTTGCTTGTGACATGTGGTTACTCAGATAGTCACATTTTAAATGGTGTCAATTTTTTCGACACTGAAACTCGGACATAAAAAAGAATGTAAAAACTACTGAAATCAATTATGAAACTGCCGACGAATCTGTGGTATGATACCGACTTCTTGCAAAAAAAAAAAAAAAATGTTTACATTGGGAAAAAATTGTCTGCGATCCCAGTTAGGCAGTGGGTAATGCGCTTAAGTAGTTGCGGTATGATGTGTATGTGATGATACAGATTTTGACTTATGATTGTAAGACGAATTAACCGCGCATTGTTGTGTGTCACACATTTTTTTGTAAGAAAATGATGATTGATTTTAATTCATTTTTATAATTTGTGAAGAAAAGATTATGCATTTCGATATTACTCAATAATCTTGCTGATGTGACATCCATCTTCTGGCTTTCTCCTTCTATATTTTAGATAGAAATCATTCCCTTGTTCAAATATAAATTGAATTTAAATCAATGGGAAAAAAAAATCAGTGGGTTGTGTGCAAAATTAGCTTCATCTGACCCCTTTGATAACTACAGTGTAACCCGGATATAAGAGACCCGGATATAAGAGAGATTTTCTCTGGTCCCAAATTAGAACCTGTGTTAATGTATATAAAATAGACCAAACCCGGATATAAGAGAAACCCGGATATAAGAGACTTCTTCCCGGTCCCGACAACTCTCTTACATCCGGGTTACACTGTATTTGTTGCAATACTTGATTGAATGAATTGATGAGCAGATTTCAACATTGATATGACAGTCGGATTATTGCAACAAATGTATTGTAAGGCACTACCCACTGATTGGTGATTTAATGCTCAATTTGACGTCTATATTGTCTCATTTTTATCTTGCCAGTGTGACCTCCATCTTCTGGCTTTCTCCTATATTTTGGATAGAAGTCATCCCCTTGTTTAAATTTAATGTATATCAAAGGAAAAAAAAAACATTTTGAGTGTTGGGGGTGTACCCCCGGGGACTCCTTTTGATCAAAATGAAATATACTTATCCAGGTACCCTGGATAATGTAGTTTCAGAATATATATGTTTTTGGGTGTCTATCTCCAAAACCCTAGGAGAAGTTCGATAACAAACAGACAGGAGTTACAACTTTATGTATATAGATGTGCTATGCTGCCTTCTCCAATCTATATTGTTCTCAGTATGTCCTTTGAGGATAAACTTTTCCAATCCCTCATCTTTTATCATTTATTTTAGGAATTTCAGCTGCCTCTTCCTGATACTGAGCATAAGCTTTCTTTCCGGTTCCATTTTCCTTGAGAATTCTTCGCAGATTACCCGCATCGTGCATGGAATTCTCAGTATCAGGAGAAATGCAATTCTGTTACCTGCAATCTTCTATTTACCTTTGAGGAGGATTTTCAGGCATTCAACGCCATATAAAAACATTGATATTACATAGCAGTTCAGCAAACCTTTTCTTTGCTTGATAGGATTGGTTTTTCAAAAGTCTACTTCAACTCTCCGACTAAATCTATAGACATTTATTTATTATTGAATTAGTTTTTTTCTTAATAGGAGTAGATAGGTTCGCCTATCGTGCGGTCGGCACTGCACCTCGATCTTTTGAAGGGGAGTAGATTTGTTTTTTTCCTTTTTGTCTTGTTTGCAATTAGGATTCTTGTTCCTTCTAAACACTTTTCCTTATGTGACCCTCTACCTTGATTGGCTCTTGGGTTTTATACAGGTGGATATAATTCGCTGCGATTTAGTTTCCATACTCTTAGTTACTTTTTGGCGCAATGACCTTTGAACTGTTTGACTTGCGTCAATCAATACGGGAAGTCTCCGACATGCTTCTCAAAATAAGCGCCTGGGATTTGATGAAATAAAAAATTAACTTTTAAATTCAAATGCTATTTACTATTTTGTTTTCCTTCAAAAGAAGATAGGTGCGCCTATCGTCCGGTTCCCACGCCTCCCATGTCTTTTGAAAAGGGGTAGAGATTTAACCCTTGTTATCTGTTCGGGATTGTGTTTCCGGTTCGTTCTAAAGCCAACTTCAACTCTATACTTACCTAAACTCTGAAATTGGATGTACTGTTTTTTTTCCCTTTAAATACGTTAAGCTATCGCCCGGTTCACACTCCTCCTCGGTCTTCTGTACAAGATTAGAGGTTCATCATTTGTCCCCTGTTAAGGACTGGGTTTCCGATTCCATCTAAAGTCTACTTCAATTCTTTACTTCTGACATCTCCACCTAAACTCTGAAACTTTATTTACTATTCATTTTTCTCCCCTCAACAGGATTAGATGGGTTGGCCAATCTCCCGGTTCACACTCTTCCTTGGTCTTCTGTACAAGATTAGAGGTTTATCATTTGTCCACTGTTAAGGACTGGGTTTCCGATTCTATCTAAAGTCTACTTCAATTTTTTGCTTCTGATATATCCACCTAAACTCTGAAACTTTATTTACTATTCATTTTTCTCCCCTCAACAGGAGTAGATGGGTAGGCAAAAACATAGTGTCTAAAAAATGAGATGTCAGTAAATGTAACGCATATAGTAGGAAAAATTATATATATTTTATATTTTATATATACATACATACATACATACATACATATATATATATATATATATATATATATATATATATATATATATATATATATATTGTGTATATTTAGGCAGCAATTTTTCATTGATGCATCTTTTATTAAATAATATAGACGAGTTTTGTGTATTTATTTTAAGTAAGTTCCTTTCATATTGTCTGATAAGTTTAATAGCATTATCATTGAAAGACGAAAGGAAATCACCATATTGATACATGTTTAAATCCGATCTAAGCTTTCGGCATACATAAGCCATTATCAAAGATGACAATTACATTTCAATATATCAAACAATACACGGACGAAACAATAATGATAGTCTGTTTTTGTTGCATGAAAAATTTCAAAGCAATGACAAACTCGTGTATACGAGACGCGGAAGCGAAAATCTCATCGCAGCTCGTGACGTCACACATGACTCTTTGAGAGGGAAAACGAGAAGTAGTAAGTATGGCAAGCCGTTGGTATAAGCAAATGGCTTCAGTTATCAATTATAGGCATTTAAGAATATTTGTGGATATTTCGTAGTTTATTTTGTTCAGGTTAGGTTTCAACTGTTTTATGAATATAACTTCAAGAATTTCAATGATAATGTTATTAAGCTTATCAGACAATATGAAAGGAACTTAAAATAAATAGATACAACTGGTCTATATTATTTAATGAAACATTCACCAATATATATATATATATATATATATATATATATATATATATATATATATATATATATGTGTGTGTGTGTTAGTGAAGGGATTTCGCCATTTTATATCATTAACTTTACTAATTTACTTTTTGTATGAATGATTCATTGTGATATAATATGAACTGCACCGCATATTTCATTTAAAAGATCTGATCCGACTTGCAAATTTTCAAGATAACAACTGAGACATTACTCTACCGATTGAACTATTTAGTTCATGCCATGTTGACTGATAAACTCCTACAACAAAAAATTCTTAAAATGCCATATAATTACCATATTAATAAAAAAAACGCGCTCACTTATATTAAAAAAAATTCAACCTTAGCGTTGTTTGTATCTGTAATCAATAACAGATTAAAAAAAAAAAGAAAACATACAAAGATTTGGATTATATTGTTTTGTTACGGATGCCATTTTAATCTTACCGAAAAGAAAATAGTTTCCATGCATGATGATGACTGGTAGAACTGTCAAAAGTACTTGCGTATTAAGGAAAAAAAAAAAACAATACAGTTTATAATTTAAAAAAGAAAACAGAGATCATAACATTCATCGAGTAATTAGTAGGTTTATCTTTAGAATTTTGCTAATGAAAGGATTTTGTATGAATGATTCATTGTAATATATATATATATATATATATATATTATATACATATATATTATATTATATACATATTACGTATATAGTAGGAAAAATTACTAGATTATGAAACAAATATATCAGCTTTTTTGTAGGCACACCTAGCATGTGATATGTGTCTGTATTTTTGTACTTATACTAATGCAACAACTAGCCTGGTCAATACCTAGATGGTGACCGCTTGCGAATACCAGGTGCTGTAAACTTGGGAGTGCGGATGGTGTAATGCATAATGGCGCAGATTTGTTAATCGGAGAACCGCGTTCCAGTTACAGTTGCGTTCATTATCTTCACTTACGCGCAAATAACTTTAGGAAATGTATGAATCCACCTCTTACCCCCATGTATGGGTTAATTAGTAAGACTTATACCAGTAAAATCAAATACAATCTAAAAATATTTTCGTGGCTATAAAATAACAGGCAAAGACTTGATAAGGCGTAAAACGACCCAATTAATCAATCCCTTGCCCCAATTCACTTCTATCTATGACAGTCATGGGCAAACTGCATCCTGTGGACCACATGCATCCCGTCTGGTCTTCTGAATGGCACGCATAATTTAATGAGGAAAATAACGTTTATTAAAATTTTGTGTTTTGTTTCATTCACTAACACAAAATTGTTGAGAGAAGCTATCAAAGTGGAAATAACTATTAAATGCTTGAGTACTCTCCCTTATGTTTTAATGTCTGTTGCATTGTGGGTACAGTTCGACTAATCCGCATTCATAACAATGATTAAGTATGATGTGTCTTTGATTTTTTAAACTTTCCTTGACGGTAACATTCGCAGCATTTTAAAGCATTGGCGATTTTCATTAAGGAAGATCCTACGTGTAAAAATATTTTTCTTTATAAACGAAAAACGTTTATATTAAGTTTTTTCTCTGGTGAAATTTATATTTTCTTTTAAGCATATATTTTTTGTATTTTTAAAAGAATAAGTTAAAAACAAATCACACACAGTAGTACGTGTTAATCACAATGTCATAAGTGATAATATTAGATGAAATCTTCAATTTTTAAATTGGAGAAAAAATCTTTTCTCCAAATATCAACTTTTTGCCCGTTTCTAAGGCAGATACTTATGCGTATGATCTTCTGTAGTGAAAATAGCCATTTTACTTTCAACGAAAAATTAATTTGAAAATTTTTTTTTTTTATTAATGCTGCCAGCCTTATGATGAGCCATCTATCATGCGGCCCACTGGTCGGAAAAATTTGCTCCTTCACGATGTAAGTCTTGTATTATTAAGGCATTATTATAACTAAAATTAAAATAAAAAGTCCATAGAGGTTTTTATATTGCTAAACAAAAACCAACCATGATACTGATAAAAAAGAATAAATTGAAGAAAATAGAGATTAGTCTCAATTTGAAAACCACATTATTACCCTCATTGCTCGCTTCGGCATATATATTTCATATCTAGCGATCGATTCCAAAGCAATCAAGCAAAAACGCTGATTATTTCTGCTAGTTTAATATGTACAAACCGCCCATAACCTGAGACATTTTGTTTTTTCGATCAAATTAAAACGCCAAAACCAGAAATCGCCAATGCACTATATTTTGATCACGAATTCAAAGATGGCGCATGATGTCGGCTGATATCTCTCAATAAGCAGCCAGCGACTAATTAAGATTTTGGCACATCTAAATGGCTCACTGCCATCGACTTGGCCTGTGTAAATCTGCTGACCGACCAGGCATTACAGCCATCTATTATCCTGTCTTTGTTCACTGTCTGCAATAGTAAGGCCGACATTTAAACGGAGAGTTTACATCAAGAGGACTTTTGCAATGTCGGTCACAACTTTCAAAGTGCTGGCTCATTCACTATCACATGATTAGTGCTATGAAGTAAAAAAAAAGCCATTTTTTTATTATCCGTGTTACCAAATTATTTTCACGCAAAAATGAAATTACAAACGCATTTCTCACTATCTTTAGAGTTATCTATTATTCTGCCCCCAGAGATACATGTAGACAGGCCGTCTAATTCAGGTATTTATCAAATTATTATTTTAACAAGATTATACACGGATAATACGTGTGTGCCTTCGAATCTGTCATGAGGTTTGTTAACAAATATTACTTTAATTTTCCGCACCAGGTGAGGACGGGGAGAAAAAAATACCAATAAAAACTTTTGATCTCAGTAATTTTTTTTTAAAGTATTTCATCCCAAGCAAGGCGGGGAGTGACACTAGCAACGCAAGGGGTTACAGATGGTGGGAACAAGAATAAAGAGACGTGATTGAATAAAGGATAACGAGGACGGGGAATTAGACCAAGGCATCAGAAGATGTCGATTGGCATTACATTTGAATATTTGAAGACTATAACTGTCAGAGAAGCAAGTAAGAGGAAGGGATTTCCACAGACGGGAAGTGCGAGACATGAAGCTCTTGGAAGAGAAGCGACGGCTACATTTAACCGTTTCGACAGTGAAAGGGTGGGACCGAAATGCCAACCTAGTAGAAGAATTAATTTTATGCAGTTCGGGAACCAGAGAAAGTAGATCGTCGGTAAAGTTACCATGAAAGTATCAGTAGAAAAGACAGAGGGAAGCGACGGCACGTCTGTGAAAAAGTAACTGTAGACGAGATGCCAGATCAGGACCCATCACATTGCATATCCGTCTCTGGGTTTTGCCCAGGACCTTGAGACGCACAGCGGGTGCTTGAGAGTGACATAAAAAATAAAAGTTTATAAAAACAGTTGAAATATAAAAGCGTATCCGGGGAGGAAGTGGGGTGATCGAAATAATGAGATTCATGAAAGCTGAGGGGGAAGACAAATGAATTTAATGGATATTCGGGCGAGTAAATGTGATGATTAAAACGTTTGCCAACATGGAATCGTATGGAATAAAAAGGATTTTGATGGATATACAAGACGGAAGTGAGATCCCCCAAGAAGGCGGTGGGAATAAAAAAGATTTTTCTAGTCATCTGTGGTATGTTCCAAGAATAACATTTATGAAATCGTATAAAATAAAAATATTTTAACGGATTATCCAAGGAAGAATTGGGATAATCCAAAGATAATATTCACAAACCCGGAGTGAATAAATGTGATTTTAGTAGTTATCCAATGAGAAAGTGGTATAATCCACGGATAACATCCATGTATTGAATAAAGAGGATTTTAATCGTTATCCAAGTTGGTTTGGGATGATCCAACAAAAAAAGAATGGAATTCAGTGGATATCCGGGAATGATGTGGGATGATCCTAGCATAACGTTTATGAAATCCAATAGAATACAAAAGGATTTCAATAAATGTTCGGTGAGGGCGTGAGATAATCCAACAGAGAGCATTTATAAAATCCGACATGATAGAAAGGATTTCAGTGAATATAAGAAGGACAACATTGAAGAAACTGAATGGAATACAACGTATTTAAATGGATTTTGGACGAACCGTTTAGTTGTTTCTTTTCAACAGAGGCATCTATCTATCCTTGGAATCGAGTCTGAACCAGAAACAAAATCCATCATTTTATTACAGTATAAATCCTTCCTATGTCTACTTTTTGAGTCAAGTGTAAATCGAACCTAAATCTTCATAAACCGTATCACTTTACCGTTACCGGTTCCGTTACAATCCGGACAAGTGTTTAATTATCTATTCACTATGTTTGTTGATACACTTTCCATTAAAGCGAACAATGATGGTTGATATAATATTGAAATTAAGCAACGTAACTTGGCTTATGAAATGCCTTTTACAATGACATAATGAAGACGCGACCTGCAGTTGAAATTCGAACTCGCTTTACGGATTCCGTATGTTGGATGTACAGCTTTTCAGTATCTCCTGATATATTTTGTGAGAATCGGTTTTCACAGAGAGAAACTGATACTACACTCTGAGCTAGTGTTGTATATGAGGCAAGGTCAGTGTTTATATAAATTTAATATCGGGGATAAGGAAATGGAGCATAGCCTCGCCTAAGATTGCAAATTACGAGAAAAACAAAAACTAACCTAAATACACGAGTCCTGTTCATAAGCAGCCTCATAAGATCAAAACTTATAGAGATGTCATGCATAACATCAAACACATTGAAAGTTGGGTTGGTTGATTGATTTTGTTTAGCAGCAATCTCTATGGGTGATTTAACGCCCTTCACATATAAAATGTTATTATTAGCCATTCTACTATAAAATATATTGCTGGTCATTTTCCTTTTAAAAAAGTATTGCTGGCAATTTTACTATAAATAAATATTGTTGGTAACTATATAAAAATGTATTACTGGTATCTCTATCTATAAAAGGCGGGATGTGTGTGTGTGTGTGTGTGTCTATGTGTGTGTGTGTGCGTGTGTTTAACGAATGCACGATCGCAATTTTCGACGGATTTCCACCAAAATTTACATGCACATGCTCCAAGTTCTTTCTTGCGTTCTTTCTTTCTTTCATCCTTTTTTCTTTCTTTCTTTCTTTTTTTCTTCTTACTTTCTTTTCTTTCTTTCTTACATTCTTTCTTTCTTTTTTCTTTCTTTCGTTCTTTCTTAGATTCTTTCTTTCATTGTTTGTTTGTTTCTTTCTTTCTATTTTAAATATTTCGCCTTGTGCCATGCTTGCTGCTTTGATTGGTTATCTCTTTCTTTTTCGTCTACATCGTCTTTGTTTTATAAAAAAATATTTTTATTACCGCAATCCCCATGTATAATACGGCTTCATCCATAACACGCACCCCTAAAACCATGATGAAAGTATGTGAAAATGCTTCTATTCACGCATAATACGCACCCCTTGTTTGGCAATCAAAGCCTATAAACTGTGTCTCTCTAATTTCATTACGGCTCGCGTACTCTACTCTTATTTTAAAAAAAGTTTTAAACAGAATAATATTCCAATTTAGTTTTATGATAATTCTTATTTTATTTTACGGCAATTCTTTAAAGAATTTTTGTAGCTGTGCATAATACGCATGTAATTTAATTATTATTTTTTAGAAAACATGCGTATTACACATGCGGAATTACGGTATTAGTCTTTGGTTTAAAAATAATGTTTAATCTTTTACATGTTTTTAATATGTACCTTTGAGAAAAGTGTTTTTTATGCCAGACGAGTTGTAAAAAAATATGTTACAGTTTTAAAATTAGCAGTTAAAGAACTGCCAAAATTATTTATTTGTGAATTATTGCGAATTTGAATTTATGGAAAAATAAGTTGTCATATTTACTGGACAAAGAGAGACGTGCTCTCAATCCGTTGTGAAAAACAAGATGGAGTCTTCTATGATTCTCGTCTGTTGAATAAAAGGACTGCTTATAGCTTCAGAAAGTAATTTATCATCGTGGATTTGTCCAGCCGAAGGGGTCATAAATTATCTGGGGGGAAAGAAAGAAGAGCCGACAGCTAAAAATCTCAACCGAAAGACAGATTCAAGTCGCAGGACAGAAAATTCTTTCCAGAGTCTTCCAAAGAAGAATTTGAACGAAATAAACGCTCTTGTTGAACTTTCCAGTAAAGAACTACATGAAGTATTGGAGACAAAAACCTCTTGAAAACACGAAACCCCTTCACATAAAACGGTTAATATTACATTTAACATTAACCATTTTTTGATGGAACTTCATTGTTTCCGTGTTTGGTATTCTTAGCATATGTTGGCAGAACGACATCTCTGTAGGTTCAAGTCTCTTATTTATCTGCGAGGAAATTGTCCAATATTCACTGCCACAATGGAGATTTCCTATGCGTTATTCCTTCATTCAATTCAAGCAACTTTATTAATCAGCTATTTGTAGTATTAAGTACGGTTAGGAAAGCAAAAAATGAATAATAGAAAATTGGAAAGGATTATTCTCCAAGATGGCGTTCAGTTATACGCTGGCATAAAGTGGAAAGGTTATATTGAATCAATTGCAAGGACAGCTGCTAGGAAAGTCACTGGAATTTCTAGCAAAGGACTACATAAAGTCATAAAGAGTTGAAAACATGAAACTACTGTGCTGAGACATTGCTAATAAGTATTCAGCTGATGAAATTAGTTTTTGAATTTTCTGCCTTGAGCAATTTTTGTTTCCTCAAAGTTTTTACCTTGTGTTTTTTACATTTTTAAAGGGTGTAAACTTTTTCGTCATTCAATCCGTGTCTTTTCATAAACTGTAACCCTTTTTTTCATTTTTCGACGACAATTCTATTTTGAAACATCAAAAATGTGTTATTCTGCCTTAATAGGCACACAAAAGAGAACTTTTATACAAATCTTATATTTGTACCTTTTTTTTGTCTTTACTTGTGTAATAAATGTTTTTCCTTTATAATTTTATGCTGTGGTTACGTCTTATTTGGGATTTGCGCCTATTTTGACACCAAGGAGAAGAGAAGCACGTATTCCCTTTTCCTTTTCTATTACTATTAACGAGGTTTGTGTGTTTTAACAGAAAGATTTTTTTATGAATTTCGCTCAGTGAATGACGAATATTTTGCTTATAAAGAAACGATTAATTTTACATTAACCGTTAACCATTTTTCAAATAAAAGACTACGTAAAATTCTCGACAGAAAAACCGTTAAATATACGAGACCCCTGTGTGCCAAAACAGTCCTATTTAGTATTCAGCTGATGAAATTAGATGGGCGCCCTTTTGCATTTTCTGTCTTGTGCAATTTTTGCTTCTTCAAAATTTTTTTCCCTTTTTTTTAATTTTCAAAAGATCTAATTTTTATGTCGTATGTTATAAGTGTTACCTCAGCCTTAATTATTTATAAGGTGATAAAAGGAAATTTTTGTGCAAGAGTCTTCTATGTAATGTTTTGTATTTTTCCATTTTCTGTATTTTGTAATAAATATGTGCACTTTAAAGTTTTACGCAGTGGTTCGTGTCTTGTCTGTAAATTGCGTCCTATACAAGCTTTTATTCCAACCAGCTAGGTGTTTGTCTTTGGCACAAGAATATAGATTTGGTAGGTAATTCCTTTTCACAGTTTCCCTTTCTTTCTTTCTTTCTTTCTTTCTTTCTTTCTTTCTTTACATCAATTTCCTTTCTATTTCTCTTTCTTTTTACTCCTACTCCCTTCTGTTGATTTACTTTCTTCTTCGTTCGTTCGTTCGTTCGTTCGTTCGTTCTTTGTGTCTTTCTTCTCATTCCACTCAATCAAAACGGAATAGTCCATTACTTATGAGGCAATGGCAGGACGTAACGGTCCGGCAAACTAACGAAGGGAGGGGCAAGCAGACTTATAATAGGATATTAGTTGTTTCCTTATAAGGAAACATTCGATGTTCACTGACCAAGCAGCCAGTACAAACCGTCATTTGACATTTTTATCCCTTCTTCGTTACATTTTTTACAATAACGTGGAACGTTAGCATCTTGATAATGTCATTATATTTCGTTACATATGCTATCGATTTTAGTTCTTGCTGCTGTTGAAAGTCCTCAAGTGATGCGGTTCCTGTCATCTGGCAAAGACCTTTGTGATTCCGTAGCGCCATTTTACAATGTTCGAAGAAGGATTGTCCTCGATGAGACTTACAGGCTTCACATGCACGAAGCTGCTTTCAGTCATCGATCTGGGGAAGCGGTTGTATACAGCTGACAGTTCAGATATCTCTGAACGAATTTAGTGCTGTGCATGGCATCCATATAAAGGTTTCAGGCTGAGGAAGTTTTTTATGAGAATGTCTCAAGTTCTTAGACTGATGTTTTGGCTTTCTGCAGTTAGTTGATAATGCACAATTTGTACTTGCACAAAGTATTCTATGTTCAATTTCCTTACCTCCGATTCTAAATTGGTTATAACTATCCATACAGCGTGGTATTTGAAGTGTCTAGTATTTATTAATTCCACATGCTGAGTTTCTAGGATGGATTCAATGTTAGAGGAATCCGTCATTCTCTTCGTTCCAATCTCATAATGCATAAATAAATAATCCATTCATTTTTACAGGTATTATGCTAATATCTTATTGTAATCTTATTTTTCCCACCCTTAGTTCTTCTGTTAGTGTTATGGTCCGGTTCCTTGTACCACGGTGATAGTCCAAGGTAAAACCAATAAAGAAGAACTCGACCTCAGGTATGGAATAACATATATATATTACAAACAGGAATATATACAGAGAAGTAGAAGTGTTAGTATGAACAATCAGGTTTAGTAGAGACAACAATGTAGTCTCGACCAGTATCACTATTCCAATGTCTTGCAGTAATTGTCTGAACGCGACTCTGTTTCAGACTGCCTCTGACTCGACTCTTGCCTCGACTTGAACTACTGACTCGACTCGAACTACTGACTATATTTAGTCACCCCCCCACGTGGGCATCATGTGGCACAAGGCCTTTTTAACGTGGGATCTCCGAGCCAGTGGGATCGGCCAAAAATATGCCCATTGAACCCGTATAAACGGGTTTCAGGGGTCGTAGTGATTTACCTCCCGAAAAAGAATCCGCCCTTCGGCGTAGCCTCTTTGTCAAAGATTTTGAATGTTAAAAAAAGGCAGAAGTTCAACCGACTATCTGAGGAGTCGCCTATTTGACAAACAAAATGAAAAGGCGCAGTATTTATTAAGTATGGAATAGTCCATTATTACTATTATGAGGAAGATCCCATAACAGTTAGTACATCCTGTCAATACTTTCATAAATAATGGACTGTTCCGTTTTGACCGCGTGAAAACACGGAAAAGACATATCGGAGAAACTGTTCTATATCAAAGGCGCTACTTGATTTCACTGAGAAAAAGAAAGAAAGAATCGATTTCCGATACCTCATAAATAATGGACTGTTCCGTTTCGATCGCGTGAAACAAAGAAAAGGCATACCAGAGGCACTACCTGGTTTCAGTGAGAAAAAAAAAGAAAGAAACGCCTTTCCAATACTTCAAAAAATGGATTGTTCCTTTTTGATCGCGAGGAAATACGAAAAAGACATATGAGAATTTTCAAATTTTTGGTAGAGAAAAAATAGATAAAACATTTTAAAAAGAAAAAACGTCTTGACCAAAACATCATAAATAATGGACCGTTCCGTTTCAATCGCGTGGAAAGACAGAAAAGACATATTAGAGACGCTACTTTCTTTTAGTGTAAAGAGAAAGAAAGAGAGAAACGTTTTACTAATACTTCATAAATAATGGATTGTTAGGGCATCATTAAGACATCAAAGACACTGTTTTATTTCAGCGAGAAAAGAAATGAAAGAAACTAAAGCAGAAAATCCTTGAAATTTTCACGAATAGTACAAGTTAATAATAAAATTAATGAAAACCTCAAAATACCAGCAGATGGGCCAAAATTAAGATATAAATATAAAATATAACTAATAGCTTAATTTATAAGTTATTCTAACAAAATATCAACATAAATAGCGACAGAATAATAAATAGATTCTGACAAGGTCGACAAAAGATGTAACAGTCATTTATTCTTACTATTGATAAATTGCTAACTGAATGATTAAACTTTACTACAAAATCTGTGAAATATCTATAGACATTTTTCTTTCTTTGTCTCTCATCTCTTTTTGTATCTCTCTATATATATATATATATATATATATATATATATAAATATTGAAAATATATATATGAAAAATATAGTCTTAAGGTGTACTATATTTATGGGACAAAGTTTTCAATATCAGAGATAGAGCATAATTTGGAAATATAAAAAGTGAACATTAAAAGTCAAGACTTATATCCGACAGGCTTTGAAAGAACGCAATCGTTTTGGCCTGTCGCCTCCAAACAAAAAATCACTTTAAAACAGTTCTACTACGGAATATTTATATATATATATAAAATATAATAGTGATTGTGGAGATAATATATAAATATAAATATATATATATTTATATATATATATATATATTTATATTTGAATTCAAAAATGCTGATGAATTAAATAATAGGACATCTCAAAGATTATCGCACAAATAGATAGATAGAATAATTATTTAATAACCGGTTAATAAAATTTGAAAAAAAAAACTACAATAAAATGATAACTCGGAATTGTTTAAGTCAAACTATTTTTGTTTAAATTCCGATTTTGATAAAGGACACATGTGAATTCAGAAAATTTAATTTTTAAATGTTTTTTTGCTTCAAAATAGTCAAAAATTAATATATAAAAAAAAATCCTATTGATATTGATTAAATTCTTCAATCTTTTTTATTCCTCAATTTAGAATTAATTTTGTATTTATCTACCCTTTCTAAAATCTATTTATCTATCTATCTATCTAGCTATCTATCTATCTATTTTTCAATATAAGATTGGTGTATAAATGAATAAACAATAACCCCAAAATACTATTCTTAAAACAGTGCTCAATAAATTTAGATTTATAATTTATTAAAAATTATAAATAAATGTGATAAAATCAATTACAAAAGTAGCTATTTTGTAAAGCAACACTTCTGCTGTTTTCTCAACTGATGGTGTTGAGAATTTTTACCAACTTGATAAGGAACGGAAAGTGTTCTCTTATTTTAAAATTTGATCAGTTTAAAAATGTATATTCTAAACATAAAAATAATGTTCAACTCCATTAGATTGTATAAAATACTCTTTAAATTTCGTTCATTTTAACAAAAGTTAAAATTCGGGATCAGAATATATGGGATGACGTGATAGAAACTGAGCTTAAAACCCTCAAAGAAATAAAATACGACAGGATTTCAACCTTATAATATATATATATATGTATTGTGTGTAAAATATTTTTTTTTGAGAAATGGAAAAAATTGTCTCTGTCCACGGGAAACGTTGCAAGTACAAAAGTGTTATCCTATAATTAATACTTTTCTAATAATTTGCGATAAAAAGCATAAATAATACACATAAGTAAAAATAAAATGAAAATCATTTTAATAATAAAAAGTTTATTCAATTTTATAGGATTGCCAGAAAAAAGCATTCATCGGACTTTTTTATAAAATAGTAAAATTGGTAATGAATAATTGTAATAATGAAGAGTATACTAACCCAAAGTGTTGGAATAAAAAACATCATTGATAAGCTGGGATAAAATTAAATTTAAATCGTCTAGTCAACAGTTAAATATTAAGGATATTACATTCTGTGATTAAAAGGATTCAAGGCGGAAAAATTGGAAATAAATAAATGATAATCAATGGATTTGAAATTTGTAAATTTATAAACAATTGAAATGAGATAAATATTCAGAAAGTTCTCGAACTGAGAAGAATTTCTCTCGAAATCTATTCTGAATAGTTGTTTCAAGTTGGTTTTATTTTTAATTGGAAATTGAAGAAAATGAATCAACAGGTCGAAATCATTTATGAACACCACGAATGAAAATATGAATGAATATTTTTCTCGAACTGAGAAGAATTTCTCTCGAAATCTATTCATAGGAATGTGTCGATACCTATGCTAGCTATGCAATTTTTAATGAATAAACTGAGTAAAACAATTTAAAAATGATGACTTATTTCAATATTTCTTTTGAGAATAAATTCTGTTACAGATCCATTTTTTTTTTTCATGATGTATATTTTTAATGAAAATGATAAAAAAAATGAAAAGAAAGACTTTTTTACAAATATTTACACATTGAGAAATATTGGTTTCATCACTTTAATAAACCGATAAAAAAATTATTGATATATGCAAATGATTCTGTATAATTTTATTTGAAATGTTTGTTTTTAAATAAGAAAATACTTTTATTTCGACTTTTAAGAGATGATTAAATGGAATTTATAACAACAAAAAATTTATTTATATTTCAAAAATGTTTTTATATTTACAGTATAAGGCTCCAATTTAAAAAAATTAAAATCAAAATATTTTTAATGAAACAGTATTTTAGCATTTTTAAAAAAATAGTAAAAAAACATTCAATTCTCTTGTGGATTTTTTATTTTTTCAATAAAATTTTTTAAAAACAATCAATAAAATTAATATATGATATTATATTGTTTATATATATATTATATATATATATATAATTTATATATATATATATATATTTAATATATATTAAAAATATATATTCATGTATATATTTATATATATATATATTACCGAATTTCAAGAACTTTTTTTTAGAAAATTTGTTTTAAAAGACTTTATAGTTTAATGATATATTGAAAACAAAGAAAAACCTGTCAAATGTTAATTTGCAAAAAAAAAATTTAATCAAAAAAAATTTTTTAAAACAAGAAAAATGTATTTTCATAAATGGCCCTTTCTTTTAGATTATCATAAATATATATATATATATATAAATATATATATATA
>CAHIKZ030002869.1:122500-142500 GCA_903632075.3 Acanthosepion pharaonis
ATATATATATATAAATTTTTTATATATATATTTAAAAGTTATTAGAAAAAGCTAGAGCTCAATAATTCAAAAATATTTTTATTTTATATTTAAATAAATATTTATAAAAATTTAAAATAAATATATAGCGTTCACTATAAAACGTTCAAAAACAATAACTCATTTCCAATAGCATTTTCGGATACAACAATACATATATTTTCGTTGTCCTCTTATTACTAAGAGAAAAAACAAGAACAACATCTATTCTATACCTGAAGATGTCTGTAGGAACAGACGAAAGCTTGTAGTAAAAATAAGAACTAATACGGCAGAAATTTATAGAAACAAGGATCTTTTCATTCATAACGGATTCGGAGGTTTTGTATATTATTTGAATTGTTTGCGATGATGGATTTCTCGCCAATTAAATCATTAACCTTTGCATTTGTTTTTTGTGAATAATAATTAATGAATAATATATTATACGTTTATATATATATATATATATATATATATATATATATATATATATATATATATATATATATATATATATATATATATATATAATATATATATATATATATATGTTTATTTAAAAAAAAATTGTATCTTTATATCCTTTGAATTTAGCTCAACTTTCGTTTCATCGGAGAAGAGAACATTCTTCCAGTCTTCTACGGTGAAATTTTGTATAATAGCCCATCAAAGTCTCTTTGGTTTGTTGGCTTTTTAAATTAGCTTTTTTATTTCTTTCATTTGTTAAGATTCGTATATAAGATTTGTAACCTTGTTCTGACGGACTGTTGAAGAGGCAAGACTAACACATTGCTTCTTTTTAAAATGGCTGCAATTTCTTGGCTATTTATAGTCCTATTCTTCGCAACTTCTCTCTTGATTACCCTGCCAGTTCTATCATCAATCTTTTTCTTTTCCTATTTTTCTTTCCTTGGAGCAGGAGTGGCATCATTATTGCCCTATGACCCTAATCCAGTTGATTGCGAGGTTATAGCAATTTTGAAATTTCTCTCGTAGACTTGCCTCTTTTTTGAGAGGGCAATAATAGATGCCTTAAGTGGTTCTGATGCATGTCAAACCCTTTCATCTGGTTAATGACTTGAGTGGCTATTTCAAGCTGTTTTTATACTGTATGAGGCTTTCTGGAATATTCTGAAATACTCTAGATTTAATTTAAGCTGTTTTAGAATTCTCTAGAATATTGTTTTGGATGTATTGTAAAATAGTTTTCAATATTTTGTCAAAAAGCTCTTTAAATTTACCAGTTTAATCATTAGAATGCAATATCTCACTTTTTTTTTGCAGATTTTTCCTGAATCTCATTTTATATCAAATTTATAATTATCAATAGAATACATTAGGGTGAATAAACTTTTTCCTAGGTGGTCGGGAAGGGGTCTTTATATTAGTAAGATTAAAAATTATTTTAACTAGAAAAAAACAATAGACAAAAAATATTTTTATAAAAAAGGAAGTGCTGAAAATTCGATGTCTAATCAATTTACCAAATTCTATAGCAAATAAACAAAAAATGTTTTTAAAAATGCACATCATGGTTTGAACCACCATATATATATATATATATATAAAGGCAGATTAAGACGAGATGTGTTGAAATGTCTATAGAGTAAATATGTATCAAAGGCCTGTGTGTGTGACTAGAATCCGATTGCTTTAAGCCGAGAAAAAAACTCGATTGAAAGTTCAAAATTTCAATCAAATTACCTCCTAAGCAATAAAAAACGCACGTTTTTTTAAGAGAATATTTTAATATATTAATATATCATTTATATATAATAGACCAGCAACAGACCGCTTTTCAAATTCGTTTTTTGGAAGAGCTAAATCTTAAGCAGAAGGAGCAGAAGCAAAAATTCCCTTTCTCCATAGTGTTCAATCGGCGAACGAACGTTAATATATATATATATATATAAATATATATATATAAAAAAACATTTTTATGTTTCTAATAAAAAAAATTTAATTTTTTTAAAAAATATTTAAGTAAATGCTCTGTTTATAATAAACAGTATTAACTAAAATTTAAAATTTGAAATAAAAGATTTTTTTTATAGAATTTATTCATTCCGAAAGGAATCGAACCTTTTTTTTAAATAAGGAATATTCATATTTTATATTTTTTTTAACCGAGATTTAATGTTTAGTATAGATTATAAAAAAATTCGTATCTATAAAAGAACATATAAACATAAAAAATGTGAAAAAAAAAAATTGTCGGACTTTTTTCCATTTCAGATTTATATATATAGATTATAAATACGATTTTGTTAAAAAATAAACGGGGCGTTTTTTTAACTTATATAAGAGCGTCCTCTAAAATAAACTTAGAGTCATTTTTTGACAGTATGATATGAATGCTTTCGAGAATCGGCAAAAAATTTGCGTTTATATATTTTTTTTGTTTTTACAGCCATTTTATAAGACACTGTTCTTATTGTCGAAGTAGGTAAAAAATTGTTGTTATAAAGACTTCGGAGAATTCCACCGCCATATCTTTAATTTATTTCTAAGATACAATTTTTCAGATTGAAAACTAACAATAATAAGCAATTTTGCTTTTACACCTTTTTTATGTCAATCTTCAAAAATGTGACAATCACAATTAATCGTTATCTTCTGTCTTTCTTAATTATTTTCTTCTTTTATTGTCCTTTCTCCTTAATAACGTTTTTCAGTTTCTTTCACTGTAATTACCTTCCTTCCGTCTTAGTGGCTTTATCCCCTTATTTGTGGTGAAATGTTTTTTTTTTTGACAAAAAGCAAATCCTTAAAATAAAAAAAACTCAAGTGGGAAAAGGTTCGGATTCTGCTGTATGAATATTATATTTTTCTTCAGTAATATATTCTCAAATATTCAGGCTGGTATATCAAAAATAAATAAATGTATTGCAATTAATTAAATATTAATTTTTACTATCAATTATTTGAATAATAGGAAAATCCTTATAGTTGAGTTGTTGTATATTTGAGTTGTTATCAGATTTGACGATAAGGATTCTTTCGAATTTTTTCAAATTGTCATGAAATTTTAGTTTTTTTTTTTCCTTATAAAGGCATTTTTTGAACTATTTTGAAATAAGTGTTTTTATAGACCGAAAGATGTTTATATATATATATATATCATGTTTACCAAACGCAAAAAAAAAAATTGCGGCTAGTTCACTTCATTACACTGACATACCGAAAATTACAATATATATATATATATATATATATATATATATAATATTATTTGAAGTAGTAGTATCTTTTTTATTTGATGATAAATTGGCAAAGATTTTTTTTGACCTAACGACCTCATATATTTTAATTGTTTTGCCGTTTGTAAAAATAATTAAAAATTTTTTAAATGAAAAAATGGATTTATATCCTTTTGAAAAATTATATATACACAAATATATATATATATATATATATATATATATATATATATTTATATATATATTATATATATATAATATATTATTTATTTATATTTTATATATATATATATATATATATATATATATATATAAAAAAATTTAAAACTAATATTCCATGGAATATTAATGTTTATTTTTTTAGATATCCCTTACTCTGTCTTAGACATTGAGTTCTACCTGGATCCTTCCTCTTCCTTTTTCAAAAAAATATACAATGGGAATTTTTTAATATATTTTTCATATGTATGTATATTTTTATTATATATATATATATATATATATATATATATATATATATATATATATATATATATATATGAATAAATATTAAAAGTAATAGATCAATTATTTTAAGAATTTTTAATTGTCGGACTTTAAATTTCTTAAAAATGACGTCATTTGTTTACATTTGGATACGCCTTTTTAATGCTTCTTATCTCATTTGTCACAGACACATTTAAATTTCTAACGTTTTTCTCAATGCAAAAGGTATTTTTAAAATAACGTTTAAGTGGTGAATATATCTAAATATATTATCTTTATTAGTTTGCGAAATTATTATTTATTATTATTTTCTAAGTATCTACCTATCATTGATGTATAGGTTTCTATTATTTCTCATTGGCGTCATTAAAAGTCGATGTCTTTTTTTTTCATCGTAATTGGTCCTCCTCTTTGCACTATTCATATAATTATCGATAGTTTTATATGCCTAATTGATATATATATATATATATATATATATTATATACGCTTTTATATATTATATCCAGACCATCTAAAAGTGATGCACACTTGGACGGATGGGAACATTTTACATTACACTGCAACACAAGGATATTATATATATAGTTACCCATTCTGTTTCATCCAGAACTGATCAGACGCCAAGATATATTTTTGAATATTAAACTAAAAACCTTAAGCCAGTGATTTAGTGAATTTCTCCTTTTCTTCTTCTTCTTCTTTTCTTCTTCTTCTTCTTCTATTATAAAAACCTCAGGACTTACGGTGATCTCGTCGATCACAATCCATCTCTCTCCAACTTGCTCTTTTTCTTTCATAAAAAGTTAAATTAGAAGTACTTCCTTAAGTGGCACTCAAGTTTGAATGTACAAAATTTCATAGACTATCTAAAAACCAGGTTTACGAACGCTGATTTTCGAATTTTGGCTATATCTCATTGGAATAATATGATAATTTATTTTCTATATCCATCTAGACTATATTTTTTTTATCTATAGCGCGCCTTAAAGACATCGGGGATCATAGTTCTTAACAACTTCCTGCCAATTTATTAGTCGGTGTTAAAGGTTATCTAAAAAAAAAAAAAAAAAAAAATAAAAAAGTTGATTTTCAAAGTACCATTAATTTGTTTTTGGTAAAAATTTTAAATTTTTCTGCATAAATTTACACTATATATTTTTATATATATATAATAAATAAATATAAATATATATATATATATTTTTAATAACACCGACTTCTCGCAAGATTATTAAATCTGTACTTTCTCGCCCTCAGAGAATGTATTTTAATACCTTCCGTCTTTCTTCATGGACGAAAAGACCTCTTCTATACATCGGATTAACTATCTTTATCACTGCCTGTTTTGCTCTAAATTTTGACTTATTGTTAGCATGGGTTTTCAGATAACGGCGAACATCAGTTTTTTATGGTGAAATTCTATTTGTTTTGGTGGATATATTGGTCAAATATTAGCCCCAAGTAAATTTGAACGCTTTTTCAATCCCAAAGAGGTTACTTTTAGAATGACAGCATTTATAAGCTTGGCCTGGTTGTTTGCTATGATTAGGGTTTACAGAAATTGTAGTTTCCTTTCGTGAGAATCGAATATTTTCTGAGTATATATAAATATATTTATTTATATAAATTCATTTTAAAAATGTATTTCAACTAGGACCTTCGGCGTTCTTATATATATTCAATGAAGAGTTTAAAAGCGTGCATCTAACATTATCAATGCTATGGTACCTAAAGTTAAAATTTGAGTTCAACATCTACTAGTGACATTGATTGAACCATGGGTTTGTAATTTTACGGCTTTTAAACCGAAAATTAAATGTCGTACACGAATCCGAAAATTTTATTTTGCTTTGGATTTGTTGTAAAAAAAGCGGTGGACGAAATGAAAACAGTTCAAGTCAAAGGAAATTGTGGTTTACTATTTTTGTGACAGATGGCGTAAAAAGCGGAAATGTGAATATATTTATAAAGATGAAGGCATCAGAGGTTTATTGCACACACACATATATAATACCACTTCTACTGATCTAAATATATTCATCTATATATATATATAATCAAATATATATATATAAACAAGATGAAAATATATTTAAAATTTAAAATATATCAACTACAGATCCTGACAAAAATTTAAATTAATTTATACAACACTAAATCTATTATATCCATATTAATACTTCGACATATGATTCTATCGTCCCAAGTTTTTGATTTTTGCAAAAAACCAACATAGTTTATAAATTCAAGTGCCCTTTGGGAAAGTATATCTCCAACGAATTAAATAATATAAATGTTGGTCACACTACAAACTACAGACTTTCACGAGCTTGACACTACATTTGAATGAAAACTCTAACATTTTTAGGCATTTAAAACAATATGCCTGCATATACACACAATTCCGTAAAAATACTTGTCGAAAACAATTATACTTCGACATGAAAACAATAGACAAAAACTAAAAATACTTGAAGCATTATACATCAAACAGTTGAAACCCAACCTAAACAAAATCAATTATGGCATCTCTACAAATATTCTTAAATGTCTATAATTGGTAACAGAAGCCATTGGTTTATACCAACGGCTTTTCCATATCATATTCTCCAATTCACTCTCGTGTGGTCATGTGTGACGTCATGAGATGCGGTGCGATTTTCGCTTCTAACGTCTTATATGCGCGTGTTTATCGTTGCTTAGAAATCATCTATGTAAACAATGACAGACTATCATCACTGTCGTGTCCGTATATTGTTTAATATGTTTGTAATTTACATCTTTGATAATGGCTTAAGTAAGCCGAAAGCTTAGATTATATTAAAAAAAATATGGATCAATATTGTGAATTTCTTTCTTCGTTTAATGATAATGTTATTAAACTTATCAGATGTTACGAAAAAAATTTACATAAAATAAATAGACAACACTTGTCTATATTATTTAATGAAACGTGTATATATATACCTAATAAATCATGAATAACGGACTATTTGGTTCTGACCTCATGGAAAGACAGAAAATTCCTATAATATTGGTTTCAGTGAGAAAATGAAAGAAAAAAGAAAGAAGGGAAGATAGAAAATGGCGCTAACACATTCATGGATGTTTCAGTAAAATATAAAAAGTTATTCGAGGTTCTTGACAAAAACCAAAGATGTAATCGATCCTGACGTGACATCTTGACTTCAGTCACTTTCTCACCGACGTGCCATCGCTTTCCTCTGTCTTTTCTACAAATATTTTCATGGCCACACCTCCGACGAACATTTTCCCCCGGTGCCCCGACTACATGAATTTAAGCGTGCTACTTGATTGGCATTTAGGTCCCACCCTTTTACTGTTGAAATAGTTCAATGTAATCGACACTTCTACTTCAAAAGTTTCTTTTCTTGCACATCCCGTCTTTAGAAATCACTTCCGTTTACTTGCTTTCTTGATAACTACAATCTTCACAAATTTAAATGTAACGTCAATCGACATCTTCTCTCTTCTTGAAACCCTATCTGCTTTTATCCTTTCCTTGGTCCCCCCTATACTCAGTCTTTTCTCCCCCTTTCACGTTCAGTAACCCCCTGAGTACTAGTGACATTCCCGCCTTGCTTGGGGTGAAATGATTTTAAAATAGACTTACTAATTTAACCACCAGCATTCATATTTATGATCGTTATTGCAATATTTTGTTAAAGTTGTTATGCTCAAATATTTTAATGATGTGATAGGGGTATTTTTATGCTATTTTATTATGATCGTAGAACTTGTCACAAACTTTAATCAATGCTTTAATCTTATTTTTATTATGTAAACTTTGTGATTCACATGTGTGCATCTATGTATAGATGTATCTAGTAACAAATAAAATTAAATGTTTACATTTCTGTCACTACTCCGTGTTACATGGGGATTACATCTACCCCCTGAATTTCTCTGGTTGACCCTTTTTTATTTTATAATTTTTGTGAAACACTATCTTTGCTATTATCATAGGTTATATTATATATTCTCATGGGAATATGGCCAAGTGGTTAGAACATTCACTTTCTGACTCTGACATCTGGGTTCGAATCATACCATGGTCAACTTGTCAGGGAGGGGACCTTGATGTTATTGGTCTGAGGGGGTGATCACAGACCTTTGGAAAGTGCCTGAAAGCCAAAACCATGGATTGACTCAAGCCTTGTGAGTGACATTGGGCAGATGGAACCCATGGGAGCCATTGAAAGAAGAAAGAAGTGGGGAGAGAGAGAGAGAGAGAGATAATAAGATTAAGCTAATAACAACAGATACTACACATTGATCTTAGCTAACAGAACAAGAAGCTATGGAGACCATAATAAAAACGCCAATTTTCAGAATAAATGTCAGAAACCAAATTAGGCAATCACCAAAAATCCAGTTACCATAAATAGAATAACATCGTCTGCTTAAAGTTATTGTTAAGAGAAATGCTTGTAAGATGGCAATTTGGTTAGAAAGAAAGAAGGGAAGATAGTAGTGTTTAACGTCTCCTGCCAATACCTCATAAATAATGGTCCATTCTGTTTTGATTGCTTAGAAAAACGACAGGGATATGCTACTTGTTTTCAGTGAGAAAATGAAGGAAAGAAAGAAAGATACTACTATTTAATACCTGTTTCTGGGAAATGGAAACAGTTGACACTTTCAGATCTTTTCATTTGTATACTCTTACTTCTTAAAATAACAACTAGCATTCATATTTATGATTGTTATTGCGATATTTTGTTAAAGTTGTTGAGCTCAGATATTTAACGATGCGATAGGGGAATTTCTACGGATATTTTATGGTAGCAGAACTAGCCATGAGCTTATTTAATCATTAATTTAAGACTTAAGATTCATCAGAATATTAAAAAAAGGAACCAGTTAAATATACACGTGTTATTCTCCAGGGTACGTCCCTAAAATCTAAACACCATAGGCAACAATTCATATTTTCAAGAAATTAATTCAACATTTTATTGAACTGGAAAATTAAAAATAATAATCTTTAATATGGCTTACATCATTTGTGATGTAAAGTTTGATGCCCTTTGTAAGATTAAAGTGAACTCGATTCAGTAACTCCGACATTGCTGTCGATTTTAGCACATTCATTCTTTGTGCGTTTAATCAAGTGTGTTGCATCTGTAATTGTCATTGAGTACACCTTCTCCTTTACCCTAGAGAAACATGTCAGTTCTTTGTTCTTTCGACAAAACCATATTTAATCTGTGGAGGTAAAAAAAAAAAAAATAATATAGTTAATGAGATTTCTTATGTGTACAGACATTAGGACACCCTGTAGTAAAGGCAAAATCTACCTTTTTGGAGCACTATTTTTGAACTCGGACATATTCCATTTCTCTTTTTGGATGTCCTCAGCGTAACCGTATGCACGATTTTTCGTGGCGATTCCTCTTTCCTTTTGGTGTCCCTGAGTTCCGAAGACGTATTGGGACAGCCAAAGATGCTTTCCAAAAGCTAAGCAGAGTATTAAGAGACAGGAAAGATTCGTCAGAAAGAGAGAAAAGAGTACAGAAATGTTACATTGATATGTGTCCTCCTTTATGGCAACGAATACTGGACAATTTTCTCAGAGATGAAGAAGGGTCTTGAAGTAATAGAAATACGGTTCTCTAGAAAAATGCAGAATACATCAGGGGCCTAATATGTGCGCAACGACGAGGTTATGAAAAAAATGGAAATAAAAATGGAAACTTATATTTAACATCAGGAAGGGGCAGTTGGGATTTTTGGAGCACGTAAAGAGGAAGAAGGGCTACAAGGGCCAAGAATATGTGCAGGGCAATTATCATCTACGTTCTGGAAGGACACGATACATAAAGAAAAGATGATACTTAACATGAGGAAAAGGCAGTTGTTTTTTTAAATTTATACGTAATGAGGAAAGAGGGCTTGGAAAATTTGATACTCAGAGGACAGACTGAGGGAAAGAAGAGCAGAAGAAAGCAGCGTGTAAAATACTTGATGAGCTTAAGGAAATGGATGGTAGGTTAGAGTTTGGGAGAAATAAGAAAAAAGACAAAACTTATTAAGAGCTATACCGGGCAGGAAGATGTGGAGGGCCATGATCGCGTACCTCCTGAAGAGACCCATAAAGGAAAAAGATACTTAATATGATGAAGAGGCAGTTGGAATTTCTGGGACACGTAATGAGGAAGGAGTGCTTGGAAAATCTGATACTCACAAGTCAGATTGATGGAAAGAGTGACAGAGAAAGCAGTGCATAATATCCTTGATTAGCGTAAGGAAATGAATGGTAGAACAAGGCTTGCCAAAAGCTAAGTGTTATTAAGAGCTACAAAGAGACAGGAAGATGTGGAGAGCCATCACCACCTACGTCCGGAAAGGACATGATACATAAAAGGAGAAGATAGTTAATATGAGGAAAAGGCAGTTGAAATTCCTGGGGCACGTAGAGTTTAGGAAAAATGACAAAAAAGAGAAAACTTATTAAGAGCTATAATATGCAGGAAGATGTGGAGGTCCATGATCGCCTATGTCCTGAAGGGAAACTTAAGAGTAGAAGATAACATGATGAAGAGGGAGTTGAAACTTCTGGGACACGTAGTGAGGAAAGAGTGCTTGGAAAATCTGATACTCACAGGACAGATTGAGGGAAAGTTGGACATAGAAAAGGAGTCTGTAATATACTTAATGAGTTTGAGCAAATGGATGACAGAACAGGGTTTGGGAGTAATAAGAAATAGACAAAGCTTATTAAGAGCTACAAGAGACATGAAGATGTGGAGGACCATGATCGTCTACACCTTGAACGGACATAATACATAAAAGAAGAAAAATACTTAACATGAGGAAGAGGCATTTGGAATTTCTGAAGCACGCAATGAGGAAGGAGGGCTTGGAAAATCTGATACTCACAGGACAGATTGAGGGAAAGTTGGACATAGAAAAGGAGTCTGTAATATACTTAATGAGTTTGAGCAAATGGATGACAGAACAGGGTTTGGGAGTAATAAAAAAAGGATAAAGCTTATTAAGAGCTACAAGAGACATGAAGATGTGGAGGACCATGATCGTCTACACACTGAACGGACATATTACATAAAAGAAGAAAAATACTTAACATGAGAAAGAGGCATTTGGAATTTCAAAACAATCAATGAGGAAGGAGGGCTTGGAAAATCTGAACTCAAATTTAAGGTTAATGGAAATACGGAAGAGGAAAGCAAAAAGATACTCAAATGGGCTTGAGCAAATGGATGGTAGAAAATGAGTTTGGAAAAAGCCAATAGTTATTAAGAATAATTACAGTAAAGATATCTTGTAATAAATAATTATTTAAAGAAGAATCTTTGAGAAGCTTTCGAATGCACTTTTTCGAAATAAAAAAATTTTTTTCACTGCATTGTTCTGCGCATTTTGCAAATCCTATTTTCTTCCTTTGTACATAAGCCGATGGAACTTCTTTTTTTCTTTTCTCTTCGCGTCAATTCTGCAGCAACTATCATTACTCAATGGACTTCTTGCAACTTCTCTTACGTCGTCTGCAACATAACGAACTGCTGCATCAGACGATATTTTCGAAGTAACTAATTAGCATATAAAAGGGATACGGACATAAAATGATGGAAACGAATATTAACGATAACATTTGATAACTTACTGACGCTGGAAGCCGCATTTATTGGTATTTCGACACAGACGATATGCGATCAAACAGATATTATTGAAACCTTTCCAAGTTTACATCAGTCAATATGGATTAGAAAGCTGTAAACACGGCATAAACGGACTAAAACGTTATGATTATTCTATTCCATTAATAAATGTTTCGGATATTTACTTAAAAATACCAAATCTTTAGGTTTACTCAAAGGCTAGAAAGACAAATTCATATTTTACAGAAATGTCTCGATATCTATCTATCTATCTATCTATCTATCTATCTCAATTTGCTCGCATCTATTTATCTATCGCAGTCTGTTCGTATCTATCTATCTATCTATCTATCTATCTATCTATCTATCTATCTATCTATCTATCTCATTCTGTTCATATCTATCTATCTCAGTGTTTATATCTACCCTGTCTTTTATCTATCTATCTATCTATCTATCTATCTATCTATCTATCTATCTATCTATCTCATTCTGTTTATATCTATCTATCTATCTATCTATCTATCTATCTATCTATCTATCTCAATTTGCTCGCATCTATTTATCTATCGCAGTCTGTTCGTATCTATCTATCTGTCTATCTATCTATCTATCTATCTATCTATCTATCTATCTATCTCATTCTGTTCATATCTATCTATCTCAGTGTTTATATCTAAATGTCTTTTTATCTATCTATCTATCTATCTATCTATCTATCTATCTATCTATCTATCTATCTATTCTATTTATTATCTTTCTATCTATCTATCTATCTATCTATCTATCTATCTATCTCAATTTGCTCGCATCTATTTATCTATCGCAGTCTGTTCGTATCTATCTATCTATCTATCTATCTATCTTAGAGTGATCAGTTATATCTATCTATCTATCTATCTATCTATCTATCTATCTATCTATCTATCTATCTATCTATCTATCTCTTTTTAAAACAAATAAAAATTGCATAGGTGTGAAAAATATCTATCTATCTATCTATCTATCTATCTATCTATCTATCTATCTATCTATCTATCTATCTATCTATCACAGTCAGCTCATTATCTCCCTATTGTCATAGTATTAAAATAGTAATGCAGACACGCAATTACACACAAACACACACACGTACACACCGACCCACACACGGAGTTTTAATCTAATTGTAATGAGCATTTATTTGGCGTTAATTAATTTCTCTTTCTGTCTGACAAAGTTTCCTGGGTAGCCGGAAAAAAGAGTATAAAACGAAATGTGTAGCCTGTTGAAACTCTATTTTTCAACTTTCTTTGTATTTAAATCTATTTTTTTTATATATTTTCTAATAAATGTTCTCTGTATTTTCTTTTACATCATTTCATCCCCAAGGAAGGTGATAATGCCACTAAGACTGAGATTCAATAAAAGAACAGAAATTTAAATTGATGAATAATTTCAATTTAAAATTTGATTATCTTGCCGTCAACGAAACAACCGGCAGCAGATTATTACATATAATATATATAATTATATAATATATAATAATATATAATATATATTTATTAATATATAATATATAATTCATATTACTATTGTTCTCATTGAACCGATTAATGAAAAGTCTTTGGAATTGGTCAATCGGATATCAGGGCACAGTGGAGGTCTTGCGTATTCTTTGTATGGGAACGTAAAGAGTTTATATATTGGTGAATGTTCGTACGTACGTGTATTTGTGTTCCATGGCATTTTTCCTATAAGTGGGCGAAAACGTGGATTTCTATACCTAATAATTACTTTTTTTAAATGCGTCCGCTGAAATGCAAATTTAAAAGAACGAGGCAAAATTAATTCGCCCAGTATTTATAGTAAAATGAAAAAAGCGTGCCCCAGTGAAATATTTGGACAATTATAAAGGAGTTAACTCCGACAACCTATTGATCAATTTTTTATTTTGCATTTTTGTTGCATTTTTTTGTTGATTCCAGATCGTTTTACGAAATAACCTTCTTAGTATATATGAAAATCTTAACTTATTCCTGACTCTTTTTCTTTCAATATATTGTTACTCATAAGCCCAATAAAAATGATTGCAACACTGTCGAGTAATCTTAATGTATGAGTACAACCTGGGGGAAAAGTACCATTTTTGCATCGAATCATTACATGCGATGAGAAATAGATACTCTTTAAAAACAATAAGAGAGTAGGCCGGTGTTTAGATGTTAGTGAATCATCAAAACAATACCCAAAACCTCCACTGCACTTTAAAAGTTAAAGGTTTCTGTAGGGTGGTTTTTCAAAGGAGTTATTCATTACTCATTCTTGTCTCAAGGGAAAACAATAATAGGAACGTCGTATTGTGGATAAATTGAGTGTATGCACGAAAAATTGAAAAAGAAATATCTCAGACTTGTGGATAGAAATGGTAACAATTTTGCTGCACGACAACGCATAGCTGCCCGGTCCTCAATCATCTGTCAAAAATCTGCATAGCCTGAATTACGAAATTTTGCCTCCTCCTCCATATGCACCTGATATCTCTGCTTCTGATTATCACTTAGTTAAGTATTTTGAGCTTTTCATACGCAATAAAACATTCTCCAATAAGGAAGAGGTAACTGAAGCATTTGAACTGTTTATCAAATCAAAGGATGAGAAATTTTTTAGAAAACGGGATCAAGAATTTAGAGGTAGATTGAGGAACTGTCATACGTCAATATGGTGTCTATTTCATCTAAATTAATTAGTTATTTAACATTTCAGTAGCGTTTTATTCACTTCCTGTAAAGTACGTCATTTCATATGTGACAATCTAATAATTTAAAAAATATAATAAAATTACTAAGTTTGAACAGAAGATCGTGACGTTCTTTTTGCTGTTGTTTTATTTTATATAGTGAAATTTAAAATTATATATACGTATTCAGTGTGTGAATAAATTTCCGTCATTCTATATTTTTAATTTTGCGCATGCGCGTTGTTTGTTTTGGATTTTGTCAAATGCACAGTGTAGTACGGTCAACTGGGTACCATTTGTGATAAAAAAAAAGAGCACCAAAATGCAATTCACTCAGCCAGAAATTTGGAAATGGCATGCAGTACTTCTTGGCATTCGCACCGGAACTCCAATACGAACATTTCAGAGTGTCTGGTTATCAATGTGAGAACAGTGCAGAGGATTTGGAAAGAGCTGGATGACTCTAACGGTGATTATGAATGTTGATGTCTTTTCACTTGTAAATTTGTTGTTTAATACATATATTTGTTGACATATATATATATATATATATATATATATATATATATATATATATATATATATATATATCGGTCTTGTTTGTTTTCTTTTTACATCTTCGGTTGGATTCAACTTGATTTCCGCCATTTTCTTGTAGTTGAACCTGCTTCCAGCAGGAATAAACAGCACGTGTTTCTAATTCAACAACACATGAACACACGGTCTTCTACAGCACAATAGAGAAAAACTGCCTCATTACTTTCAATACCTCAAAAACAAAGTTCGTACCATTTTATCACTAGTCTCCATCCCCCAAGTATTCTCCAAACTCGTTTAACATTCCAGTATAAAGGTGTTGAAGGTCTATTTCATTTCAAGTTCACACCGGACATCGACATGTATTCATATTTACGATCCATAGCTAAAGGTGCTGGTTAAATATTGTCGATTCATCCCATTTTCCCAGGAGGTATTGATCTAAAGTTCACGCCAGACATAAAGAGATACTAATGTTAAGAATCCATTTCTAATTGTGCTGAAAAAAAAAACTGTCGATTCATCCCACTGAACCAGGAAGTATTTGATCTTAAGTTCACCACTGACCTTGAGAATTACTCATGATGAGAATTTATTTTTAAATGTGCTGGAAATAAATTGTCTATTCCTCCCATTGCTTCAGGAAGTATTTGATTTCAAGTTCACCCCAGACCTCATATTGAAGATCCATTTCTAAATGTGCCGAGGAAAAATGCCGATTCATCCAATTTTCCAGGAAGTATTTGATCTCAAGTTCAGCAGACCTCAAGAGATACCCATGTTAAGAATCTATTGCTAAGTGTGCTGGAAATAAATTGCGAGTTCTCCCATTGCTTCAGGAAGTATTTGATCTCAAGTTCACCACAGGCCTTGAGAGGTACTCATCTTGATGATCCATTGCTAAAAATGCTGGGAAAAAAGCTGTCGACTCATCCTATTGCTTCAGGTAGTATTTGATTTGAAGTTCACCCTAGACCTCGAGAGGTACTCATGTTGATGATCCATTACTAAATGTATTGAAAAACTTGTCGATTGATCCCATTGCTCTAGGAAAACTTCTTTTTGACTTTATCTGTAGTATTGCCGTCATATCTGAACTGAGGCTTCTCACTCATCATTTCACCAAAGTGGATGACTTATTTGTCAATTTTCAACCTCTTTCTCATTCTCATTAAAAGTTCTGAAGAGCCTCCATTCAGTATTTCCGCAAGTTCAGACCTTTGCTAAGACTCGCCGTTCCCTTTCCACTGAGTTGTATCACTTTTATTTCTTTCCTGTTTCAGATTAAATAGTTAAGTTTTCCTTCAAACAGCACCCACCAGAAAATAATACTATGCGAAACAGTCTGCTGTGTAAATGCTTTCTAGATCACTTCCTTCATGACTTCTTCAATTCGTGTGTCAGTCGCTATCTATCCTCCTTATTATCATAATATTCACTTCCTTTTAGTTTCCTCTCCATTTATATAACACATCGCACCGTTTCGACCATAATATTCTACCTTGAGTGGATCTCAAACCTGGTAGTGGGAGATATTAAATAAACAGTAAATTCCCAAACCCTTGGCAATATTCTGTGATACTGCTCTTCGCTATTCGAAGGCGATATTGATTATCCTCGTCAATTTAGTGAACGTGAATTGTTTTACTTAACTTTCGTCTGGAAATTCTTCGAAAGCCACGAGTGAGGACAGACTAGCATTTGCTTTTGGTGATACTCCCGACTCCGTCAATAGGTTATTAAATAAATTATCCAGTATTACTTCTGGGATGTTTTATGGGCACGGCGCGTGTCTTTCAACCAATCTGCCAACACTATGGATAAATGAAAGGGAATGACAGACTCTGGAGATTGAGGGAACATCCCCTGACACACCCAGCATGAACAAACAACACGCGCATACAGATACACAGACGAAGAGAAATACAATGGGATGCTATCCAAGTATCGTGAAACGAATGTAGTAAAGTCATTTGCGCCTGACTTTTGTGAGCAGTAGTAATGGCCAAGATGACGAATTTTTTAAATATTTGATGAATAGTTTCCCTTCTCGAAGTTTCCGAAATTTGTATATTCACACTGAATATATATATATATATATATATATATATATATATATATATATATATCAATAGTTAGGAAAAAGCAAAATTTATATGGCATTTTTAAAAAAGAACAACCGGTTTCATGCCAGGAGTTATCAAGCTTATTTTTCTGGCATATAAAAAAGATATAAGCGTGTAAATTAAATTAATACCAGCAGCATGACCCGGCGTTGCCCGGGCTTGATTAAAAAATCGTACCAATGTCTAATATCAAATGGTCATATATGCTAATAGTAATATTAGATTTATAAAAGAACATTAGGCATTCATTTTGCGAGCAGCCAGCGATGCAAAGAGGCGAGGGCTATCATTAATTCATGTGGATTGACATTAAGATGATAGACAGAAAGCAAAACTGTAGTATAAGACTACAGCAAAAATCAATGCATTTTAACCACAGACAATCACTTCAGCAATCCTAGCATAGAAATAAATAACATTTAAAAACCTCTGATTAAAAATATACATATTCTTTTTTTTCTAACTAGATTATAAATTAAACTAAGCACAATTATTAGAGGACTAGTAGGATGGCCCGGTGTTGCCCGTGTTTGATTCAAAAACCGTACGACTCATACAGCAATCGCTATCACTTAAAATATTTTTGCCCTTCCTTGCCTTTAAAGGAATTCCCTTTGCTGTGCTGATGTTGCTACATGCCTTACTTCTTGTCTATCTCACACTAAGCTCTATACTAAACATTAAATCTGTTACGAAAAAAGAACTAAACAAAATGAACACAAAACGATCAGCTTAAAAAAAAGGACTCGAAACTGGAAAAACCGAATGAAAAAAGAATGTTAACAACAAATACTTTTTCATACCCAACCCAATTTTGCGGAATCAGAATCAACGCTGACTTTAAGCAAGCGAATGAGCCAATTGGATTAAAGTGCCATGCAGATTCAAATTTTTCCCACTTGTGAGGAATGCAGCGATCGATGTTTTTTGCATGCTAGCATGCTAGTTAACATTCGTGTCAGTCAGCTGTTGGCTCTCACGCTGGCCAGTAGAAAATGGCAGCAAACTACATGAAAACTGCTGTAGAAGCGTGAAAAAATCAATTATTTCTACTATCGATGGGAGTTGGCAAATGCAAAGTCGGTCTTGGCCTTTCCGCTAACTTAGAGTATGTGCATGTAAATTTTGGTGGAAATACTCGAAAATTACGGCCGTGCATTCGTCACACACACACACACACACACACACACACACACACACACACACACACACACACACACACACACACACACATCCTGCCTTTTATAGATAGAGATAACGAATGGAAGGGGAAAAAATATGAATTTCAAGAAAACTAGAGTCCAATAACATTCAGACCCAGCAAGCATTCCCTCTGTTTACAAAAGGAAGGCCCACGGGATCTGATATACAAGGACTCTAGAACCTTGAGGGGATATGAGGAGTGGAACCTAGATATAATCGAAACTGGTCGCCACTAAAATCAAACACACAATTCCTATTTATTACATGCTCAGCAATAACAGAGCCAGAAGTATTTGGTTTGTTGGCTTTTCCTGGCATCCGGATTCAAAATCTTGGGTGGTAAGTGTTGTTTTATTCTCAGATCCAAACGCTGGGACGTCCTTCCTATGTAGTCGAGTCCACAACTACACTTATATTGACAGATCACTGAATTAACATGATGGGAGCCCGAGAGAAAGTCCTTACGAATGGAAGTGAAAGTTGGACGGGTAATAAATATTACCCGAAAATTAGCCGAAAAATAACAGCTATTAATCATACGTGAAATTCGTCTAGATAAACTCTCACCCTCTGTGCCAAAACAAGGAAGACGCAAATAAACTGGACATTTTTTTAAAAAATGCTATATAAATTTTGCTTTTTCCTAGCTACTGTTAAATTTTGTACCATAAAAAACTTATTTAAATATATATATATATATATATATAGTCGACTCTTGATGAGGGTCAAGGAGATCAGTTCCCAGGAAACCGACACCCCGACAACAGCACATGAGATTTGATTATAGTGGTGAAAGTTTCGTGCAGGACCATCCACACTTTTTGAAGGGCCGAATACAGAGACCTGGTGCACTACGTGCCACAAGGTCCCCAAACGACCCTCGCAAGTTTTTGAATTCACAGTTGTCCTTCTCCTAGACCAGTTGCCATCAAAGGCTATAGAACCCAATCTGTCCTGCTATTTACCCATAGCTGGAGGGAGAAGAAGAGGATTGATACCTTTCCCAGGTTTATTAGCACGTCAGTGAATGTAATGGATTCGACTAGAATTCGAACTCGTCCCTGCGATTTCTCAATCCAAGCCGCTATCCATTACTCCACCGTGCGTATATATTTGGACAGTAATCCCTCGTTTCATTATAGAGGATGCAAACAAGGAGGGGGTTTATACTTAACATCAGGAAGAGGCAGCTGAAGTTCTTGGGACACATAATGAGGAAGGAGGGCCTGGAGAATCTGATACTTACGGGTCGAATAAACGGAAAGAGAGATAAGGGAATACAACGCATGACATACCTGGCGAACTTAAGCAAGTGGATGACAGAACGTTGTCTGGGGGAGGAAGCAGAGGGAAGGAACTTGTTGAGAGCTGCAAGAGATAGGGGTGTGTGGAGAGCTATGATCGCCTACGCCCTGAAGGCCATGGCGCATAGAAAGAAAAGAAAGACGAGTGCCGAGGTACTGGAATAAAATTTTTTGTTTACCTTTTCCTGTGTTCGTGTATTTTTTTTTGTTTTTTCAGGACATAAAATGTGTAAACTTTGTCCAAAAGTTGGGCATATGCAAGTGCTCTAAATGAATTGATTTATTATGCATGTATCTACAGTTATAGAAATGGCTTTTTTTTGTTTTCCGAACACGGTCATCACCTTCTGGCTGTGTTCATAGTTAATGTTGTTGAATGTTTTCCTTTTAGTGCTTCCATTATTTTTAGGATTTTTTGCATATGGATGAGGCTATTATATTTGTATTTAAAACAACTGACATATATCTATATATATATATATATATATATATATATATATCATAATTCATAAAATAATTCATCGAGTCTAGAAGAAACCTCAACAGAACAAAAAAGCACTGGACGAGGCAAAAAGAAATATTTAGGACTCATCAGCATCCACTACCGAGAATTGAAACTGTTGAACAGTTACGATAGGAGGCAAATGACATATCAACTGTACCAACGTTTCTCGGTGACTGAGTCTAATTCGTTACCACTTCGTCACCGAAAACCGTTGGTAAAGTTGGTCTGGCGTTTGCCTCGTATCGTAACTGTC
>CAHIKZ030002869.1:150000-172949 GCA_903632075.3 Acanthosepion pharaonis
ACTGTTTATTATAAACAGAGCATTTACTTAAATATTTGTATCTAAAAAAGTATGTTAAACATAAAAATGTCTTAAAAAACAACTGTATTTTGTACAGCTTTAATTCTGTGTATTTCTCTCGCAAATTTGGTTTCGATCGGTCAATGAATTGCTATTTTAGAAGGTGTGGCAGATGGACGGACGAACGGAAGTCATGGAATTTTATATATAGATAGATGTATTAAATATTTTTAATAATTGCACTTTTTCCCGTCAAGTAATAACGAACAAATTAAAAAAAAAACGTGATTTGAAAGAACAAATTCAAAATTTGGATTTGAACATTTTTCTTTTTGAGAACACCGGACCAAATTTTAATGCATAAGTTAATTGTTTTAGTTTCATTATGTTTTTAATTTTTTTATTTCTTTTGTTTGTTTTTTAATTTGTTTTTGGGCTTCGGCCCACATTTTTTTTTTTTTAGTTCGGATTTTTGACTGTGCAGAGCAAAAGGATCCGGAAAGTTCACATTTTACCGGACGACTGCTTTCTGTGATATTTACATCTCAAAGGATATCAAATTTTTTTGTTTATTTCATTATTAGTTTTCAGATAAAAAAAAAAGAATAGTTGAAGATGAACTTGTCTGCGTCTGTGAACAAAGACTTTAAAAAGAAAAAAGAAAAAAGAAAGACTGTTATTTGTGTTTTTTATTTTTTTTTTATTTTGTTTAGCGACTTCCTGGTCGCCGTCATTTGAAATATTTGGACCTTTTTTTTGTTTAGGTTTTGATTCTTTTTTATTTTCTTTTGTTTGTTTTTAATTTGTTTTTAATTTATTTTTTCTTTTTTCGGTTTAGCGGCGTCATTTTTGTTTATTTCTTCTTATTTTTTTTTAAAAAAAGAGAATAGTTTAAGACAAAAGAAAAAAAAAAAAACTTTGTGTTTATTTTTTTTTATTTTTTAGCGACTTCATTCTTTTTTTTTTTAGGTTTGACGAGTTTATTTAAATTTTTTTTGTAAAAAATTCTTTTTCTTTTTTGTACAGAAGTTTTCTGAAGTTTTTTTCTTTTTATTTTCGGCTGCCTTCGGGCGCCATTTTTATTTTGTTAAAAAAAAAAAAAGTCTTACCTGTTTATTTTCTTTCAGTTTTTTTTGTCATTTATTTTTTTTTTTTTTTTGTTTATCTTTAAAGTTTAATTTCCTGGGTTATCCAGGCTTTCTTTATTTGTTTTATATTTGTTTTTTCCCCAACTCCTCTCCCCGTGATTGTGAAGAATTTTAAACCCGCAGGTGGTAGACTCCACGAATATTTACAACATGGCCGACGGCAACAGTCGGGCCAATGTTAAAAAAGACCTTTTTGGGTCGGCCGCTAAAGCCGACCCAACGGAAAAAATTGTAGATAAGCGGGCTGATGTCAGCCCCAAAACTGACAAAAGCATCTCCAAAAAAGGAGATGCCAACAAACCGGACCAAGTTCCAAAAATGGCACAAAGTAAGACGACCGAGGATTTGCCCTCTTGCTGGAAGTCCCCCCCTAGTTGTATTCTGAACATGGCGGATTTCCTGGATAAGGCGAAATTTGTTAATAAAGATGGGTTCGTCGATGATGTCCAGGATCTCGATATGTTCTCAAAGAGAATGGTGACCGTTTTTGTGGTCGACAAGAAAACCCGAAAGATTTGTCGCTCCACAAAAGACACTGTGATCAAATCACTTTTGTCCCTGGGGATAAAACCCCAAAGAGTTATTAAGGGTACGGGTTTCTTCATGTGGGACATTCTGCTGCCCACACCGGAAGATTGCCTGGCCATGGCAAAAAAGGAATTGATAACGAAAGATCTAATATTGAGAACCGAATATGAAGGCCGCAGGCGGACCAGAGTGGCCGTTTTCGAGGTTCCTCCTCAAATTTTGGGAGAGCTCCTGGCTGCATTTTTTATGCAATACGGCCAAATTTTAGGGGCTCTCTCGACAATTTGAACGGGGGATGGACTTTCGATATTATGCTTGACCAGAATGCCTTCAAGTCCGTCCCCAACTGTTTGGTGTTAGGCGACCGGAAAATGCCGGTCATAGTGACTGGTAGGCGACCAACTTGCTGGAGGTGTGGAGAGACTGGTCACCTTTCCTCCTCCTGCCCAGGGAAGAAGGCCCCTGGAGTTCCGGTCGTAGGTGACCAAAATCCCCCCTTGGCCGATAAGGAAAAATCCGCGGCGCCTGTAATGGGCCTAGCTGCGAGACGGACCGATGGGCAAAGTCCCTCGGTTGGGTCCCATCCCTCATTACCCCCGAAACCAACGCCTGCCACAAGTGTGGATAAGGAGAAGGACGAGGGGGAATGGCGCCTCGTAGTTAGGGGCAAGGGGAAGACCCAAACAGCGGTTCCTCAGTCCCAACATGACACCAGGGACAAAGTCACCTACAGCCCCATTCCCTCTGTCAGCTCTGAGGGCGACGCCTCGGCGTCTTATGAAAAAACAGCATCAGAAGCCCAAAAATTAAACGAACCAAGTTGGCAAAAAATACTTGACCTCAAAAAACTCAAAGAGAAATTGGAGTCCAAGCGGGGAAAAAAAAAAAAATCACTGGGGGCACCGGCCCCTCTATCCTCTGCCCCGTCTTCCCCTTCTTCATCTAAATCTAAAGCAAATTTCACTAAGCCAGCTCCGCCCAAATCCTTGTCAAACTCACCAATCAAATCCCTACATTCACCTAAACCTTCACCAGTGAGGACACCTTCGGGGTGGACCCCATCAACCACACCAAATCTCACACCTATGTCGACACCAGTTCATTCACCACACAAAAAAGGGGCAGAAGCCTGAATCACAAACTGTCACTGACAAAAAAAAGAAAAAAATCAAACCACCATATCTCCTTGGGGAAGACGTCTGCCGCGTATCCCGGGACCAGGCCGAAAGAGTCTTTGGACAGACTAGAAATCCAAAGGAATTAAAAAGTCCTTTGGAATTTCCAAAAATCAACAACATCGATATTGAGAAGCCAGAGAATTTTCCAGAGGCAAAAAGGATCCTGACTGTGATAAGAACTGGCCCGGGTACGCGGGAGATTTGGGGCATGATAGAGGAGGCCCAGTCGGCCCTAAAAAATGGTGCCCCTGCAGCCTGCCTACTTGACCCGGATACTAATAATTCAAATGAAAACTTAAAGGGAGGGTCCCAGTTTTTGTTCACCCATCCCTTTATAGAGCTTTGAAACTCACCTACCCTTCGGACATCGGCGGCTTGTCTCAGGATGATACCGTCGAGAATGAGATGGCGTCTGGTTCCATGGGACGAGCTGTCGGTGTCCTCACCCCAGCCATGTTCTATCCTGAAGGGCAACCCTAATCGGTTTCACAATGGCTCTTTGGTTAGCTACTTTGAATGTCCGGGGCCTGAGGTCCGAGTCTCGCAGGGCGAGGCTCTCTCGTGACCTTCAGCGCCTCGGGGTGAATATATGTTGTTTACAAGAGACCCGGTTTTCTTCTCATGATCGTGAGGACATACTGTCTAAGGGGTTCGCCCTTTATTCAGCATGTTTTGATGGTTTTTCGAGGGGTGTCTCTTGGCTAGTGAGCAGGTCTTTGAAGGCTGCATGTACCCTTGTCTTCGCGGATCCGGCGGGCAGGCTTTGCGTGCTGGATGTTACCATAAAGGATAAGGTTCTTCGTCTCATTGGGGTTTATGCGCCCAATACCCATTCCGAGCGGCCTGCTTTGTTTCGGCAGATCGCGCCGTTCTTGACGACGTCTCGTCGGGTAGTTTTAGCGGGGGATTGGAATGCCGTCCTTGACCCCGATATAGATCGTATAGGGGCACAAAAAGGTACTAACAACCCGGATGTGAAACCATTTCGGGACTTTATCGATGGGTTTGATCTCGTCGATAAGTTCCGGAATGAACACCCTCGGGAGGTAGTATGGACTTGGACAACTAGTGGCAACTCGGATCCTGGCTCGCGTGCGAGCTACCTGGACCGAGTCTTAGTTAGGGAGAGTCGATGTAGGGCTCTTAGGGTGTCCAAGTTTCCATTACATAGTTTATACGGATCATAGGCTTGTCCGGGTCCGTGTAAACTTAGATAAGCCTAAGGTTAGGTTGGCTGGTTACTGGAAATTGAACTGTTCGCTTTTCAGTGATCAGGGTTTCCGGGACCAGCTGCTACTAACGATCCAGAGGGAATTGACGGGAGCGGTTGTGGGAAAAATGCCTGGTGGGGCAATTTAAAATCTAAGATTCGAACGTTTGCTGCCGATTTTAGTCGTCGGCTCAATTTAGATAAGTTAGCGGCGCAAACGGCTTTAGAAGAAAAAAGTTGATCGGGCCGTGAAATCCCGTGTTAGTGGGGACATAGTCGTAGCTAAGGCAGAGTTGGCCTCCTTGCTTATCAAGAAGGATCAAGCTCTGGTAGTTAGGGCTAGGTTAAAAAGAATGTCTTCTGAGGCAACGAATATGGCCGCTGAACTGCGTGTAGAGGAAAATCGAAACGCGGCCAGGCGACATATAGCGTGCGTCACATTACCGGATAAGCGGACCGTGACTACAAACGCGGGCATATGTGAGGTCTTTCGAGATTATTTTCAGGAGCTTTTTCACCAGGGAGCCCGGTCTGAGCTCTGCTCAGTTCGACGCCTATTTAGTTGACTTTCCCTGCCTCTCGGCAGCTGAAGTAGCTAAATGCGAGGGTCCCATAACAGAGTCGGAAATCTGGGAAGCGCTGAAGCAGGTTGGCCTGGATAAGTCTCCGGGATTAGATGGTCTTCCCTACGAAGTTTACTTGAGGTTGTCGCACGTTTTTGTTCCTTTGCTGGAACTGATGTACAACCACTGGATGAGGCAGGGGTCTTTACCTCAACGCTTCACCAGGGGTGTCATCAAGTTGCTGCGTAAGGACAAGGACGGTGGGGATGGGTTAGGGAACTTTCGCCCTTTAACGATGTTAAACACTGACTTAAAGATTTTGGCGAAGATCTTAGCCAACCGTTTGCAGCTTGTCCTGTCTAGTCTGATTGGCCCTGAACAGACTTGTGCTGTGAAGGGCAGGACTATTCAGGATAACCTTCATATGGTACGCTTGATCTTAGAACAAGTCGACAGTGAAGCCGCGCTGATCAATTTAGATCAGTCCAAGGCCTTCGATAGGGTTGACCATCGATTTCTGGAGGCTGTCCTTTCGGCGGCCGGTTTCGGAGCCGACTTTCGCTCCTGGATCCGACTCTTGTATGCGACCCCCGGTGCGCTGGTGGAAGTGAATGGGGTAAGATCGAAGCCTTTCGTATTGTCTCGCTCCATTCGTCAAGGTTGTCCGCTATCGCCTCTGCTTTACGTTCTTGCGTTGGAGCCTTTCCTTCGCAAGTTAAAGGCGAATCCGGTCCTACGCGGTATTTCGCTGCCTGGTGCTTCCACCTCGGCCAGGTATTCTGCCTATGCTGACGACGTTTCGGTTCTTGTGTCGAGCAGAGCCGAGATTAACGAAGTCAGTAAGCAGATCAGTGGGTATGAGATGGTGACAGGGGCCAAGATCAACCGCGATAAGTCTGTGGGCTTGCGGTTGGGTGCGTGGAAGGAGTTTCTCTTCCCGGACCTTTCCTCTGGACGGATGGGCCGATCAAGATACTCGGCGTCTGGTTCGGTCCTGATCTCCAGTTGGAAATGAATTGGTCGGAGGTACAAGGGCGGGCCGAGGCCGCGGCTAGTCTGTGGTCTCGGAGGGGACTTTCCCTGAAGGGAAGGGCGGAAGTTTGTGGTTCACATCTATCCGATCCTCCTCTACCGTCTTTCTGTGCTTCCACTCCCGTATGCCCGACTAATGTCATTAGTCAAGGCCTTGTTCTCTTTCTTGTGGAGAGGCAAGGCCCATATGGCATCTCGCGAGATCTGTTGCCTTCATCCCTCTGAGGGCGGTCTGGGTATGCCTAGCATTGAGATTCGTCAATATATGCTACGCATTACCTTTCTAGACCGAATGTGTCGCGGTTTGGATGAGGTGGGCACCTTTTGGAAAGAAGATGTCCGAAAACATTTCCCATCCCTGAGAAGTGTGCACTCGTGCGAGGAGGAGGCCGGTCGTACTCGTGGCGAGTGCTCCTTCTACCGCGAATGTCGTCGTGCTTTGAAGCTCCTCTTGCGGACGTCGGATGGCCTCTCCGACGCCCAAGCGTTGTCTCGTAAGGCATTATATCGTTTGTTAGTTAGGGGGTCCGTTCAAGATGGTCTGATCGACGAGCTCGGTCTTACGAAGCAGGAGGCTCGCTCGGTATGGCCTTGGGCGCCTGGGTTGAAATGTCTCAATAACGATGAGGCATCACTCACCTGGCTGATGATTCGCGGGGCCCTCTGGGTCGGCAAAAGACTTTGTTCAGCAGGCTTGGAGAAATATCCAAACTGTCGTCGCTGTACTGGGAATGTCGAGACCATTGGTCACGCCTTTTTTCAGTGCGAGGCGGTAGTGCCGTTGTGCAACTTTGTTGAAGGCCTCATGGTTCGCATGCTGCAGGGAAAGTTTTGTCCTGGAAGCCAGTTCTGTTTGTAGCAATGTGGTATCGCAATTGACGAAGGCTGAACACTATGTGTTCTGTTGCTTACTAGGGGTTATGCGAGTCGTGATTTGGACGACGCGACAGAAGGGATTCTATGAAGGCGAGAAGTTCACCTCTTCCCAACTGATCTTGTACTTTAAGCATCAGCTTAAAGTCAAGATTAGGACGGAAAGGCGGCGGCTCCCATCATCAGAATTTGGCAAAAGGTGGGTGAATCTTGCGCGAATGTGTAGAGTGAAAGGGGCTGACCTAGAGTGGCATTTGGATGTCGGTTAGGTACAGAATTTTGTCCTAACAGGGTTGAACATAGGCAACCCACCCAGATATTAGGCTAGACTAGGTTTTCGTTTTTGAATTTTTAGTTACCTTTTTTTCCCGGTTAACTTAGCTAGGGTATGTAAGCTCATTGGTCCCTTTTATTTCTGTCCCTATTTTTTTTTCTTTTGTTTAATTCCCCATCCCCTCCCTCGTTAGGTGGTTAGTGATGTCAGTTCTCTGGTGGATGCGGGGCGCCTTTCGTTTCGTGTGTGTTTTCGTATTTGTTGTTGTGTATGAATGAGTGAGTGTTTGTGTGAATGCTTGATGGTTTGAATGTGTTCTTATTTTCTTAGTCCCGCATCGATTTCGTCCGGTTAACTGATATTTCTGCTACATTCATAGTTTGTGGGGGGGTTTATTACTAACGTAATTTTGTTTAGTTTATTGTAAATAATTAATTCATTTTGTAAATATTCATTTGGGGATTTTTAAATGTTGTTATTTTATGACCCTCCCCATGAACAATATCTGTAAATAAGGGGACTAGTTAGGACTTCATAGAGAAACTGAGGTATTATGGTGGACGTAGTAAGAAAGGTAGGAGTGAATGTGTTGTTTTGGTGATTGGATTATTGTTGGCATGTTTGGGTCAGTGTCTGCGACTAGCTAAGTTTAGATTTAAGACAGATGAAGACCGTCATTCCCCATCCCCTTTTCGGCCTTGTGCCATTTTTTTGTAAATTTTTTAATAGCAAATAAATATAAGACAGATTGACTGTAAGCGACGGGTCGAAGACCTCCGAGAACTCGGACGAAGCTTTGCCGAAGGGAAGGTTTCGTCCGGGAGGTAACAGGGCCTGAACCGTCTAGACGGGTTTGACTGTAAGCCTACAGGCGACGTCTGTCGATACTCTCTGCGTTAAGACCGACCGAGGAGCCCAGTTATTGAATTCAAAGACAGATTTCTTAGCCGAGCTAGTTATTGACTACTCAGGCGATTTCTGTACCTTTTACCAACCTATTAAAACCCTTTTTATTGTTACGTGTTATTTGGCGTTTGTCTCTACTAACCCCAAATCAACATCATAACAATGATAATGATGATGATCATCCCCTTAACATTTGTAATCGTAAGGGGGGATCCGAATGCAGAAGCCATATTGAATTTCCTCCACAATGGCTTATCAACGGCAGCCATCAGCAATTCTAGTACAGTCATACCTGTCTATTGTTTGATATTGTCCAACCAGTTTTTGCGTTGTCGTCCTCTTCTCCGTCCACCTTCAACAGTGCCTTCCATGTTTGTCTGGCACAGGCTGTCGTGCCTTGTAATGTGTCCAAACGATGCCATTTTTCTCCGTTTGACGGTGGCGAGAAGAGGTTCCTGGTGAACCACAAAACTTTCAACCCTTTTCCGCACAAACTCATTGGATTTATGTTCTTAATACAAGATGCCATGGAGTTTTCTCATAGGATTGTTCTCACACGCTTCGATATGTCTCTTTATTTCAGTGTCCACGTTTCACATCCATGTAGGTGAATGGAGACTAGTAAATAATATGTAATTCTTGCATATAAAATCAATTTTACTATCAAAACATCAGAATAGTACATACCGTAACCGCTAAACCCTGAGTCCAGGAAAATATTTTACACACGCACACACACACATATATATATGATGGACTCTCCCGTCGTATTCGACGTATGAGGGTCAAACAGCTCAGTTCCTTGGAACGGACATCCCAGACACCAGCACATACAATTTAATTACAGTGGTAAATGTTTTGCGCAGAACCATCCATACTTTTTGAAGGGCCGAATACAGAGACCCGGTGCACTACATACCACATGGTCCCCAAACGACCCTCCGCAGGTTTTGAATTCAGAGTTGTTCTTCTCCTAGACGAGTTGCCATCCAAGGCTATGGAACCCACTCTGTCCTGTTATTTACCCATAGCTGGAGGGAAAAGAATGAATATAAAAGGATTCGACTGGACTTCGAATTCAGCTCCCCGATTCCTCAATCCGAACCGCTATCCACTACACCACCGTGGCTCACACACACGCACATATATATATATATATATATATATATATATATATATATATATATATATATATAAATAAATTCATTGAAATAATTGTTGAATAATCCTCGCTTACTTTTGCCAGACTTTAAATTATAACAATCTGTGTCCTCCATTATACGCCTTGATAAACGAGTGACGTCGATCGCCTCTATATATAAACACGTGCGGTATAATAAATTCTACAATACCTTGACAAAGTCCCTCAGAGGACGAAACGCGTCGGCTAAGTATATTTTTTCCTCTTTTCTCTTTCTATTCATTTTGTCTTTTCTACAGATACCTTCAATAATAAATCTAAGAATATATATATATATATATATATATATATATATATATATGCAAATATGTAGAAAAATAGGTACATAATCTGGAGTTCTTTAGTATTTTTGTTTTTATTTTTAAAAACAGTGCTCCATACAGAAGTAGAGATTAAACTATAATTATTTAAAAAATATGATTCCTTCGCTACATAAGAGTTCTCATGTTTCAAAAACAATAGCAAAAATTATTAAAATATGTGGATTAACTCTTACGCCCCTTATCAAAATGGTCACTCCAGCCGTTTCCATAGTAATTAATTTTACGAATAAAGATGCGTAAATTTCAAGTTTGCTTATTCCTAAATTTTCGCTTGAGGATGAAACAGGGCTTGATACTTTAATTCAATTTAATTTTAATAATTATATTGAGGTTTTTGGCTATTGTCTTTTTTAAAAAAAATAATTATAATATATATATATATATATATATATATATATATATATATATATATATAATATTCTTCCATCTCTACTGAATTGAATTTAACTTAAATCCCTGTCCGATTTTTTTCCGGGACGAGTTGAAAGTGAAAGATTCCCACAGCTTTTCTGCAATGAAATCATGGTAAATGCAGCAAAGTTGTGTAAAATCATTTACTTTCAACCCATTCTAAAAAATTGGAGAGATTCTATAAATTCAAAGCAGACTAGTTATATATATATATATATATATATATATAAAGAAATATAGTATTAAGGTAAAGAAAAATATTTAAGGTTTGCTATATTTATGGGATAAAGTGCTCAATATCAGAGATAGAGTGTGTGTAAATTCTCAAACCAAAACTAAACTGTTAAATACGTGATATAAACAAATTTTTACTACGTTAATAAATAAATAAATAAAATAAGAAACAAAAAATAAAAACGAGCAATATAATTTGACCCAAATAAATAAACAAAGCGACTTCGGTAAAAAGTAACTGCCATAATAGAATACCCACAATGCACCACTAACCCGTATATATATAAATAGTCGAAAAAAAATAACAGCATATCTGGCCTGACGATTGCATATAGCATGAAACAGACTGTCGCCTCTAAGTGTTGATTTTATGTAATATATATATATATATATATATATATATATATATATATATATATATATATATATATATATCATGGGGTCTCCTGTCGTTTTCGACGCATGTCTTCATTTCAGTTTTTATGCTTATGTTTCGTATGAGACAACAATCCTGTTCGGTATTTGCAAAAAAGTCCACACGAGGGCCATGCTGAAGGGTTGACTGCCATATTGGCTGATGTATTGGCCCGAGGTTTAGTGTTAATTCTTAATTCTCTCAGATGGATGAGACGATTCTTTTTGAAGTTAGTTATACATCGGTGGCAGGTATTTCTCCAGTTTGCTTCGTTTTCAACAGCACAAGCTTGAATTCCCCTCTCTCTCTCTCTCTCTCTCTCTATATATATATATATATATATATATATATATATATATGAACTGTCAATATACCTCATAATACAATCGAGCGCTTAGCTTTCGAAGGGGTAGAATGGAGATCAACGTGTGTTAGTGGACTCAGGAGTTTTCCATCTACTTGCCTGAATGGTCTTCAAGAAGCGAGAGCAAGATCTAAAAGGTCAGCCGATCTAACAGTGATCTCATCCCACAATCCTCACTTTTGCTCCATTGCTTCCTCCTTTGTAAATCACTAGCAGGTCTTAAGTGCCACTTAAGATTATCGCACACAATTAAGCTGTCAGATCCTCATACGTCGAAACCGACGTGAGAATCCATTATATATCTATATATCTATATATATATATATATATATATATATATATAAGAAATAGGTTATAGTGGCATTTATCAACTCCCATCGATAGTGGAAATAATCGATTTTTTCATGCTTCTACGGCAGTTTCATGTAGTTTGCAGCCATTTTCTACTGGCCAGAGTGAGAGCCTATAGCTGGTTGCCACGAATAGGCAGGAAGATTCTATTGGCCAGCGTGAGAGCCAACAGCTGATTGACACGAATGTTAACTAGCATGCTTGCATGCCAAAAAAATCGATAGCTGCATTCGTCCCAAGTGGGAAAAATTTAAATCTGCACGGCACTTTACTCCAATTGGCTCATTTGCTTGCTTAAACTCAACGTCGATTCTGATTCCGCAGAATTGGGTTGGGTGTGAAAAAGTATTTGTTATTAAGATTCTTTTTTCATTTGGTTTTTCCAGTTACGAGTCCTTTTTTAAAGCTGATCGTTTTGTGTTCATTTTGTTTAGTTCTTTTTTCGTAACAGATTTATTACTATGCTAGGATTGCTGAAGTGATTGTCAGTGCTTAAAAAGAATTGATATTTGCCGTAATCTTATACTCCAGTTTTGCTTTCTGTCTATCATTTTAATGTCAATCCACATGGATTAATGATAGCCCTCGCCTCTTTGCATCGCTGGCTGCTCGCAAAATGAATGCCCAATGTTCCTTTATAAAGCTAATATTACTATTAGCATATATGACCATTTGATATTAGACATTATCATATATAAGCTTGACAGTCTGGGAAGACAGAAAGCTTAATACGAATACGAGAAATGCAGTCTATCGGGCAAGCATCGTCAATGTACGGTTCTAAAGCAACGAGACTTGAAGCCTCTACTCCAGACAAGAGAGACGCCTCAGAGCCTTTCATCTTCGCTGTCTGAGACGCATTCTTTGTATCAACTGGTCCGACGGGGTCACCGATGCCGTAGTTCTCACTCATGCCCACCTACCCAGCCTATACGCCCTTCTTTAACAAAGCTGGCTTGAAAATGCACACCATATACTGGATAGGAGGATTCTGAAGATCCTTCTGTACGGAGAACTGGCCACCAGGAAAATGACAAGAGGGCACGAGGGGGGTGGGCATCTTCGCTTCAATGACGTCTAAAAATGGATATGAGGACGATGAACTTGGAGGTGGGAACTCGCCAATGATCGTTCACGCTGAAGACACGATTTGCATCGAGGGCTGGTGAGGAGAAACGGAGGCTTTCCTCCGGGGAGAAGCATACCCGACGGAAAGAAAACAACACAGCGACATCGGGGAAGAGCGTCTTTGCAAGTATTTGTTGCAATCGAGACTGCCATTCCTCTGTAGGCCTGTACAGACATAATAGACGCCGCGCTGCCATCCACAGCTGAGGTATAACTATTTAGGCGCAGATCCATGGCCTCTCTAGACTGGCAGATGCCACATACACATATGAGCAACCAGGCATGATTTAATGTCTTTCAGCGGTAAAAAGTTTTTTTTTTTTTTGTCAGCGACTGGACTCTATGTATTTCTCGACACAACTGCATGGGATAGAATATATGGCGTTCTTGGTCATATTTTATTACGAATGAGTTTCTGATATTCCCTTTTAAATTTCCTGTCTGCTGGGAAATAATCATTTCGGCTTTATTTTGATGAAAATCATGGCCGGTTTCTGAAATGTTTACTTTTCAAATTCAATCAAGTAAAATGGACAGTAAAAGCAATAAAGCGGATGAACTAATCTTCTGCTAATAAGGCCGTTGCTATGAACGTGTCGGCAATGGTTTGCTAAGATTAAAAAGGAAATGAGATTTTGAAATCTAGATCAAATAAATGTCTCCAAAGATAAAAAAAAAACTTGAAAAATAATGAAGGGAATCTGAAAAGGCCGAAGTAACTGAATGCAAACTTACGGGGAAGCAGATAACGTTTTTAAATGACAAACTGGAATATTAAAGACATCTTATTCGAATAGTATCCTGCTTTTGATTGCAGACTATTCTATCTTGGTTATAATAAAAATTAAGAATATCTGTCTATATTTCTGAGATGAGGTATTATGTACATTATTTACATTATTCGGACTATTGTCCTCATCTTTGTCGCCATATTTATTACAACGTTTTGGCCGTTGTACGCTCCGGCCTTCTTCAGGTGTTGGAATATCGAACTGAACCCTTTATTTGACACATGACACAGTGGATAAAGGCGTTAGTTAGATACAGTGACAGGATCCAAAGAGTGTGAGTTCAATACCCGGTTAAGGCAGTGCAGAACTTTCCGAGGAGATAACTGATAACTGACATCCATTAAACATGGCACGTGGAACTAGAACAGTCTATCCCAGTGAGCGAAATAAAGGGTTCAGTTCGACATTGCAACCACCTGAAGAAGACCGGAGCGTACAACAGTCGAAACGTTGTAATAAATATGGCGACAAAGACGAGGACAATAGTCCGAATAATGTAAATAAAAATTAACAATAATAAAAAGCCAAGTATGAGATTAATGAAAGTTACTGATTTAACCCATGTTTTCATAAAAATAAATAAATAAATTAAATATTAAGAAACAGGGAAATAATGTACATATAGTCTAATTTGTGTGTACGGAGTTTATCGTCAATGTTTTACTATTACAGTGAATAGGTCGACCCTGCTTCACTCAGATGAAATGTAATGCGGAACTGTCAAACTATCACACACGACTCCAAGAAGTCGTATGGGCAATGCGAGGGCAACACTCCGAACTGCCGGATAAACTGTGTGAGGTTAATCGGAAGGGTTTCTCGAGCCGACCGGTGAAAAATAACGCCTCCCACCTACCCGCATGTTCCAAGCGGTCATCGGTTAGTCGCCCGTCTGGGCGTACGAGCTGCGCTTCAGATATCAATGGCTATACCAGTGGGCGGAGGAATTTCAGAGATGAGGGATAGGGTAAGCTCAAGATCCCGGTAAGTCATAACACTATTTGGGCTTGAACCACAGAAGGTGGCGTGTGTGGGGTGAACACAGCAGCGCCAAATATGCTAAATGAATAAATGATGCCGATGATGATGATTCTTTACTTGACATTACATCTTAAAGGGTCATCTGATTTGAAACAAAATTTCAATAACGTTAGACAACAGTTTCACAAGATGAACAGATTTACTAAGAAGAAAAAATCGGTGGACCATTTCGACCTTCTTCATTTATGTTCCGTGTCCTTTCAGAATATAGGCAATCATGGCCCTCCACACCTTCCTGCCTTTTGTAGCTCTTAATAAATTTTGTCTTTTTATTATTTCTACAAAACCCTATTCTACCATCCAGTTACTCATGTCTATCAAGTATGTTATGCACTACTTTCCTCTGTTCTGTTTTCCTCAGTATGTCTTGTGAGTATCAGATTTTCCAAACCTTGCTTTCTGATTATTTGCCCTCGAAATTTTAACTGCCTCTTCCTGATGTTATGTATAAGTTTCCTTATCAAGAAGCGGCGCAAAATGTACTGACTGAATAAATGATGATGATAATTGTTTACTTGACATTCCATCTTAAAGGGGTATATGATCTGAACTAAACTTTCAATAACGTTAGACAACAGTTTCCCAGGATGACCAGAGTCAGTAAGAAGCAAAAAATGCTACGAAAGATTATTCTTCGAGACCATTCGCAGAACGTCAGAATATAAAAGAAAGAAATATATGTAACAAGCTAATAGCATGGTGATTTTCTAAGCGAAGCCGAAAATGTGGGGCCCCCAATGAGGATGGACTCACTATTCGTAACTGATCTAGCAAGACAAGCTTGCTAACCATTAAATTACGTCGAAGTGCTCAAATGATTTCCTTGGCGTAGATTAGATGCACAAGGTCGAAAATGAAGGGCACCCAGTGAGGACCGAACTCACTACTCAGTAGTAACTAGTCTAGTAAGACGAGCTTGATAACCATGTCGAAGTACCCAAATGATTATTTAAACGTAGCTTAGTTATGGCACAAGGCCTAAATTGTGAGACACCTTGTGAGGATCGAATTCACTACTTAGTAGTAACTAGTCTAGCAAGACGAGCATGATAACCATGCCGAAGTAGCTTAGTTATGGCACAAGGCCTAAATTCTGGGACAACTTGTGAGGATCAAACTCACTACTCAGTCGTAACTAGTAAGACGAGCTTGCTAATCATTACCCTACGTCGAACCCACAAATGATTTTCTAAGCGTAGCTTAGTTGTGGCACAAGGCAGAAAGTGATGATCGAACTCGCTACTTTGTGGTAACTGACCTAGGCAGACACGCTTGCTAACAACGTCGAAATGCCGAAGGAATCTAATAGTAATGTTGGCATCTCGTTTCTAGCATGTCTGTTTGACCCCTTACAAAATTAAACAGTGGTTTATACTTTAAATATACTTCGCTGTCCTTTGTTACAAATCCATGGTTAGAGTGCATAGTCGGGCGACCATTAATTTAAACATGGCTGATAATGATAAAACCTTCAGTTACGGTAGTTTCATAAACCTAGTATCACTCTCAAGGCTTGGGTTACCTCGTAGTGTGTTTTCTTTTATTTATATTTTCGAAAGGCGGAACACGCTGAGATCATATCTATGCTATTATTATTAACAAATCATTACGTGGGATTCGAGCCCAGGTTTCATGGTCGGAACATCTCGTGTTCGTAATGCCAATATGCACGAAAGTGCTTTTCATATGTTTTGAGACGTATTAAGTAGAGGCAGCCATAACTGTCGTAGTTTATTTCAATTTTAGTATGTAATTGTTATACATCTAACAAACAGACTTGTCAACTTTTGTTATCCCAGATTGAAGGAGACGGCTGTAACAGTTTTTTGCACATTAAACGCTGCCTCGTTTGCAGAATGAATTCAGGACATGAAGCCAATTTGCAAGGTCACTAAGCAATAATATTTTGTGTTAAACTGAGCAAAAGAAAAAAAAATGTTACATTGCCCTAGACTGCTTACGGATTATTATTTATGAGCCGAGAATCTGTTTTTCGCTGGCACAAGAGGTTCAAGGATGGTAGAGAGGAGGAAGGGAGACGATGAGAAACGTATGGAATTGGGACGTCAGAAAATCAGATTCGCAATTTTCTGGATGAAGAACATCGTGTGTCTATAAAAAAAACATACATAAATTCAGGTACCATAGCGGAAAGTTATTCGGAACAATCACCATGAAAGTGTTTATAGGACAGTGTTACGAGGATGCATTTCTATAATAAGGGATTCCACTGAGTTCTACTTGTTATTACAAAAAAAGTTTTCACTGATGAAGTAGTTGTAAAATAGAGAAATTAGAAATAGAATGTTTGGAAGATTCTAGATCATTCTAGTATATTCGAGAAAAATCTAGATGATTCGAGAAACATCTAGAAATCTGCAAATTAGGTGTTAGCCCCTATAAAAATGGGATTTTGGAAAAGGGTTGTCAGTTGGTGAATGAGAATTTCTGCTGTTATCAACTCCGGCTTTTGATTCAAGGACTATTATATCCAGCCGAAAGAATCTCTATAAAAAGTTGCCGACCAACAAAAACCCAAAAGAGAATTTCATGGAACAAATTTGGTAAATAGAATTTTGACTAATTTTCATTGACCAAACTAAAAATTAATATTTATTTACACACCTTTGTGGATTTCCAAATATAGCACTTAGATTACTTCACTAGCCCTAAAGTGATAAAGATATTTGATTCCTTTTCCTTCTTCCTCGTAACACTCCGCCAGTAACTCTCTGTTTTCTGTTTTGTAGGACACAATTGTTTATCCTGTATATATTTTATGTTGTGTTTTAGTAAATTAAATATTTGTTTGTGATTTAGCTCTGTGTTGTGGTAAATCATTTTTTTTTTCCTTTGTTACAATTATCAACACGTAACAGACAGGCACAGGGACGCTACGTTACGGCGATAGAAAAGGGACTAAAAACGACATGCCAGTCTAGGATGAATAATATTGCAGATTTTTCTTTGGATTTTATCAAGAATCTCTCAACATATAGCAGGAGAACCAGACCAGATGTGGCAGTAATATTCAAATCGTGGACGAATGGTTGACTTATAAATATGCAAGATAGATTCCGGCGAGAAAAAAAATATCTAGCACTACATATTAAGTCAATTGTCTTAGTTACAAACTTAGCAGTTGACCATACAATATACTCTTTTCCACTCCATGTCTGCTGAAAACGTAATCTTTTTCCTGGAGTTACTTGAGAGATATGGTCATCAAAACTGCCCCTCACTCTCCTTACTCTCCCGACCTTTCTCACTGGTTGCTCCCTAAGCTGAAAAAGAATCCCAGGGGAAGTCGTTTTGAAGACATTGAAGAAAGGTGGCTGGGACAAAGCTCCTGGACACCTTCACTTTCGGTGACTACCATGGGGCCTTCACAAAGCAACTAGAATGCTACAACAAGTTCAGTGAAGTCAGGGAATCCTAATTTGAAGGTGATTAGAGTTTTGTACTTTGAACATTAATAAATGCCTCTCCTGACAAAGTTTTAAAAACTTCGGGAATGCACCTGTTATCTTAGTAAATAGAGAACAACATGAAAAAATGTCCCTAACGCTCCCTACAATCCAGATCTTGCACCCTGTGTTATTTGGTTGCTACCTAACCTGAAAGAGAACCTCATGGGTAGTCATTTTGAAGACCTTGATAAGATAAAGGAGACTGTGGCACGGGTCTTGGATACCTTCTCTTTGGTTGTCTTCTGTTGGACCTTCATGAAATATCTGAAGCGCAAGAACAAGTGAATTAAAGTTAGAAAATCCTACTTTGAAGGAGATTAGACTTGTGTACTTCTTTGAACATTAATAAATGTCTCTCCCGAAAAAGTCTCAAAAACTTCGGTGATGCACCTGTTATCTCAATAGATAGAGAATAGCATGAAAAAATGTCCCTCACGCTGCCTACAATCCAGACCTTGCACCCTGTGAATTTTGGTTATTACCTAACCTGAAGGAGAACCTCATGTGCAGTCGTTTTGAAGACACTGATAAGATAAAGGATACTGTCTTAGGCACCTTCACTTTGCTTGCCTTCTGTTGGGCCTTCACGAAATGTCGGAAGGACTATAACAAGTTCAGTGAAGTCATGTGATTCGAAGATTAGAGTTTCGTACTTCTGCGATATTAATAAATATCATTCCTGATAATGTTTGAAAATTTTCTGAAAACTTTCTTTCGTCCTCTAGAGAGACTTAATCAACAGAAAGCAATGTTTTTATTGATAGAATTATATACAGGAGCGGAAGGGAACGCAAATAATCGGTTATAATTACGTACCGAGGGAAAACGCTGAAGAGGTTGAAAAGTTGAATTTTAATTTTTAAATTTTTATCTGTGAATTTTTTTTTAGCTTTAAATCTTTTTAGTTTTAATTTTAATGTGGATTATGTTTGGCATCAGTGTACGTCTTAGACATTTTTGCCTGATTCTTTTTTTCTAGACTGTAATGAGGTTCTGTCAACGACTATTGAGAATGTAGTGACCGGATTGTGTGAAAAATGAACAGGTTTCAACGTCTAGGCACTTAACATAGTCATAATTTTTGACTTTATCTCTGAGATGAGGAGTTACCATTATTTAGATAATTCGTATTTGGACTAATCTTTTAATCTAATGTAGTAATAAGCTAATGGTGTAAATAACTGCTTCGTGGACTTGGTGAAATAGTAATTGTTAATTCAATAATCAAACCGAATAGCGGACACTTAGACTCTGTGCAAACGGCAAGCAACAATTGAGCAAAAATAAATGACACTCCGAGTATAATATACAGGGATATCTTATATACAACCGCCTTCTCAGATCAGATTGTGTGAAAAATGAACATGTTTCAACGTCTAGGCACTTAACATGATCTTAATTTTTGACTTTATCTCTGAGATGAGGAGATACCATTATTTAGATAATTCGTATTTGGACTATTGTTTTAATCTAATGTAGCAATAGGCTAATGGTGTAAATAACTGGTTCATAAACTTGAAATAGTAATTGTTAATTCAATCTTCGGAGAAAGTAGCGGGCACTTAGACTCTGTGGAAACGGCAAGCAACAACTGAGCAAAAATAAATGACGCTGCGAGTATAATATACGGGAAACCTTGTATACAACGGCCTTCTCAGATCAGTTTTTAAAAAATAGCTTCGAGCGAATATAGCATATTCTCGTGTATAAGTCGAATTAAGGTATAGTGCGACCCTTGAACCAGACATTCCTCATTTATTTGTTGCATACTATCCGAAGAAAGAAACGTTTTAGTTTTCTCTCTGGTCTTGTGCCAATGTATTAAATAGGACCAATGTGAGAATAAGATAAACTAATGCCGGGAAAGTGTTGAGATGTTGAGTGTTTCCCCGTGCGTGTATTGAAATAAGGACAAACACATACGTAGAGAAAAATATTGGTATATCTGAAGAGGTATTTACAACAGAGGGATTAGTAGTCAAACGAACGCAGGTTAGTCAGTAACAATCAGAAAGAGTATAAAGTCCTTCTTCCGGTAGAGAGACGGAAGTGTGATGGTCACCTGATCTCTCAGAACTCTATAGAACTGTCCTATTAGTAGTAGAGAGATCAGCCCATTCTGATGAGAAGGTGGGTGGCCCCAACAGAAAGTAATTACGATTTCAATCTCTAGGCCGGGTAAAAGAGAATCAGGCGTATTGAAAACAATACCAGCAATAACTCACCAGGACTAAAGACGAAATATCCGAAGACATACAAAACGGAAAGATAAAATTCCGCCACTCTAGATTAGATAAACGGTTCCCTGAAGGCAACTCGGATCGTCGGATACCTGATGAAGGCCGGCGTGCATAGCAGCCGATATTTTGAGATAACAACAACAAAGATGAACATCATGAATCCCAATGTAAATATTTACCTTTTGCGATTAAGACAAAATAAAATAGACTATGGTTATCGAATCTTCTTCCCAATCATGGCTCCTCACGATTTCTTTTTCTTCATAATTTTTTTTTTCTTTTTGTGATCTCTCCTAAATCCTGTTCCGCCATCTATTTACACAAGCTTGCTCGGTGGGTTAAGCATTGTATTCCTCAGTCCCTCTGTCCTTTAATCTGTCCTGTGAGTGTCAAGTTGTTTTTTAGTCTTTGTGAATGAAAGTGTCGGCTGGCAAATTTTATGGTATTATACTTTGACTCTAAATTATTAGCTCACAGATAGATCTGGAATAATTATAGGATTCTATTTAAGAGCACTAACAAAGTGAGGCCCCAAATACTTAACCAAAAGAAAATGTATACGTACAGAAAATTTCAAAAACTTCCAATATGCATATAATTTCTTTCACAATGCTAAAAAAAAGGCATTCAAAATATACAACCACACAAAAGATAACATTATCGACAACAATATCAATGACAATAAATCATATATATATATATATATATATATATATATATATATAAATATATATAAATATGAATATATAAAATAAAAAATGGTCAAAAAACCATGGTCATATTCCATAATCATATAATATATATATATATATATATATATATATATATATATTTGTATATATATATATATATATATATATATGTTACAGAGAATCTCAGTCGAGTTCCGCCAAGGAATATGTGAGCGAAGCGGCGCTTATTAGTCTGGTTTGCAATCTCTTCGTCATGAGGCCCACTTGGAACAGGGTTTCAATTCTCGGTAGTGGATGCGCACTGCTGATGAGTCCCAAATATAGGACGAAACGGCCGTCCAGTGCTTTCTGCATTCTGTTGAGGTTTCTATCAGACTCGATGAATTAATTAAATATATATATATATATATATATATATATATATATATATATATATATATATATATATATATATAATAAAAGTGTTTAAACTTTTAATATTCCATGGTCATAATTTATTCCATTTTATTATATCCTTACTCTGTCCTGGTCATCGAGTTCTACCTGGATTCTTTCCTCTTGGAAATTTTTTTTATACAAATATATATATGTATGTGTATATTTACCACTAATATTATCTATCTATCTATCTATCTATCTATCTATCTATCTATCTATATATATATATATATATATATGCATATATATAATACTACCTACTATATATATAGCTGGCTATTGTATTCGAGGATACCAGTTTATTAGGGCGGCTAGCCAATCCCTATTGCAAACGCCTGCTCAGAGATATTTGTGTTTATTCAACACCCACAGAGCCCACTCGTGGTTTATACTGGTTTTGACCTTAGTTACAGATTCTGGGAGATAACATGTTATCTAGCGTGATCAACAAGCGGAACAAGGCCGGCACGCTCAATGCCTCGGTCAGGTTGACTTGTGAATTCGTGCTAGCACAGCTATCGACGCCCTCCAGGGCAAACGTCTACCCAATTTTAGTCACAAGGCATGGGTCAATCCGTGGTATGGTTTCAGGCACTTTCCAAAGGTGTTGCATGCTGGGATCGCCCTCTCCAGACCTGATAATTCTCCTTCCTGACAGATCGACCATAGTGAAATTCGAACCCTGTTCTCATGGTCAGAAAGCGAACCTTCTAATGACGTGCCCATGCACACACACACACACACACACACACACACACACACACACACACACACACACACACACATACACACACACACACACACACGGAAAGGCACACACACACATACATATATATATATATTGACATCTTTGAATTATGGCTTATGTAAGCCGAAAGCATAGATTGGATTAAAAATATGGATCAATATTGTGATTTTCTTTCTTCGTTTAATGATAATGTTATTAAGCTTATCAGACGTTATGAAAAGAATTTACATAAAATAAATAGACAACAGTTGTCAATATTATTTAATGAAACATGTATGTATATATATATATATATATATATATATATATATATATATATATATATATATATATATATGTGTGTGTGTGTGTGTGATAATTTACCCACGCACGCATGGACTCTCCCAGCTATAAATAGGAGCAGGTACTGCCTTTTGGAAAGGGAAGTTTCCAGCAGTCAGCTCTGACAGTCAGATCGAGCATTCTTGCTGTAACACTCTCGTCTGTATATGTTTGTATTACTGTTTCTGTTAATATATTTGTTTAATTCATTTCCTATCTTGTGTGTTTATTTCTGGCCTTAAGAAGGTTACAACACACACACGCACCCATACATACATATATATATATATATATATATATATATATATATATAATATAGTAATATTTTTTGTTGAAAATATGATTCCTTCGCTACATAAGAGTTCTCATGTTTCAAAAACGAGAGCCGAAATATCCAAATAATTATTAAAATTAAGTTGGATTGTGGTGTTTAGTCCCGTTTCAAAGCTCTCTGTCAGTTTACGTGTATTTTTAGGCCCGGTCTGTTACAGAATTCGTTGTTGTGGGAGTGGCTAGACTATTTTCCTTCGTTAAGTGGTCAGAGAGTTAGTTCTTATCAATAGATTCATCATCTTCTAAGAGGTTTTGGTAAGGTTGAGTAGGGTATCATTTCAAGGCTAATGTTTGCGGTCACCCTTTAGTTAGTTCCCAGTGAGGGATATTTTTATGGCGTGCCTACAATCGTTATGTGTCTGGGGAATTGTCTTTTATTATTGTCCATCTGATTATCTATTTATTTATTTGTTTATTCAAGTGGGTGTTTTATATACAGATCGTATTGCACTGAATTTCAAGTTGTTTTTTTGTTTTTTGACGACTACAAAAGGGTTTTTCCTATTTAATGATTTGGCTTTGCTTTAAAAATTTTACTTAGCTATGGGATTTTTTTTTTTTATGCTAATTATTTAATGCGAAAGTTTGTTGATGTCTGCAGAAAACCGTTAACTTCTGCCTATGGTTTAATAATTTTTCATTATTTAGAAATTTAATGATTTGTAGTTTTTCCTGTAAGCATAAAGGGCATGGGTCATCCCAGGTTTTACAGGTTCTTGTTTTATTTATTATTTTC
>CAHIKZ030002870.1:0-180361 GCA_903632075.3 Acanthosepion pharaonis
AGCAAGCTGTTTAGTCTAGTTTTTCAACGTTTTCAATGCTTACTTCAAAATTTAAATAACTTTGTGGAAACATTATAAAGTCAATGAAATTATAGATAAACGATATATAATCGATCAAAAAACATATTGATTTTAACTAGTTTCTATAATTTTGACACAGTTACATTAAAAAATTTATGTTTTACAAAGGTTTATAATACATAGTGATTTACGTGCAAAAAGCAAGCTGTTTAGTCTAGTTTTTCAACGTTTTCAATGCTTACTTCAAAATTTAAATAACTTTGTGGAAACATTATAAAGTCAATGAAATTATAGATAAACGATATGTAATCGATCAAAACATATTGATTTTAACTAGTTTCTATAATTTTGACACAGTTACATTAAAAATTTTATGTTTTACAAAGGTTTATAATACATAGTGATTTACGTGCAAAAGCAAGCTGTTTAGTCTAGTTTTTCAACGTTTTCAATGCTTACTTCAAAATTTAAATAACTTTGTGGAAACATTATAAAGTCAATGAAATTATAGATAAACGATATATAATCGATCAGAACATATTGATTTTAACTAGTTTCTATAATTTTGACACAGTTACATTACAAATTTTATGTTTTACAAAGGTTTATAATACATAGTGATTTACGTGCAAAAGCAAGCTGTTTAGTCTAGTTTTTCAACGTTTTCAATGCTTACTTCAAAATTTAAATAACTTTGTGGAAACATTATAAAGTCAATGAAATTATAGATAAACGATATGTAATCGATCAAAACATATTGATTTTAACTAGTTTCTATAATTTTGACACAGTTACATTACAAATTTTATGTTTTACAAAGGTTTATAATACATAGTGATTTACGTGCAAAAAAAGCTGTTTAGTCTAGTTTTTCAACGTTTTCAATGCTTACTTCAAAATTTAAATAACTTTGTGGAAACATTATAAAGTCAATGAAATTATAGATAAACGATATGTAATCGATCAAAACATATTGATTTTAACTAGTTTCTAAAGTTTTGACACAGTTACATTAAAAATTTTATGTTTTACAAAGGTTTATAATACATAGTGATTTACGTGCAAAAGCAAGCTGTTTAGTCTAGTTTTTCAACGTTTTCAATGCTTACTTCAAAATTTAAATAACTTTGTGGAAACATTATAAAGTCAATGAAATTATAGATAAACGATATGTAATCGATCAAAACATATTGATTTTAACTAGTTTCTATAATTTTGACACAGTTACATTAAAAATTTTATGTTTTACAAAGGTTTATAATACATAGTGATTTACGTGCAAAAGCAAGCTGTTTAGTCTAGTTTTTCAACGTTTTTTCAATGCTTACTTCAAAATTTAAATAACTTTGTGGAAACATTATAAAGTCAATGAAATTATAGATAAACGATATGTAATCGATCAAAACATATTGATTTTAACTAGTTTCTAAAATTTTGACACAGTTACATTAAAAATTTATGTTTTACAAAGGTTTATAATACATAGTGATTTACGTGCAAAAGCAAGCTGTTTAGTCTAGTTTTTCAACGTTTTTTCAATTACTTCAAAATTTAAAATAACTTTTGTGGAAACATTATAAAGTCAATGAAATTATAGATAAACGATATGTAATCGATCAAAACATATTGATTTTAACTAGTTTCTATAATTTTGACACAGTTACATTAAAAATTTTATGTTTTACAAAGGTTTATAATACATAGTGATTTACGTGCAAAAGCAAGCTGTTTAGTCTAGTTTTTCAACGTTTTCAATGCTTACTTCAAAATTTAAATAACTTTGTGGAAACATTATAAAGTCAATGAAATTATAGATAAACGATATGTAATCGATCAAAACATATTGATTTTAACTAGTTTCTATAATTTTGACACAGTTACATTAAAAATTTTATGTTTTACAAAGGTTTATAATACATAGTGATTTACGTGCAAAAGCAAGCTGTTTAGTCTAGTTTTTCAACGTTTTCAATGCTTACTTCAAAATTTAAATAACTTTGTGGAAACATTATAAAGTCAATGAAATTATAGATAAACGATATGTAATCGATCAAAACATATTGATTTTAACTAGTTTTTCTAATTTTGACACAGTTACATTAAAATTTTTGTTTTACAAAGGTTTATAATACATAGTGATTTACAAAAAAAAGCAAGCTGTTTAGTCTAGTTTTTCAACGTTTTCAAAAACTTCAAAATTTTGGAAACATTATAAAGTCAATGAAATTATAGATAAACGATTTAATCGATCAAAACATATTGATTTTAACTAGTTTCTAAAATTTTGACACAGTTACATTAAAATTTTATGTTTTACAAAGGTTTATAATACATAGTGATTTTACGTGCAAAAGCAAGCTGTTTTGTCTAGTTTTTCAACTTTTTCAATGCTTACTTCAAAATTTAAATAACTTTGTGGAAACATTATAAAGTCAATGAAATTTTAAACGATATGTAATCGATCAAAAAATTGATTTTAACTAGTTTCTAAAAGACACAGTTACATTAAAAATTTTATGTTTTCAAAGGTTTTTCAAGTGATTTTCAAAAGCAAGCTGTTTAGTCTAGTTTTTCAAAATGCTTAAAAAATTTAAATACTTTTTGGAAACATTATAAAGTCAATGAAATTATAGATAAACGATATGTAATCGATCAAAACATATTGATTTTAACTAGTTTCTATAATTTTGACACAGTTACATTAAAAATTTTATGTTTTACAAAGGTTTATAATACATAGTGATTTACGTGCAAAAAGCAAGCTGTTTAGTCTAGTTTTTCAACGTTTTCAACGTTTTCAATGCTTACTTCAAAATTTAAATAACTTTGTGGAAACATTATAAAGTCAATGAAATTATAGATAAACGATATGTAATCGATCAAAACATATTGATTTTAACTAGTTTCTATAATTTTGACACAGTTACATTAAAAATTTTATGTTTTACAAAGGTTTATAATACATAGTGATTTACGTGCAAAAAGCAAGCTGTTTAGTCTAGTTTTTCAACGTTTTCAATGCTTACTTCAAAATTTAAATAACTTTGTGGAAACATTATAAAGTCAATGAAATTATAGATAAACGATATGTAATCGATCAAAACATATTTATTTTAACTAGTTTCTAAAATTTTGACACAGTTACATTAAAAATTTTATGTTTTACAAAGGTTTATAATACATAGTGATTTACGTGCAAAAGCAAGCTGTTTAGTCTAGTTTTTCAACGTTTTCAATGCTTACTTCAAAATTTAAATAACTTTGTGGAAACATTATAAAGTCAATGAAATTATAGATAAACGATATGTAATCGATCAAAACATATTGATTTTAACTAGTTTCTAAAATTTTGACACAGTTACATTAAAATTTTATGTTTTACAAAGGTTTATAATACATAGTGATTTACGTGCAAAAGCAAGCTGTTTAGTCTAGTTTTTCAACGTTTTCAATGCTTACTTCAAAATTTAAATAACTTTGTGGAAACATTATAAAGTCAATGAAATTATAGATAAACGATATAATAATCGATCAAAACATATTGATTTTAACTAGTTTCTAATAATTTTGACACAGTTACATTACAAATTTTATGTTTTACAAAGGTTTATAATACATAGTGATTTACGTGCAAAAAGCAAGCTGTTTAGTCTAGTTTTTCAACGTTTTCAATGCTTACTTCAAAAATTTAAATAACTTTGTGGAAACATTATAAAGTCAATGAAATTATAGATAAACGATATGTAATCGATCAAAACATATTGATTTTAACTAGTTTCTATAATTTTGACACAGTTACATTAAAAATTTTATGTTTTACAAAGGTTTATAATACATAGTGATTTACGTGCAAAAAGCAAGCTGTTTAGTCTAGTTTTTCAACGTTTTCAATGCTTACTTCAAAATTTAAATAACTTTGTGGAAACATTATAAAGTCAATGAAATTATAGATAAACGATATGTAATCGATCAAAACATATTGATTTTAACTAGTTTCTATAATTTTGACACAGTTACATTAAAAATTTTATGTTTTACAAAGGTTTATAATACATAGTGATTTACGTGCAAAAAGCAAGCTGTTTAGTCTAGTTTTTTCAACGTTTTCAATGCTTACTTCAAAATTTAAATAACTTTGTGGAAACATTATAAAGTCAATGAAATTATAGATAAACGATATGTAATCGATCAAAACATATTGATTTTAACTAGTTTCTATAATTTTGACACAGTTACATTACAAATTTTATGTTTGTTTTACAAAGGTTTATAATACATAGTGATTTACGTGCAAAAAGCAAGCTGTTTAGTCTAGTTTTTCAACGTTTTCAATGCTTACTTCAAAATTTAAATAACTTTGTGGAAACATTATAAAGTCAATGAAATTATAGATAAACGATATGTAATCGATCAAAACATATTGATTTTCTAAAATTTTGACACAGTTACATTACAAATTTTATGTTTTACAAAGGTTTATAATACATAGTGATTTACGTGCAAAAGCAAGCTGTTTAGTCTAGTTTTTCAACGTTTTCAATGCTTACTTCAAAATTTAAATAACTTTGTGGAAACATTATAAAGTCAATGAAATTATAGATAAACGATATGTAATCGATCAAAACATATTGATTTTAACTAGTTTCTATAATTTTGACACAGTTACATTAAAAAATTTATGTTTTACAAAGGTTTATAATACATAGTGATTTACGTGCAAAAAAGCAAGCTGTTTAGTCTAGTTTTTCAACGTTTTCAATGCTTACTTCAAAATTTAAATAACTTTGTGGAAACATTATAAAGTCAATGAAATTATAGATAAACGATATGTAATCGATCAAAACAAAACATATTGATTTTAATTTTATGTTTTACAAAGGTTTATAATACATAGTGATTTATAATTTTGACACAGTTACATTACAAATTTTATGTTTTACAAAGGTTTATAATACATAGTGATTTACGTGCATAGTGATTTAAAAAGCAAGCTGTTTAGTCTAGTTTTTCAACGTTTTCAATGCTTACTTCAAAATTTAAATAACTTTGTGGAAACATTATAAAGTCAATGAAATTATAGATAAACGATATGTAATCGATCAAAACATATTGATTTTAACTAGTTTCTATAATTTTGACACAGTTACATTACAAATTTTATGTTTTACAAAGGTTTATAATACATAGTGATTTACGTGCTAAAAAAGCAAGCTGTTTAGTCTAGTTTTTCAACGTTTTCAATGCTTACTTCAAAATTTAAATAACTTTGTGGAAACATTATAAAGTCAATGAAATTATAGATAAACGATATGTAATCGATCAAAACATATTGATTTTAACTAGTTTCTATAATTTTGACACAGTTACATTAAAAATTTTATGTTTTACAAAGGTTTATAATACATAGTGATTTACGTGCAAAAAGCAAGCTGTTTAGTCTAGTTTTTCAACGTTTTCAATGCTTACTTCAAAATTTAAATAACTTTGTGGAAACATTATAAAGTCAATGAAATTATAGATAAACGATATGTAATCGATCAAAACATATTGATTTTAACTAGTTTCTAAATTTTGACACAGTTACATTAAAAATTTTATGTTTTACAAAGGTTTATAATACATAGTGATTTACGTGCAAAAAGCAAGCTGTTTAGTCTAGTTTTTCAACGTTTTCAATGCTTACTTCAAAATTTAAATAACTTTGTGGAAACATTATAAAGTCAATGAAATTATAGATAAACGATATGTAATCGATCAAAACATATTGATTTTAACTAGTTTCTATAATTTTGACACAGTTACATTAAAAATTTTATGTTTTACAAAGGTTTATAATACATAGTGATTTACGTGCAAAAGCAAGCTGTTTAGTCTAGTTTTTCAACGTTTTCAATGCTTACTTCAAAATTTAAATAACTTTGTGGAAACATTATAAAGTCAATGAAATTATAGATAAACGATATGTAATCGATCAAAACATATTGATTTTAACTAGTTTTCTAATAATTTTGACACAGTTACATTACAAATTTTATGTTTTACAAAGGTTTATAATACATAGTGATTTACGTGCAAAAAAGCAAGCTGTTTAGTCTAGTTTTTCAACGTTTTCAATGCTTACTTCAAAATTTAAATAACTTTGTGGAAACATTATAAAGTCAATGAAATTATAGATAAACGATATGTAATCGATCAAAACATATTGATTTTAACTAGTTTCTATAATTTTGACACAGTTACATTAAAAATTTTATGTTTTACAAAGGTTTATAATACATAGTGATTTACGTGCAAAAAGCAAGCTGTTTAGTCTAGTTTTTCAACGTTTTCAATGCTTACTTCAAAATTTAAATAACTTTGTGGAAACATTATAAAGTCAATGAAATTATAGATAAACGATATGTAATCGATCAAAACATATTGATTTTAACTAGTTTCTATAATTTTGACACACAGTTACATTAAAAATTTTATGTTTTACAAAGGTTTATAATACATAGTTTGAGTTTTTACGTGCAAAATTTAAAAAAGCAAGCAATGAAATTTTAGTTTAGTATTGATTTTAAGTTTTCAACGTTTTAAAAATGTTTTACAAAGGTTTTAAAAATTTTAAATAACTGTTTGTCTGGAAACATTATGGAAAAGTCAATGAAATTATAGATAAACGATATGTAATCGATCAAAACATATTGATTTTAACTAGTTTCTAAAATTTTGACACAGTTACATTAAAAATTTTATGTTTTACAAAGGTTTATAATACATAGTGATTTACGTGCAAAAGCAAGCTGTTTAGTCTAGTTTTTCAACGTTTTCAATGCTTACTTCAAAATTTAAATAACTTTTGTGGAAACATTATAAAGTCAATGAAATTATAGATAAACGATATGTAATCGATCAAAACATATTGATTTTAACTAGTTTCTATAATTTTGACACAGTTACATTAAAAATTTTATGTTTTACAAAGGTTTATAATACATAGTGATTTACGTGCAAAAGCAAGCTGTTTAGTCTAGTTTTTCAACGTTTTCAATGCTTACTTCAAAATTTAAATAACTTTGTGGAAACATTATAAAGTCAATGAAATTATAGATAAACGATATGTAATCGATCAAAACATATTGATTTTAACTAGTTTCTAAAATTTTGACACAGTTACATTACAAATTTTATGTTTTACAAAGGTTTATAATACATAGTGATTTACGTGCAAAAGCAAGCTGTTTAGTCTAGTTTTTCAACGTGATTTTTTTCAATGCTTACTTCAAAATTTAAATAACTTTGTGGAAACATTATAAAGTCAATGAAATTATAGATAAACGATATGTAATCGATCAAAACATATTGATTTTAACTAGTTTCTATAATTTTGACACAGTTACATTAAAAATTTTATGTTTTACAAAGGTTTATAATACATAGTGATTTACGTGCAAAAGCAAGCTGTTTAGTCTAGTTTTTCAACGTTTTCAATGCTTACTTCAAAATTTAAATAACTTTGTGGAAACATTATAAAGTCAATGAAATTATAGATAAACGATATGTAATCGATCAAAACATATTGATTTTAACTAGTTTCTATAAAATTTTGACACAGATTTTTACATAAAAAAAAGTTTACAAATTTTATGTTTTACAAAGGTTTATAATACATAGTGATTTACGTGCAAAAAAAGCAAGCTGTTTAGTCTAGTTTTTCAACGTTTTCAATGCTTACTTCAAAATTTAAATAACTTTGTGGAAACTATAAAGTCAATGAAATTATAGATAAACGATATGTAATCGATCAAAACATATTGATTTTAACTGGTTTCTAAAGTTTTGACACAGTTACATTAAAAAATTTATGTTTTACAAAGGTTTATAATACATAGTGATTTACGTGCAAAAGCAAGCTGTTTAGTCTAGTTTTTCAACGTTTTCAATGCTTACTTCAAAATTTAAATAACTTTGTGGAAACATTATAAAGTCAATGAAATTATAGATAAACGATATGTAATCGATCAAAACATATTGATTTTAACTAGTTTCTAATAATTTTGACACAGTTACATTTAAAATTTTATGTTTTACAAAGGTTTATAATACATAGTGATTTACGTGCAAAAAGCAAGCTGTTTAGTCTAGTTTTTCAACGTTTTCAATGCTTACTTCAAAATTTAAATAACTTTGTGGAAACATTATAAAGTCAATGAAATTATAGATAAACGATATGTAATCGATCAAAACATATTGATTTTAACTAGTTTTATAAATTTTGACACAGTTACATTAAAAATTTTATGTTTTACAAAGGTTTATAATACATAGTGATTTACGTGCAAAAAGCAAGCTGTTTAGTCTAGTTTTTCAACGTTTTCAATGCTTACTTCAAAATTTAAATAACTTTGTGGAAACATTATAAAGTCAATGAAATTATAGATAAACGATATGTAATCGATCAAAACATATTGATTTTAACTAGTTTCTATAATTTTGACACAGTTACATTAAAAATTTTATGTTTTACAAAGGTTTTAATACATACATATTTACGTGCAAAAGCAAGCTGTTTAGTCTAGTTTTTCAACGTTTTCAATGCTTACTTCAAAATTTAAATAACTTTGTGGAAACATTATAAAGTCAATGAAATTATAGATAAACGATATGTAATCGATCAAAACATATTGATTTTAACTAGTTTCTAAAATTTTGACACAGTTACATTACAAATTTTATGTTTTACAAAGGTTTATAATACATAGTGATTTACGTGCAAAAGCAAGCTGTTTAGTCTAGTTTTTCAACGTTTTCAATGCTTACTTCAAAATTTAAATAACTTTGTGGAAACATTATAAAGTCAATGAAATTATAGATAAACGATATGTAATCGATCAAAACATATTGATTTTAACTGGTTTCTAAAGTTTTGACACAGTTACATTAAAAAATTTATGTTTTACAAAGGTTTATAATACATAGTGATTTACGTGCAAGCTGTTTAGTCTAGTTTTTCAACGTTTTCAATGCTTACTTCAAAATTTAAATAACTTTGTGGAAACATTATAAAGTCAATGAAATTATAGATAAACGATATGTAATCGATCAAAACATATTGATTTTAACTAGTTTCTATAATTTTGACACAGTTACATTACAAATTTTATGTTTTACAAAGGTTTATAATACATAGTGATTTACGTGCAAAAGCAAGCTGTTTAGTCTAGTTTTTCAACGTTTTCAATGCTTACTTCAAAATTTAAATAACTTTGTGGAAACATTATAAAGTCAATGAAATTATAGATAAACGATATGTAATCGATCAAAACATATTGATTTTAACTAGTTTCTATAATTTTGACACAGTTACATTAAAAATTTTATGTTTTACAAAGGTTTATAATACATAGTGATTTACGTGCAAAAGCAAGCTGTTTAGTCTAATTTTTTTAACGTTTTCAATGCTTACTTCCAAATTTAAATAACTTTGTGGAAACATTATACAGTCAATGAAATTATAGATAAACGATATGTAATCGATCAAAACATATTGATTTTAACTAGTTTCTAAAATTTTGACACAGTTACATTAAAAATTTTATGTTTTACAAAGGTTTATAATACATAGTGATTTACGTGCAAAAGCAAGCTGTTTAGAGTTTTTCAACGTTTTGCTTACTTCAAAATTTAAAAACTTTGTGGAAACATTTATAAAGTCAATGAAATTATAGATAAACGATATTAATCGATCAAAACATATTGATTTTAACTAGTTTCTAAAATTTTGACACAGTTACATTAAAAATTTTATGTTTTACAAAGGTTTATAATACATAGTGATTTACGTGCAAAAGCAAGCTGTTTAGTCTAGTTTTTCAACGTTTTCAATGCTTACTTCAAAATTTAAATAACTTTGTGGAAACATTATAAAGTCAATGAAATTATAGATAAACGATATGTAATCGATCAAAACATATTGATTTTAACTAGTTTCTAAATTTTTGACACAGTTACATTAAAAATTTTATGTTTTACAAAGGTTTATAATACATAGTGATTTACGTGCAAAAGCAAGCTGTTTAGTCTAGTTTTTCAACGTTTTCAATGCTTACTTCAAAATTTAAATAACTTTGTGGAAACATTATAAAGTCAATGAAATTATAGATAAACGATATGTAATCGATCAAAACATATTGATTTTAACAAGTTTCTATAATTTTGACACAGTTACATTAAAAAATTTATGTTTTACAAAGGTTTATAATACATAGTGATTTACGTGCAAAAGCAAGCTGCTTAGTCTAGTTTTTCAACGTTTTCAATGCTTACTTCAAAATTTAAATAACTTTGTGGAAACATTATAAAGTCAATGAAATTATAGATAAACGATATATAATCGATCAGAACATATTGATTTTAACTAGTTTTATAATTTTGACACAGTTACATTAAAATTTTATGTTTTACAAAGGTTTATAATACATAGTGATTTACGTGCAAAAAGCAAGCTGTTTAGTCTAGTTTTTCAACGTTTTCAATGCTTACTTCAAAATTTAAATAACTTTGTGGAAACATTATAAAGTCAATGAAATTATAGATAAACGATATATAATCGATCAAACATATTGATTTCAAAACATATTGATTTTAACTAGTTTCTAATAATTTTGACACAGTTACATTAAAAATTTTTATGTTTTAAAGGTTTATAATACATAGTGATTTACGTGCAAAAAGCAAGCTGTTTAGTCTAGTTTTTCAACGTTTTCAATGCTTACTTCAAAATTTAAATAACTTTGTGGAAACATTATAAAGTCAATGAAATTATAGATAAACGATATGTAATCGATCAAAACATATTGATTTTAACTAGTTTCTAAATTTTGACACAGTTACATTAAAAATTTTATGTTTTACAAAGGTTTATAATACATAGTGATTTACGTGCAAAAAAAAAGCAAGCTGTTTAGTCTAGTTTTTCAACGTTTTCAATGCTTACTTCAACTTCAAAATTTAAATAACTTTGTGGAAACATTATAAAGTCAATGAAATTATAGATAAACGATATGTAATCGATCAAAACATATTGATTTTAACTAGTTTCTAATAATTTTGACACAGTTACATTAAAAATTTTATGTTTTACAAAGGTTTATAATACATAGTGATTTACGTGCAAAAGCAAGCTGTTTAGTCTAGTTTTTCAACGTTTTCAATGCTTACTTCAAAATTTAAATAACTTTGTGGAAACATTATAAAGTCAATGAAATTATAGATAAACGATATGTAATCGATCAAAACATATTGATTTTAACTAGTTTCTATAATTTTGACACAGTTACATTAAAAATTTTATGTTTTACAAAGGTTTATAATACATAGTGATTTACGTGCAAAAGCAAGCTGTTTAGTCTAGTTTTTCAACGTTTTCAATGCTTACTTCAAAATTTAAATAACTTTGTGGAAACATTATAAAGTCAATGAAATTATAGATAAACGATATGTAATCGATCAAAACATATTGATTTTAACTAGATTCTAATAATTTTGACACAGTTACATTAAAATTTTATGTTTTACAAAGGTTTATAATACATAGTGATTTACGTGCAAAAAGCAAGCTGTTTAGTCTAGTTTTTCAACGTTTTCAATGCTTACTTCAAAATTTAAATAACTGGAAACATTTTGTGGAAACATTATAAAGTCAATGAAATTATAGATAAACGATATGTAATCGATCAAAACATATTGATTTTAACTAGTTTCTAAAATTTTGACACAGTTACATTAAAAATTTTATGTTTTACAAAGGTTTATAATACATAGTGATTTACGTGCAAAAAGCAAGCTGTTTAGTCTAGTTTTTCAACGTTTTCAATGCTTACTTCAAAATTTAAATAACTTTGTGGAAACATTATAAAGTCAATGAAATTATAGATAAACGATATGTAATCGATCAAAACATATTGATTTTAACTAGTTTCTATAATTTTGACACAGTTACATTACAAATTTTATGTTTTACAAAGCTTTATAATACATAGTGATTTACGTGCAAAAGCAAGCTGTTTAGTCTAGTTTTTCAACGTTTTCAATGCTTACTTCAAAATTTAAATAACTTTGTGGAAACATTATAAAGTCAATGAAATTATAGATAAACGATATGTAATCGATCAAAACATATTGATTTTAACTAGTTTCTAAAATTTTGACACAGTTACATTAAAAAATTTATGTTTTACAAAGGTTTATAATACATAGTGATTTACGTGCTAAAAAAAGCAAGCTGTTTAGTCTAGTTTTTCAACGTTTTCAATGCTTACTTCAAAATTTAAATAACTTTGTGGAAACATTATAAAGTCAATGAAATTATAGATAAACGATATGTAATCGATCAAAACATATTGATTTTAACTAGTTTCTAAAATTTTGACACAGTTACATTAAAAATTTTATGTTTTACAAAGGTTTATAATACATAGTGATTTACGTGCAAAAGCAAGCTGTTTAGTCTAGTTTTTCAACGTTTTCAATGCTTACTTCAAAATTTAAATAACTTTGTGGAAACATTATAAAGTCAATGAAATTATAGATAAACGATATGTAATCGATCAAAACATATTGATTTTAACTAGTTTCTATAATTTTGACACAGTTACATTAAAAATTTTATGTTTTACAAAGGTTTATAATACATAGTGATTTACGTGCAAAAGCAAGCTGTTTAGTCTAGTTTTTCAACGTTTTCAATGCTTACTTCAAAATTTAAATAACTTTGTGGAAACATTATAAAGTCAATGAAATTATAGATAAACGATATGTAATCGATCAAAACATATTGATTTTAACTAGATTCTAAAGTTTTGACACAGTTACATTAAAAATTTTATGTTTTACAAAGGTGATTTACGTGCAAAAGCAAGCTGTTTAGTCTAGTTTTTCAACGTTTTCAATGCTTACTTCAAAATTTAAATAACTTTGTGGAAACATTATAAAGTCAATGAAATTATAGATAAACGATATATAATCGATCAGAACATATTGATTTTAACTAGATTCTAATGTTTTGACACAGTTGCATTAAAAATTTTATGTTTTACAAAGGTTTATAATACATAGTGATTTACGTGCAAAAGCAAGCTGTTTAGTCTAGTTTTTCAACGTTTTCAATGCTTACTTCAAAATTTAAATAACTTTGTGGAAACATTATAAAGTCAATGAAATTATAGATAAACGATATGTAATCGATCAAAACATATTGATTTTAACTAGTTTCTATAATTTTGACACAGTTACATTAAAAATTTTATGTTTTACAAAGGTTTATAATACATAGTGATTTACGTGCAAAAGCAAGCTGTTTAGTCTAGTTTTTCAACGTTTTCAATGCTTACTTCAAAATTTAAATAACTTTGTGGAAACATTATAAAGTCAATGAAATTATAGATAAACGATATGTAATCGATCAAAACATATTGATTTTAACTAGTTTCTATAATTTTTTCTAAATGTTTTTTGACACAGTTACATTAAAAATTTTTATGTTTTACAAAGGTTTATAATACATAGTGATTTACGTGCAAAAGCAAGCTGTTTAGTCTAGTTTTTCAACGTTTTCAATGCTTACTTCAAAATTTAAATAACTTTGTGGAAACATTATAAAGTCAATGAAATTATAGATAAACGATATGTAATCGATCAAAACATATTGATTTTAACTAGTTTCTATAATTTTGACACAGTTACATTAAAAATTTTATGTTTTACAAAGGTTTATAATACATAGTGATTTACGTGCAAAAAAGCAAGCTGTTTAGTCTAGTTTTTCAACGTTTTCAATGCTTACTTCAAAATTTAAATAACTTTGTGGAAACATTATAAAGTCAATGAAATTATAGATAAACGATATGTAATCGATCAAAACATATTGATTTTAACTAGTTTCTAAAATTTTGACACAGTTACATTAAAAATTTTATGTTTTACAAAGGTTTATAATACATAGTGATTTACGTGCAAAAGCAAGCTGTTTAGTCTAGTTTTTCAACGTTTTCAATGCTTACTTCAAAATTTAAATAACTTTGTGGAAACATTATAAAGTCAATGAAATTATAGATAAACGATATATAATCGATCAGAACATATTGATTTTAACTAGATTCTAATATTTTGACACAGTTACATTAAAATTTTATGTTTTACAAAGGTTTATAATACATAGTGATTTACGTGCAAAAACAAGCTGTTTAGTCTAGTTTTTCAACGTTTTCAATGCTTACTTCAAAATTTAAATAACTTTGTGGAAACATTATAAAGTCAATGAAATTATAGATAAACGATATATAATCGATCAAAACATATTGATTTTAACTAGTTTCTAAAATTTTGACACAGTTACATTAAAAATTTTATGTTTTACAAAGGTTTATAATACATAGTGATTTACGTGCAAAAGCAAGCTGTTTAGTCTAGTTTTTCAACGTTTTCAATGCTTACTTCAAAATTTAAATAACTTTGTGGAAACATTATAAAGTCAATGAAATTATAGATAAACGATATGTAATCGATCAGAACATATTGATTTTAACTAGATTCTAATGTTTTGACACAGTTGCATTAAAAATTTTATGTTTTACAAAGGTTTATAATACATAGTGATTTACGTGCAAAAGCAAGCTGTTTAGTCTAGTTTTTCAACGTTTTCAATGCTTACTTCAAAATTAAATAACTTTCTGGAAACATTATAAACTCAATGAAATTATAGATAAACGATATGTAATCGATCAAAACATATTGATTTTAACTAGATTCTAAAGTTTTAACACAGTTACATTAAAAATTTTATGTTTAACAAAGGTTTATAATACATAGTGATTTACGTGCAAAAGCAAGCTGTTTAGTCTAGTTTTTCAACGTTTTCAATGCTTACTTCAAAATTCAAATAACTTTGTGGAAACATTATAAAGTCAATGAAATTATAGATAAACGATATGTAATCGATCAAAACATATTGATTTTAACTGGTTTCTAAAATTTTGACACAGTTACATTAAAAAATTTATGTTTTACAAAGGTTTATAATACATAGTGATTTATTGCAAAAAGCAAGCTGTTTAGTCTAGTTTTTCAACGTTTTCAATGCTTACTTCAAAATTTAAATAACTTTGTGGAAACATTATAAAGTCAATGAAATTATAGATAAACGATATGTAATCGATCAAAACATATTGATTTTAACTAGTTTCTATAATTTTGACACAGTTACATTAAAAAATTTATGTTTTACAAAGGTTTATAATACATAGTGATTTACGTGCAAAAGCAAGCTGTTTAGTCTAGTTTTTCAACGTTTTCAATGCTTACTTCAAAATTTAAATAACTTTGTGGAAACATTATAAAGTCAATGAAATTATAGATAAACGATATGTAATCGATCAAAACATATTGATTTTAACTTGTTTCTATAATTTTGACACAGTTACATTAAAAATTTTATGTTTTACAAAGGTTTATAATACATAGTGATTTACGTGCAAAAGCAAGCAAGCTGTTTAGTCTAGTTTTTCAACGTTTTCAATGCTTACTTCAAAATTTAAATAACTTTGTGGAAACATTATAAAGTCAATGAAATTATAGATAAACGATATGTAATCGATCAAAACATATTGATTTTAACTAGTTTCTATAATTTTGACACAGTTACATTAAAATTTTATGTTTTACAAAGGTTTATAATACATAGTGATTTACGTGCAAAAAGCAAGCTGTTTAGTCTAGTTTTTCAACGTTTTTCAATGCTTACTTCAAAATTTAAATAACTTTGTGGAAACATTATAAAGTCAATGAAATTATAGATAAACGATTAATCGATCAAAACATATTGATTTTAACTAGTTTCTATAAATTTTGATTTACATTAAAAATTTTATGTTTTACAAAGGTTTATAATACATAGTGATTTACGTGCAAAAGCAAGCTGTTTAGTCTAGTTTTTCAACGTTTTCAATGCTTACTTCAAAATTTAAATAACTTTGTGGAAACATTATAAAGTCAATGAAATTATAGATAAACGATATGTAATCGATCAAAACATATTGATTTTAAACTATAATTTTGTTTCTAAAATTTTTGTTTTACAAAGTTTATTACATAGTGATTTACGTGCAAAAAATTTTATGTTTTTCAACGTTTTTTACAAAATTTAAATAAAGGTTTATAATATTATAGTGATTTACGTTTCTATAATTTTGCAAAAGCAAGTTTATAAACATAGTGATTTACGTGCAAAAAAAGCAAGCATGTTTTAGTCTAGTTTTTCAACGTTTTTTTCAATGCTTACTTCAAAATTTAAATAACTTTGTGGAAACATTATAAAGTCAATGAAATTATAGATAAACGATATGTAATCGATCAAAACATATTGATTTTAACTAGTTTCTAAAATTTTGACACAGTTACATTAAAAATTTTATGTTTTACAAAGGTTTATAATACATAGTGATTTACGTGCAAAAGCAAGCTGTTTAGTCTAGTTTTTCAACGTTTTCAATGCTTACTTCAAAATTTAAATAACTTTGTGGAAACATTAAACATTATGAAAAAGTCAATGAAATTATAGATAAACGATATGTAATCGATCAAAACATATTGATTTTAACTAGTTTCTATAATTTTGACACAGTTACATTAAAAATTTTATGTTTTACAAAGGTTTATAATACATAGTGATTTACGTGCAAAAGCAAGCTGATTTTTAGTCAAGCTGTTTAGTTTTTCAACGTTTTCAATGCTTACTTCAAAATTTAAATAACTTTTTTGGAAAATTATAAAGTCAATGAAATTATAGATAAACGATATGTAATCGATCAAAACATATTGATTTTAACTAGTTTCTAAAATTTTGACACAGTTACATTAAAAATTTTATGTTTTACAAAGGTTTATAATACATAGTGATTTACGTGCAAAAAAGCAAGCTGTTTAGTCTAGTTTTTCAACGTTTTCAATGCTTACTTCAAAATTTAAATAACTTTGTGGAAACATTATAAAGTCAATGAAATTATAGATAAACGATATGTAATCGATCAAAACATATTGATTTTAACTAGTTTCTAAAATTTTGACACAGTTACATTAAAAATTTTATGTTTTACAAAGGTTTATAATACATAGTGATTTACGTGCAAAAAGCAAGCTGTTTAGTCTAGTTTTTCAACGTTTTCAATGCTTACTTCAAAATTTAAATAACTTTGTGGAAACATTATAAAGTCAATGAAATTATAGATAAACGATATGTAATCGATCAAAACATATGATTTTTTTTTAACTAGTTTCTATAATTTTTGACACAGTTGCATTAAAAATTTTATGTTTTACAAAGGTTTATAATACATAGTGATTTACGTGCAAAAGCAAGCTGTTTAGTCTAGTTTTTCAACGTTTTCAATGCTTACTTCAAAATTTAAATAACTTTGTGGAAACATTATAAAGTCAATGAAATTATAGATAAACGATATGTAATCGATCAAAACATATTGATTTTAACTAGATTCTAATAATTTTGACACAGTTACATTAAAAATTTTATGTTTTACAAAGGTTTATAATACATAGTGATTTACGTGCAAAAAAAGCAAGCTGTTTAGTCTAGTTTTTCAACGTTTTCAATGCTTACTTCAAAATTTAAATAACTTTGTGGAAACATTATAAAGTCAATGAAATTATAGATAAACGATATGTAATCGATCAAAACATATTGATTTTAACTAGTTTCTAAAATTTTGACACAGTTACATTACAAATTTTATGTTTTACAAAGCTTTATAATACATAGTGATTTACGTGCAAAAGCAAGCTGTTTAGTCTAGTTTTTCAACGTTTTCAATGCTTACTTCAAAATTTAAATAACTTTGTGGAAACATTATAAAGTCAATGAAATTATAGATAAACGATATGTAATCGATCAAAACATATTGATTTTAACTAGTTTCTATAATTTTTTACATTAAAATTTTATGTTTTACAAAGGTTTATAATACATAGTGATTTTGCAAAAAAGCAAGCTGTTTAGTCTAGTTTTTCAACGTTTTCAATGCTTACTTCAAAATTTAAATAACTTTGTGGAAACATTATAAAGTCAATGAAATTATAGATAAACGATATGTAATCGATCAAAACATATTGATTTTAACTAGTTTCTATAATTTTGACACAGTTACATTACAAATTTTATGTTTTACAAAGGTTTATAATACATAGTGATTTACGTGCAAAAAAGCAAGCTGTTTAGTCTAGTTTTTCAACGTTTTCAATGCTTACTTCAAAATTTAAATAACTTTGTGGAAACATTATAAAGTCAATGAAATTATAGATAAACGATATGTAATCGATCAAAACATATTGATTTTTTAACTAGTTTCTATAATTTTGACACAGTTACATTAAAAATTTTATGTTTTACAAAGGTTTATAATACATAGTGATTTACGTGCAAAAAGCAAGCTGTTTAGTCTAGTTTTTCAACGTTTTCAATGCTTACTTCAAAATTTAAATAACTTTGTGGAAACATTATAAAGTCAATGAAATTATAGATAAACGATATATAATCGATCAGAACATATTGATTTTAACTAGTTTTTTCTTTAATTTTGACACAGTTACATTAAAAATTTTATGTTTTACAAAGGTTTATAATACATAGTGATTTACGTGCAAAAGCAAGCTGTTTAGTCTAGTTTTTCAACGTTTTCAATGCTTACTTCAAAATTTAAATAACTTTGTGGAAACATTATAAAGTCAATGAAATTATAGATAAACGATATGTAATCGATCAAAACATATTGATTTTAACTAGTTTCTAAAATTTTGACACAGTTACATTAAAATTTTATGTTTTACAAAGGTTTATAATACATAGTGATTTACGTGCAAAAAGCAAGCTGTTTAGTCTAGTTTTTCAACGTTTTCAATGCTTACTTCAAAATTTAAATAACTTTGTTGGAATTATAAAGTCAATGAAATTATAGATAAACGATATGTAATCGATCAAAACATATTGATTTTAACTAGTTTCTAATTTTTTTGACACAGTTACATTAAAAATTTTATGTTTTACAAAGGTTTATAATACATAGTATTGATTTGCAAAAGCAAGCTGTTTAGTCTAGTTTTTCAACGTTTTCAATGCTTACTTCAAAATTTAAATAACTTTGTGGAAACATTATAAAGTCAATGAAATTATAGATAAACGTAATCGATCAAAACATAATTTTAACTAGATTTTCAGTTAAAAAAAATTTTATTTTGTTTATAATACATAACTGCAAAAGCAAGCTGTTTAGTCTAGTTTTTCAACGTTTTCTCAAAATTTAAATAATTTTGAAACATTATAAACAATGTTAAACGATATGTAATTCAAAACAAATTTTAATGTTTTACAAAGGTTTATAATACATAGTGATTTACGTGCAAAAGCAAGCTGTTTAGTCTAGTTTTTTAACGTTTTCAATGCTTACTTCAAAATTTAAATAACTTTGTGGAAACATTATAAAGTCAATGAAATTATAGATAAACGATATCTAATCGATCAAAACATACTGATTTTAACTAGATTCTATAATTTTGACGCAGTTACATTAAAAATTTTATGTTTTACATAGGTTTATAATACATAGTGATTTACGTGCAAAAGCAAGTTTTTTAGTCTAGTTTTTCAACGTTTTCAATGCTTACTTCAAAATTTAAATAACTTTGTGGAAACATTATAAAGTCAATGAAATTATAGATAAACGATATGTAATCGATCAAAACATATTGATTTTAACTAGTTTCTATAATTTTGACACAGTTACATTACAAATTTTATGTTTTACAAAGGTTTATAATACATAGTGATTTACGTGCAAAAGCAAGTTGTTTAGTCTAGTTTTTCAACGTTTTCAATGCTTACTTCAAAATTTAAATAACTTTGTGGAAACATTATAAAGTCAATGAAATTATAGATAAACGATATGTAATCGATCAAAACATATTGATTTTAACTAGTTTCTAAATTTTGACACAGTTACATTAAAAATTTTATGTTTTACAAAGGTTTATAATACATAGTGATTTACGTGCAAAAAGCAAGCTGTTTAGTCTAGTTTTTCAACGTTTTCAATGCTTACTTCAAAATTTAAATAACTTTGTGGAAACATTATAAAGTCAATGAAATTATAGATAAACGATATGTAATCGATCAAAACATATTGATTTTAACTAGTTTCTAAAATTTTGACACAGTTACATTAAAATTTTAGGTTTAACAAAGGTTTATAATACATAGTGATTTACGTGCAAAAGCAAGCTGTTTAGTCTAGTTTTTCAACGTTTTCAATGCTTACTTCAAAATTTAAATAACTTTGTGGAAACATTATAAAGTCAATGAAATTATAGATAAACGATATGTAATCGATCAAAACATATTGATTTTAACTAGTTTCTATAATTTTTGACACAGTTACATTAAAAATTTTATGTTTTACAAAGGTTTATAATACATAGTGATTTACGCAAAAAAAGCAAGCTGTTTAGTCTAGTTTTTCAACGTTTTCAATGCTTACTTCAAAATTTAAATAACTTTTGTGGAAACATTATAAAGTCAATGAAATTATAGATAAACGATATGTAATCGATCAAAACATATTGATTTTAACTAGTTTTACAAAGGTTTTAACATAGTTTCTATAATTTTGACACAGTTACAAAATTAAAAATTTTATGTTTTACAAAGGTTTATAATACATAGTGATTTACGTTGCATTAAAAAAACAAAGCAAGCTGTTTAGTCTGTTTAGTCTTTTTCAACGTTTTCAATGCTTACTTCAAAATTTAAATAACTTTGTGGAAACATTATAAAGTCAATGAAATTATAGATAAACGATATGTAATCGATCAAAACATATTGATTTTAACTAGTTTCTATAATTTTGACACAGTTACATTAAAAATTTTATGTTTTACAAAGGTTTATAATACATAGTGATTTACGTGCAAAAGCAAGCTGTTTAGTCTAGTTTTTCAACGTTTTCAATGCTTACTTCAAAATTTAAATAACTTTGTGGAAACATTATAAAGTCAATGAAATTATAGATAAACGATATGTAATCGATCAAAACATATTGATTTTAACTAGTTTCTATAATTTTGACACAGTTACATTAAAAATTTTATGTTTTACAAAGGTTTATAATACATAGTGATTTACGTGCAAAAGCAAGCTGTTTAGTCTAGTTTTTCAACGTTTTCAATGCTTACTTCAAAATTTAAATAACTTTGTGGAAACATTATAAAGTCAATGAAATTATAGATAAACGATATGTAATCGATCAAAACATATTGATTTTAACTAGTTTCTATAATTTTGACACAGTTACATTAAAATTTTATGTTTTACAAAGGTTTATAATACATAGTGATTTACGTGCAAAAAGCAAGCTGTTTAGTCTAGTTTTTCAACGTTTTCAATGCTTACTTCAAAATTTAAATAACTTTGTGGAAACATTATAAAGTCAATGAAATTATAGATAAACGATATGTAATCGATCAAAACATATTGATTTTAACTAGTTTCTATAATTTTGACACAGTTACATTAAAAATTTTATGTTTTACAAAGGTTTATAATACATAGTGATTTACGTGCAAAAGCAAGCTGTTTAGTCTAGTTTTTCAACGTTTTCAATGCTTACTTCAAAATTTAAATAACTTTGTGGAAACATTATAAAGTCAATGAAATTATAGATAAACGATATGTAATCGATCAAAACATATTGATTTTAACTAGTTTCTATAATTTTGACACAGTTACATTAAAAATTTTATGTTTTACAAAGGTTTATAATACATAGTGATTTACGTGCAAAAGCAAGCTGTTTAGTCTAGTTTTTCAACGTTTTCAATCAACGTTTTTACTTCAAAATTTAAATAACTTTGTGGAAACATTATAAAGTCAATGAAATTATAGATAAACGATATGTAATCGATCAAAACATATTGATTTTAACTTGTTTCTATAATTTTGACACAGTTACATTAAAAATTTTATGTTTTACAAAGGTTTATAATACATAGTGATTTACATGCAAAAGGCAAGCTGTTTAGTCTAGTTTTTCAACGTTTTCAATGCTTACTTCAAAATTAAATAACTTTCTGGAAACATTATAAAGTCAATGAAATTATAGATAAACGATATGTAATCGATCAAAACATATTGATTTTAACTAGTTTCTAAAATTTTGACACAGTTACATTAAAAATTTTATGTTTTACAAAGGTTTATAATACATAGTGATTTACGTGCAAAAGCAAGCTGTTTAGTCTAGTTTTTCAACGTTTTCAATGCTTACTTCAAAATTTAAATAACTTTGTGGAAACATTATAAAGTCAATGAAATTATAGATAAACGATATGTAATCGATCAAAACATATTGATTTTAACTAGTTTCTAATAATTTTGACACAGTTACATTAAAATTTTATGTTTTACAAAGGTTTTATACATAGTGATTTACGTGCAAAAAAAGCAAGCTGTTTAGTCTAGTTTTTCAACGTTTTCAATGCTTACTGAAAAATTAAATAACTTTGTGGAAACATTATAAAGTCAATGAAATTATAGATAAACGATATGTAATCGATCAGAACATATTGATTTTAACTAGTTTCTATATTTTTGACACAGTTACATTAAAATTTTATGTTTTACAAAGGTTTATAATACATAGTGATTTACGTGCAAAAAGCAAGCTGTTTAGTCTAGTTTTTCAACGTTTTCGTTTTCAATGCTTACTTCAAAATTTAAATAACTTTGTGGAAACATTATAAAGTCAATGAAATTATAGATAAACGATATGTAATCGATCAAAACATATTGATTTTAACTAGTTTCTATAATTTTGACACACAGTTACATTAAAAATTTTATGTTTTACAAAGGTTTATAATACATAGTGATTTACGTGCAAAAAGCAAGCTGTTTAGTCTAGTTTTTCAACGTTTTCAATGCTTACTTCAAAATTTAAATAACTTTTGTGGAAACATTATAAAGTCAATGAAATTATAGATAAACGATATGTAATCGATCAAAACATATTGATTTTAACTAGTTTCTATAATTTTGACACAGTTACATTAAAAATTTTATGTTTTACAAAGGTTTATAATACATAGTGATTTACGTGCAAAAGCAAGCTGTTTAGTCTAGTTTTTCAACGTTTTCAATGCTTACTTCAAAATTTAAATAACTTTGTGGAAACATTATAAAGTCAATGAAATTATAGATAAACGATATGTAATCGATCAAAACATATTGATTTTAACTAGTTTCTAAATAATTTTGACACAGTTACATTAAAAATTTTATGTTTTACAAAGGTTTATAATACATAGTGATTTACGTGCAAAAAAGCAAGCTGTTTAGTTTTTTTTTTCAACGTTTTCAATGCTTACTTCAAAAAAAAAATTTAAATAACTTTGTGGAAACATTATAAAGTCAATGAAATTATAGATAAACGATATGTAATCGATCAAAACATATTGATTTTAACTAGTTTCTATAATTTTGACACAGTTACATTAAAAATTTTATGTTTTACAAAGGTTTATAATACATAGTGATTTACGTGCAAAAGCAAGCTGTTTAGTCTAGTTTTTCAACGTTTTCAATGCTTACTTCAAAATTTAAATAACTTTTGTGGAAACATTATAAAGTCAATGAAATTATAGATAAACGATATGTAATCGATCAGAACATATTGATTTTAACTAGTTTCTAATAATTTTGACACAGTTACATTAAAAATTTTATGTTTTACAAAGGTTTATAATACATAGTGATTTACGTGCAAAAGCAAGCTGTTTAGTCTAGTTTTTCAACGTTTTCAATGCTTACTTCAAAATTTAAATAACTTTGTGGAAACATTGGAAACATTATAAAGTCAATGAAATTATAGATAAACGATATGTAATCGTTTAGTATCAAAACATATTGATTTTAACTAGTTTCTATAATTTTGACAAGTTACATTAAAATTTTATGTTTTACAAAGGTTTATAATATAGTGATTTACGTGCAAAAAGCAAGCTGTTTTTAGTTTTCAACGTTTTCAATGCTTACTTTTTAAATAATTTTGAAACACAGTTAAACATTCAAAACAAATTTTATGTTTTTTACATTAAAAAGGTTTTATAATCAAAACAATGTTTGTCTAGTTTTTCAACGTTTTCAATGCTTTTCAAAATTTAAAAACTTTTTGAAACATTATAAAGTCAATGAAATTATAGATAAACGATATAATCGATCAAAACATAATTTTAACTAGTTTCTAAATTTTGACACAGTTTTAAAAATTTTATGTTTTACAAAGGTTTATAATACATAGTGATTTACGTGCAAAAAGCAAGCTGTTTAGTCTAGTTTTTCAACGTTTTCAATGCTTACTTCAAAATTTAAATAACTTTGTGGAAACATTATAAAGTCAATGAAATTATAGATAAACGATATGTAATCGATCAAAACATATTGATTTTAACTAGTTTCTAAATTTTGACACAGTTACATTAAAAATTTTATGTTTTACAAAGGTTTATAATACATAGTGATTTACGTGCAAAAAAGCAAGCTGTTTAGTCTAGTTTTTCAACGTTTTCAATGCTTACTTCAAAATTTAAATAACTTTGTGGAAACATTATAAAGTCAATGAAATTATAGATAAACGATATGTAATCGATCAAAACATATTGATTTTAACTAGTTTCTAATATTTTTTTGACACAGTTACATTAAAAATTTTATGTTTTACAAAGGTTTATAATACATAGTGATTTACGTGCAAAAAGCAAGCTGTTTAGTCTAGTTTTTCAACGTTTTCAATGCTTACTTCAAAATTTAAATAACTTTGTGGAAACATTATAAAGTCAATGAAATTATAGATAAACGATATGTAATCGATCAAAACATATTGATTTTAACTAGTTTTCTAAATTTTGACACAGTTACATTAAAAATTTTATGTTTTACAAAGGTTTATAATACATAGTGATTTACGTGCATAATTTACGTGCAAAAGCAAGCTGTTTAGTCTAGTTTTTCAACGTTTTCAATGCTTACTTCAAAATTTAAATAACTTTGTGGAAACATTATAAAGTCAATGAAATTATAGATAAACGATATGTAATCGATCAAAACATATTGATTTTAACTAGTTTCTAAAATTTTGACACAGTTACATTAAAAATTTTATGTTTTACAAAGGTTTATAATACATAGTGATTTACGTGCAAAAAGCAAGCTGTTTAGTCTAGTTTTTCAACGTTTTCAATGCTTACTTCAAAATTTAAATAACTTTGTGGAAACATTATAAAGTCAATGAAATTATAGATAAACGATATATAATCGATCAGAACATATTGATTTTAACTAGTTTCTATAATTTTGACACAGTTACATTAAAATTTTATGTTTTACAAAGGTTTATAATACATAGTGATTTACGTGCAAAAGCAAGCTGTTTAGTCTAGTTTTTCAACGTTTTCAATGCTTACTTCAAAATTTAAATAACTTTGTGGAAACATTATAAAGTCAATGAAATTATAGATAAACGATATGTAATCGATCAAAACATATTGATTTTAACTAGTTTCTATAATTTTGACACAGTTACATTAAAAATTTTACAAATGTTTTACAAAGGTTTATAATACATAGTGATTTACGTGCAAAAGCAAGCTGTTTAGTCTAGTTTTTCAACGTTTTCAATGCTTACTTCAAAATTTAAATAAATAACTTTGTGGAAACATTATAAAGTCAATGAAATTATAGATAAACGATATGTAATCGATCAAAACATATTGATTTTAACTAGTTTCTATAATTTTGACACAGTTACATTAAAAATTTTATGTTTTACAAAGGTTTATAATACATAGTGATTTACGTGCAAAAGCAAGCTGTTTAGTCTAGTTTTTCAACGTTTTCAATGCTTACTTCAAAATTTAAATAACTTTGTGGAAACATTATAAAGTCAATGAAATTATAGATAAACGATATGTAATCGATCAAAACATATTGATTTTAACTAGATTCTAATGTTTTGACACAGTTACATTAAAAATTTTATGTTTTACAAAGGTTTATAATACATAGTGATTTACGTGCAAAAGCAAGCTGTTTAGTCTAGTTTTTCAACGTTTTTTTCAAAAATTTTACTTCAAAAATTTAAATATCTTTGTGGAAACATTATAAAGTCAATGAAATTATAGATAAACGATATATAATCGATCAAAACATATTGATTTTAACTAGTTTCTAAAATTTTGACACAGTTACATTACAAATTTTATGTTTTACAAAGGTTTATAATACATAGTGATTTACGTGCTGTTTAGTCTAGTTTTTCAACGTTTTCAATGCTTACTTCAAAATTTAAATAACTTTGTGGAAACATTATAAAGTCAATGAAATTATAGATAAACGATATGTAATCGATCAAAACATATTGATTTTAACTAGTTTCTAAAGTTTTGACACAGTTACATTAAAAATTTTATGTTTTACAAAGGTTTATAATACATAGTGATTTACGTGCAAAAGCAAGCTGTTTAGTCTAGTTTTTCAACGTTTTCAATGCTTACTTCAAAATTTAAATAACTTTGTGGAAACATTATAAAGTCAATGAAATTATAGATAAACGATATGTAATCGATCAAAACATATTGATTTTAACTAGTTTCTATAATTTTGACACAGTTACATTACAAATTTTAGGTTTAACAAAGCTTTATAATACATAGTGATTTACGTGCAAAAGCAAGCTGTTTAGTCTAGTTTTTCAACGTTTTCAATGCTTACTTCAAAATTTAAATAACTTTGTGGAAACATTATAAAGTCAATGAAATTATAGATAAACGATATGTAATCGATCAAAACATATTGATTTTAACTTGTTTCTAAAATTTTGACACAGTTACAGTACAAATTTTATGTTTTACATAGGTTTATAATACATAGTGATTTACGTGCAAAAGCAAGCTGTTTAGTCTAGTTTTTCAACGTTTTCAATGCTTACTTCAAAATTTAAATAACTTTGTGGAAACATTATAAAGTCAATGAAATTATAGATAAACGATATATAATCGATCAGAACATATTGATTTTAACTAGATTCTAATGTTTTGACACAGTTGCATTAAAAATTTTATGTTTTACAAAGGTTTATAATACATAGTGATTTACGTGCAAAAGCAAGCTGTTTAGTCTAGTTTTTCAACGTTTTCAATGCTTACTTCAAAATTTAAATAACTTTGTGGAAACATTATAAAGTCAATGAAATTATAGATAAACGATATGTAATCGATCAAAACATATTGATTTTAACTAGTTTCTATAATTTTGACACAGTTACATTAAAAATTTTATGTTTTACAAAGGTTTATAATACATAGTGATTTACGTGCAAAAAAAAGCAAGCTGTTTAGTCTAGTTTTTCAACGTTTTCAATGCTTACTTCAAAATTTAAATAACTTTGTGGAAACATTATAAAGTCAATGAAATTATAGATAAACGATATGTAATCGATCAAAACATATTGATTTTAACTGGTTTCTAAAGTTTTGACACAGTTACATTAAAATTTTATGTTTTACAAAGGTATTAATACATAGTGATTTACGTGCAAAAGCAAGCTGTTTAGTCTAGTTTTTCAACGTTTTCAATGCTTACTTCAAAATTTAAATAACTTTGTGGAAACATTATAAAGTCAATGAAATTATAGATAAACGATATATAATCGATAAACATATTGATGATTTCAAAACATATTGTGTTTCTAAAATTTTGACAAGCATTAAAAATTTTAGTTTTCAAAGGTTTATAATACATAGTTTTCAAAGTCGTTTTTCAACGTTTTCAACTTCAAAATTTAAATAACTTTGTGGAAACATTATAAAGTCAATGAAATTATAGATAAACGATATGTAATCGATCAAAACATATTGATTTTAACTAGTTTCTATAATTGACACAGTTACATTAAAAATTTTATGTTTTACAAAGGTTTATAATACATAGTGATTTACGTGCAAAAAGCAAGCTGTTTAGTCTAGTTTTTCAACGTTTTCAATGCTTACTTCAAAATTTAAATAACTTTGTGGAAACATTATAAAGTCAATGAAATTATAGATAAACGATATGTAATCGATCAAAACATATTGATTTTAACTAGTTTCTATAATTTTGACACAGTTACATTAAAAATTTTATGTTTTACAAAGGTTTATAATACATAGTGATTTACGTGCAAAAAGCAAGCTGTTTAGTCTAGATTTTTTTCAACGTTTTCAATGCTTACTTCAAAATTTAAATAACTTTGTGGAAACATTATAAAGTCAATGAAATTATAGATAAACGATATGTAATCGATCAAAACATATTGATTTTAACTAGATTCTAATAATTTTGACACAGTTACATTAAAATTTTATGTTTTACAAAGGTTTATAATACATAGTGATTTACGTGCAAAAGCAAGCTGTTTAGTCTAGTTTTTCAACGTTTTCAATGCTTACTTCAAAATTTAAATAACTTTGTGGAAACATTATAAAGTCAATGAAATTATAGATAAACGATATGTAATCGATCAAAACATATTGATTTTAACTAGTTTCTATAATTTTGACACAGTTACATTACAAATTTTATGTTTTACAAAGGTTTATAATACATAGTGATTTACGTGCAAAAGTAGCTGTTTAGTCTAGTTTTTCAAAGTTTTCAATGCTTACTTCAAAATTTAAATAACTTTGTGGAAACATTATAATGTCAATGAAATTATAGATAAACGATATGTAATCGATCAAAACATATTGATTTTAACTAGTTTTTTCTAAGTGATTTTGCAAAAACACTGTTTTAGTCTAGTTTTTAAAAATTTTATGTTTTACAAAGGTTTATAATAAACATAGTGATTTACGTTGCAAAAAGCAAGCTGATTTTAGTTTAGTCTTTTTCAACGTTTTCAATGCTTACTTCAAAATTTAAAAATAACTTTGTGGAAACATTATAAAGTCAATGAAATTATAGATAAACGATATGTAATCGATCAAAACATATTGATTTTAACTAGTTTCTAAAATTTTGACACAGTTACATTAAAAATTTTATGTTTTACAAAGGTTTATAATACATAGTGATTTACGTGCAAAAGCAAGCTGTTTAGTCTAGTTTTTCAACGTTTTCAATGCTTACTTCAAAATTTAAATAACTTTGTGGAAACATTATAAAGTCAATGAAATTATAGATAAACGATATGTAATCGATCAAAACATATTGATTTTAACTAGTTTCTATAATTTTGACACAGTTACATTAAAAATTTTATGTTTTACAAAGGTTTATAATACATAGTGATTTACGTGCAAAAGCAAGCTGTTTAGTCTAGTTTTTCAACGTTTTCAATGCTTACTTCAAAATTTAAATAACTTTGTGGAAACATTATAAAGTCAATGAAATTATAGATAAACGATATGTAATCGATCAAAACATATTGATTTTAACTAGTTTCTAAATTTTGACACAGTTACATTAAAATTTTATGTTTTACAAAAGGTTTATAATACATAGTGATTTACGTGCAAAAGCAAGCTGTTTAGTCTAGTTTTTCAACGTTTTCAATGCTTACTTCAAAATTTAAATAACTTTGTGGAAACATTATAAAGTCAATGAAATTATAGATAAACGATATGTAATCGATCAAAACATATTGATTTTAACTAGTTTCTAAAATTTTGACACAGTTACATTAAAAATTTTATGTTTTACAAAGGTTTATAATACATAGTGATTTACGTGCAAAAGCAAGCTGTTTAGTCTAGTTTTTCAACGTTTTCAATGCTTACTTCAAAATTTAAATAACTTTGTGGAAACATTATAAAGTCAATGAAATTATAGATAAACGATATGTAATCGATCAAAACATATTGATTTTAACTAGTTTCTAAAGTTTTGACACAGTTACATTAAAAATTTTATGTTTTACAAAGGTTTATAATACATAGTGATTTACGTGCAAAAAGCAAGCTGTTTAGTCTAGTTTTTCAACGTTTTCAATGCTTACTTCAAAATTTAAATAACTTTGTGGAAACATTATAAAGTCAATGAAATTATAGATAAACGATATGTAATCGATCAAAACATATTGATTTTAACTAGTTTCTAAAATTTTGACACAGTTACATTAAAATTTTATGTTTTACAAAGGTTTATAATACATAGTGATTTACGTGCAAAAGCAAGCTGTTTAGTCTAGTTTTTCAACGTTTTCAATGCTTACTTCAAAATTTAAATAACTTTGTGGAAACATTATAAAGTCAATGAAATTATAGATAAACGATATGTAATCGATCAAAACATATTGATTTTAACTAGTTTCTATAATTTTGACACAGTTACATTAAAATTTTATGTTTTACAAAGGTTTATAATACATAGTGATTTACGTGCAAAAAGCAAGCTGTTTAGTCTAGTTTTTCAACGTTTTCAATGCTTACTTCAAAATTTAAATAACTTTGTGGAAACATTATAAAGTCAATGAAATTATAGATAAACGATATGTAATCGATCAAAACATATTGATTTTAACTAGTTTCTAAAATTTTGACACAGTTACATTACAAATTTTATGTTTACAAAGGTTTATAATACATAGTGATTTACGTGCAAAAGCATGCTGTTTAGTCTAGTTTTTCAACGTTTTCAATGCTTACTTCAAAATTTTAAATAACATTTGTCAATGAAACATTATAAAGTCAATGAAATTATAGATAAACGATATGTAATCGATCAAAACATATTGATTTTAACTAGTTTCTAGTTTTTAATTTTGACACAGTTCAAACATTTAAAAATTTTATGTTTTATAAAGGTTTATAATACATAGTGATTTACGTGCAAAAGCAAATTTTATGTTTAGTCTGATTTTTTCAACGTTTTCAAACGTTTTCAATGCTTACTTCAAAATTTAAATAACTTTGTGGAAACATTATAAAGTCAATGAAATTTTAGATAAACGATATGTAATCGATCAAAACATATTGATTTTAACTAGATTCTAAAGTTTTGACACAGTTACATTAAAAATTTTATGTTTTACAAAGGTTTATAATACATAGTGATTTACGTGCAAAAGCAAGCTGTTTAGTCTAGTTTTTCAACGTTTTCAATGCTTACTTCAAAATTTAAATAACTTTGTGGAAACATTATAAATTCAATGAAATTATAGATAAACGATATGTAATCGATCAAAACATATTGATTTTAACTTGTTTCTAAAATTTTGACACAGTTACAGTACAAATTTTATGTTTTACATAGGTTTATAATACATAGTGATTTACGTTAGATAAAAAAAGCAAGCTGTTTAGTCTAGTTTTTCAACGTTTTCAATGCTTACTTCAAAATTTAAATAACTAGATTTGTGGAAACATTATAAAGTCAATGAAATTATAGATAAACGATATGTAATCGATCAAAACATATTGATTTTAACTAGTTTCTATAATTTTGACACAGTTCCATTACAAATTTTATGTTTAACAAAGGTTTATAATACATAGTCGTCTTTGTTCCGCTGCTGGCACTGATTTTTGGCAACTGGATGAAGCAGGGGTCTATACCCCAACGCTTCACCAGGGGCGTGATCAAGTTGTTACGCAAGGACAAAAACGGTGGGGATGGGTTAGGTAACTTTCGCCCTTTAACTATGTTAAACACAGAGTTAAAGATTTTGGCTAAGGTCTTGGCTAACCGTTTGCAGGTTGTCCTGTCTCGTCTGATTGGCTCGGAACAGACTTGTGCTGTGAAGGGTAGGACGATTCAGGACAATCTTCATATGGTACGCCTGATCATTGAGCAAGTCGACAGCGAAGCCGCGCTGATCAATTTAGATCAGTCAAGGCCTTCGATAGGGTTGACCATCGGTTTCTGGAGGCTGTTCTTTCGGCGGCCGGTTTCGGGCCGTACTTTCGCACCTGGATCCGACTTCTGTATGCGACTCCCGGTGCGCTGGTGGAAGTGAATGGGGTACGATCGGAGCCTTTCGTATTGTCTCGCTCCATTCGTCAAGGTTGTCCGTTGTCGCCGTTGCTTTACGTTCTTGCGTTGGAACCTTTCCTTCGCAAGTTAAAGGCGAATCCGGTCCTACGCGGAATTACTCTGCCCGGTGGTAGCACATCGGCCAGGTATTCTGCCTATGCTGACGACGTTTCGGCTCTTGTGTCGAGCAGAGCCGAGATTGACGAAGTCAGCAAAGAAATCAGTTGTTATGAGATGGTGACAGGGGCCAAGATCAACCGCGATAAGTCTGTTGGCTTGCGGTTGGGTGCGTGGAAGGGAGTTTCTCTTCCCGGACCTTTCCACTGGACGGATGGGCCGGTCAAGATTCTCGGCGTCTGGTTCGGTCCTGATCTCCAGTTGGGAATGAATTGGTCGGAGGTCCGAGGGAAGGCCGAGATCGCAATTAATTTGTGGTCTCGGAGGAATCTTTCCTTAAAGGGGAAGGCGGAAGTTTGTGTTTCACACATCTATCCAATTCTCCTTTACCGACTCTCGGTGCTTCCACTTCCGTGTGGCACTTTGCTGGCGTTAGTGAGGCTCTTGTTCTCCTTCTTGTGGGGAGGCAAGGCCGCCAGAGTCACTCGGGGGATCTGTTGCCTTCATCCTTCTGAAGGCGGTCTGGGCATGCCAAGCATTGAGATTCGTCAACATATGCTTCGCATTAGATTTCTAGATCGAATGTGTCGCGAACCGGATGAGGAGGGCGCCTTCTGGAAGGAAGACGCCCGTAAGAACTTCCCATCCCTGAGAAGTGTGCACTCGTGCGAGGAAGAGGCCCGCCGTTTACCCCGGAGCCGAATGCTCCTTCTATCGCGAATGTCGTCTTGCTCTGAAGCGCCTCTTAAGGGCGTCGGATGGCCTCTCCAACGTCCAGGCGTTGTCTCTTCGGGCATTATATCAAGTGTTAGTCAGGGGTCCGTTCATGATAATCTGATTGACAGTCTCGGTCTTACGAGGCAGCAGGCTCGCTCAATATGGCCTTGGGCGCCCGGGTTGAAATGTCTCACTAACGATGAGGCATCACTCACCTGGCTGATGATTCGTGGGGCCCTCTGGGTCGCCAAAAGACTTTGTTCAGCTGGCTTGGAAAATTCTCCAAACTGCCGTCGCTGTAGTGGAGAGGTCGAGACCCTGTGTCACGCCTTTTTTTCAGTGCAGGGCGGTAGTGCCGTTCATCTTGCAAGTTCGTTGAAGGCCTCATGGTTCGCATGCTGCGTGGAAAGCCGTTTGTCCTTCAATCCTCTTCCGTTTGTAGCAATGTGGCACCGCCGATGACGAAGGCTGAACAATATGTGTTCCACTGCTTGCTAGGAGTTATGAGAGTCGTGATTTGGACGACGCGACAGAAGGGATTCTATGGAGGTGAGAAGTTTACCTCTTCCCAACTGATCTTGTACTTTAAGCATCAGCTTAAAGTCAAGATTAGGACGGAAAGGCGGCGGCTCCCTTCATCAGAATTCAGCAAAAGGTGGGTGCATCTTGCGCGTTTGTGTCGTGTGAAAGGGGCTGACCTTGAGTGGCATTTTGATGCCGGTTAGGCATTAGGATATTGCTTTTCCTGGGTTGAACTAGGGCAACCCATCCAGAAACTAGGTTAGATTAGGTTCGTTTGTTGACTATTTTGCAATGAAATAAGTCACTTTTTATGTGTTTTCTTCTCTACTTTTACCTAATTTAGCGATTTTCTAACTTTGTAATACAATTTATCCCTTTTTCCATTGTCTGGCCAAATTCAGGCATTTTGTATCTGTTTGCAATAAAAGAAATCATTTTGCATTTTTATCAGAGATTTTACCTAACTTAAATTTAACTATTATTTTGTAATGAAATATATCACTCATATGCATATTCTTCTCAAATTTTACTAAATACAACAACTTTGTTTGGCAATAAACTATATTACTTTTTGCATATTGAAACAAATTTAGCGATTTTGTAAGTTTTAGTAATAAAATATATCCCTTTTTACATTTCTATCACAGATATTACCAATTTCTGCAATTTCGTAAGATTTTAAAATGAAATATATCACTTTAATTCATTTTTTTCTCTAATTTCACAAAATTTAGCACTTTTGAATCATTTTGTAATAAAATATATCACTTTTTGGATTGTTTTCATTAATTTTACCAAATTTGGGCATTTGTATCTTTTAGTAATAAAATATATACCTGTTTTTTACCTGTATATATATTTACCTGTATATGTATTTTTTAGCAAATTTGTATGTTTCCGTAATGAAATACATGGCACTTAAGCATTTTGTTCTCTAATTTAACCAAAGTTAGTAATCTTGTATCACTTGTAATGAAACATATTACTCTTTGTAAGTCTGCATAAACAATGTTCAAATGTGTATAAAATGTAGGATTTTTTAATATTTCTAAACAAAGACATTTAAGTGTATATAAATAGGAAAATTCATATTTTTTTAGATAAAAAGGCATTAATGTCTATAAAAAGTACCATATTTAATTATTTCTAAATAAAATAGCATGAATCTGCATAAAAAGTATCACATTTTCAGATTTCTAAATAAAATATCATGAATGTGCATAGAAAGTAGCATTTTTCTTGTTTTTAAATGTAAAACCTAAATCTTTATAAAAGATAGCATATTTCTAACTACAAAAATTTAAATATGTATAAAATGTAGCATATTTTATTATTTCTATATTTAGAAATAGCAAAATATGCTAAAAGTATAAATATTTTCATATTTCTGTAAAACGCTTAAATGTGTATAAATTATAGCATATTTCTAAATAAAAAAAGCATAAATGTCCATAAAAAGTAGCATATTTTAAAATTTATGACTACAAAAGCAGAAATGATTAAAAAATTAGCATATTTTCATATTTAGTGAATAAAAAACATTAAAGGTTTATTAAAAGTGGTATATTTACATACTTCTAAATAAAATGCCCTAAATCTATATAATAGTAACCTATTGTCATATTTCTAAATATAAAAGCCTTAATTTGTATAAAAAGTTGCATATTTTCATAGTTCTAAATAAGAAAGCATAAATGTGTATAAAAGTATTATATCTTCTATCTAAATAAAAATGTCTAAATGTGAATAATGCTCCTATCATCATCATCATCATCATCATCATCATCATCATCATCATCATCAGTAGTCCTCATCAGTCCCTTCATAGCAGCCATTCCTGCAAGGGTAACAAGATTTCCTTGTTTACCTCACAATGCTTGTTTTCATACTCAATTATTTTGGAGTGCTCCTACTACTTCCTTCTCTTAGTTCCCTAATTCCAACCTTTTCTTCTTTTAACCAACCTTTTGTAAGCTGATTGGGTTCAGACAGGCGCGTGGCGCTTTCGTCCAACAAGTCATGTCTCATCAATACTACACCCGGACACACATGGGCCAATGTGCAACACAAAGACAATACCAACAAGTGATTTCTTCCACCTTCTGTGACACACTCTCCACACCTCTATCTTCTCCAAACAACATCAACTGTTTGTTACTGGATAAGCTTTTGAATGAACCTGACGTGGTTGCACACAGCCACCAAATCCATCCATCCCATCGTTCACAGCCGTATTCTCATATTGAGATTCGAGGTCCCCCGCCTCTCTCAGCCTGCTCAAAGGGTAACTTTGGCATTTTTTTCTTCTCTTAACAGTTTTTGGAGTTGGAAAAGAGAGATCTCAGCCTATTCGTGTACTGAGGCGACCCCTTGGCGTTCCCCTGTTTCTATTTTCTAGGAGCGGGTTCTTCTAACAGAGATCTCTGGGTTTCTTTCTTTATCCCACATCACTTCATCTTATGTGCACGACGACCGCACCCGGTACAATTTGGTTCGTAGAAATCAGGACACAGTCCCCATTTTCGTAACGATAGGTCCAACATATCAGCTCTAACCGGCCTGGTGTGGGTTTGAAAGAAACATGCCCCAATCTCCACACCCTTCTATTGGGAAGCTCTTCCAATTTCTCTGGTTCGACCTTCTCCTCCTTCTCTTTTCTATCCCACGTGGGGGATTTCCTTCCCTCGCCTTGCCTGCTTACCTCCCGACCTCGTGCCTGTATTCCCTTGCCTTACCTTTTCCCAAATTCTCTCGCTGTACTTAGTCAAATAACCACTGAAAATTTGACCGGGACCTCCTTAATTACGTCATGCCTTATGCGCTCGTTTTAGAGCGCCTCCACATGCAGGTCAGCCAACTGTGCCTGTATGTCGGCATTCTCTCTAACTTCTGGAAAGACCACAGCGACCAGTTTCTCAGCCCTTACTCAGAATTTTCCGGAAAACTAGCCTTTCGTCTGGGCAAACTTCATGAGGCTTCTCATTGCCTCTACCTTTGTTCCCTCGTCCACATATTCGCCAACAAACAGTTCCTCTAATTCTCTTCAGGTCAACTGAGGGTCCTTCGACAGGTGACTCCCTATAAATTCCGGGAATATTCCCTCCGCCGCGTTTTCTGCCAGATAAGCCGTTTCTCTCTCGGACAGTTCATATATGAGCTGCCCTTTTCCTATAGACGCTAACCAGTTCTTTAGCTCCCCTAGGTTTGCTGCAAAGGCCGTAACTTTGGATCCTCCCACCAGTAGCTCTCGCAGACTGGTTGTTACTCGATGCCCAGCTACCCTGTCTTCAACCTCCCCATTTTCAGGTTCTTCTGACCCGTGGTCACTCATTCTACTCAACTAACAAATCAAATACTAGTTAAAAATTGGTAGCAAATCGAATAAAATCAGCAAAATCGAGAAAAAAATTCCTTCTGGCGAGACGCAAAACAAAATTCGAGAAAAGTGTCCTACCAGTTACATGTTAGCGGTCTTGGAGTTGGTGTGTTTCCAACGCATGTAGTGATTAATAGAACCCTACGTCTAGCCAAACATACAGCGAAACAGTCTCTCTGTGGATGACTATATATATATATATATATATATATATATATTGTGGCGAAATGTTTTATTTCCTCAGATTTCAAACATAAATGCTTTTTTTTTCAACATTTCTGCAGAAATAGACTTTTTCACCAAATTTCAGACATAATTACACTTTTCTAAACTGTGTATGTAGAAGTATATTTTTTACTTCGGATTTCGTGCGAAAATACTTTTGGCAGCAGCGTCTCTGGAAGGCCCATTTTTCAGGAAATTTTGGAAAGAAAGACTTTTTGCGCCAGATTCTGCTGAAATTCTTTTCTCATTATAATAATATATTAAAAACATTTTAGACAAAATCTTTGCAGAAAGTATTCTTTAAATCACATTTGTAAAATAATGCACTTTTTCATCATATAAATACTTTTTTGTAATAGTGTGATACTATTTATTATGGTAATTGGCTAACTAATTAACCATAGAAATTAAAAACAGGAAAGACTTAAGGCGAGAAAGAGCTATATCGAAAGATTGACTAATCGACGTTAAAAAAAAAAAGATTTTATTTTGTGTACAAAAAAAGATACTTTTCGCAAAAGACAGAAAATCCGTAAAAAGAAAAAGCGAGATATGAGATTCTGTCAAAACTGATTAATGTCCTGATAAGGGAGTGACGCGCTAAGGAAAACAGAATTCAGATAGAAAAACAAAGCCAACCGACACATGCGACCATAAAAAAATTTCAGCTTGAGACCACCACGGAGAATAGATATTAATTATCTTTCAGAGATATCATTTAATTTTAATTCCTGGTTCTAGCGAAGAAAGCCATCTGGGATATGCACGAATCTTGGCATGAGAAGGGAAATCGTAAAGGGAATCATTATTATTGCTTATTCAATCTGTTGACTTCAGACATAGTGTCTCGAAAATGAGCATCTGGTGATAAAATAATTTTAAGGCATGAGAAAAATAAAGAATTTGATTCTCAGGTAAACACGACCACCCAGTTAAAAGTTGACTGGCGGAGAAACCCGGTGTCGGGTTTTGACAGTGATTAATGAGTCGGTAGAGGTCCGGGCTAAGTGGATTTTGGGTGTCCCCAAAATAAAGATGTGATAAGAATTAATTGGCAATCTGGGATTTGTAAATGTTTTAACCGAAGGAAAAGGAAAAAGAAAAAAAAGGATTTTGTAAACAAAATTCTGGATAACAATTTTAATAGGGCCAGTCTAGTCACACACACACTGCCGAGAGATCATTCGTCAAGTGGTAGCATGTGTGATAGGCGGAGGTGAATGTATGAGAAAAACGGGGAAGTTGTTAACACCCACATTCCCGCGCAAAACTCAGATAGTGATTCGGAACTGACCCATAGCGATAAGAACAGCTCGCTGGGAACAGACAAAGTCAGTAAGCGAAAGAACGGTTAGCGAGAGAACAGTCAGCGAACAAGGCCCAGCATCGACACACGTTACCATAACGACGCGTCAGCTAGCGATAATTTTTCTACACTGAAAAACATACAAAGCTGTGACGAAAGTCCTGTCTCGTCTCTCTTTTCGTTTACCATATTTAAAAATTACCTCGAACTTTGCAGACTCACTTGGGACAAATCATTTAGAACAATCGAAGTATTGGTCTCTACATGGCCACAACAAAGAACATTGAATTTTAATATGTAAATACATGTATCTGACTGTATAAATGTTATTGTCATATTTGTATTTGTGGACACGACACTCAGATTTTATTTTTCCACCTAAAATCCAGGTGTAGACTGACCTCACAGCAGAAAGAATAGAGAAAGAGAGAGAGAGAGAGACCCCAACTTCTTTGTAGCAGGCAGTCGTCTAAATTAGCTCTTTGTCGTTAGAGGACTGGAACAGTCTGTCTCGCTTTCCTGCGAAAGGGTAGAAAGAACTGAAGAAGCCTTCTTTTCTTGAGGTCCGGAAATGTAGTCCGGTGAGCATACGATGGTTTGATACAGGGTCTTTGAATTATGTTTTGCTTATCAAGGTATATGCTTTCAGCTGAGTGAACTGGCCTTAATGGCCCTGTTAATAAGGTCTTCAAGAGATGATAAGTTGATGATACATTTCAGGGGATTTAAGAGGTATTTTTACTTAATTTTCTTTATTAAAATTTACCAACTACTAGAAAATTCTAGATAATACTGTAGATTATTTTATATTTTTTCCATACTACTTCTTTTAGAGGATATTAGAAGGATTATAATAGGGCACACAATTTTAAAATTTTGCAAGCCAGCGAACGAAAAATATAATTGTTTTGATCTTAGAACGATTTTATCATTTTTACAGAATCATTACTTATTTACAGGATATTATAATCATCATAATACTGAATGCTATTTCATATTTTTTGTAGATACATTTCTTTTTTACGGGACATTACAATCATCATAATAGTGTACACTATTTTATATGTTTTGCCGAATCTTTTTTTTTTATTTTTTACCGCACATTAGAATCACCATAATACTGAATATATTTTTTCTTATTTTTTAGGGGTGAACTGGTCCTACAAACTTGTGTTATTTTTTAGTTTGTGTGTTTCGTTATCCACTCCCCTCATTTCATACCATCACTATATTCTAATATGTATTTTTCTATGGATATTTTTATGTAAGAGATTTTTATGTAATAGGGCGTTTTTGCAGGTTCCCTGTGAATACGGGATATTGTAGTATATGTAGGAGTGAGTGGTGAAGGATGACTTCTTGTGGTGAATAAGTAAATTGCTGTGTATGGATGTGTCGTGAATCTGATTAGCTAAGTATAGGACAGTTAATGTCAACCAGCCTCAACCCAATTTCCCCTTTTGGCATTGTGACACAATTATTGTATCTTTACAATAATAAATAATGAGTACACCAGCTTGTCGGACTATCTGCTTTCGGGCGGAGAGAAACTCAGACGAGGCTAGACCCCATGCGGGATTTTTTGACCGAACGTACGCACTCGGAAAGCCCCACGTTAAAAACCGGCCTTGTGCCACATCCCGCTTTGTGGGCAGCTCGAATAAATCTCTGTTTTCGGGTGGGGGACTCAAACGGGGCAAGAGACACGCATGGTCATTATACCTCGCTAGAAGGGACAAATGCTATACATACAGAAAGCAGGGACATTGGGCTAAAGTTTCTAAAAGTAAGGAAAAGGGGAGCAAAATTGGTAACTTGTTTGATATCATTGAAAATACTTCCCTGCTTATCATCTACACCGATAGAAATCACTGCTAATGAACAGCCATTAAAAGTACTGATTGACACTGAGAGCACAGAAAACTTTCTTAACGCAAGCATTGCGAAACTGAATTCGAAGAAAATTTACCCGTTACAAAGTGGTGATAGCTAGCCCATCTCTTCCATACAAATACTTGGATACTGTTTAGTTGATATAGGAGTAAAGTGTACTCTATACCAAAGAAAATGAAAGATCTATGCTGTGACCTAATATCATGGCTCAAATTCTTACGCCAATATTCATTAGTAGAAATAGCCATCGAAGGCTCTAAACCACTCTTTAAAGTCTGCACCCTAGCAGCTATGAAAATGCCGTACTCGGCGCTCTTTAACACCGGATTGTAAACCGGTAGCTACTAAATCTAGGCGAAACACTGAGGAGAATAAATAATTTATCCAAACCGAAGTTACTCATATGGTGAAGGAATAATTGAACCCAGCCATTCGCCGTGGAGAGCCCAAGCATTCGTAGTCTCCTCTGAGAACAGAAAAAAGTGAATGGTAATTTCCAAACAATAAACCAGACCTTAATTGTGCCTACTAACGTAGCAATAAGGCCCAGCATTAAACTCTATGCGGCATTCATGGTGGCTGTTAAAATATACAAGTTTACGTTTAACCAAGACTAATGTTATTTTAGACGTAAAAATATAAAATTACTTGGGTACAAAATACGTAAAAACAACATAAAACCCGATCCAGAACGTCTGAATCCATTACTCAGCCTATCGGTCTCAAAAGATTTACCCGCCCTGCGTCGTGCATTAAGAATGTTCGCACATAATGTTCATCTTTTTCAGACAAAATACACCCTCTAACAACAGTATCAAACTTCCCATTATCACCCTTGGCAGAAAAGGCATTTAACGAGTTAAAGTGGGGCAAAGCAAAAGCAGCCATTACTACACTATCTCTGGTAGGCAGATGCCTTAAAATGCGCCATAGCCGCCTCTTTAAGACAGTCGGAGAGTCACATAGCCTCTTTCTCCAGAACCCTGTCTAAATCGGAACGTAGGCATTCTGCAAAAGAAGCCTATGCTATTGTTGAATCGATGAGGAAATAAAGCCATTATTTGATCGGGTGACATTTTAAACTAATTACAGACCAAAAATAAGTTTCATTCATGTACAACCCGAAAACATCAAGCAAAATTAAAAATGAGAAGATAGCCAGATGGAGAAGGAAACTCTCGTGTTACTCGTTCGACGTAAGGTATCGCTCCGGTAAAGAAAACATAGCTGTAGACGCCCTCTCTCGTGTATGTAGCTCGGCTGCTTGCAAAGAAGAGTTAAAGAAACTACATAGAGAGTTGTAACACCAAGGTGTTACAGGGATGACGAAAATCAAAAACCTTCCCTACTCAATAGATCATGTGAAAGAAATAACCAAATCGCATAAAACTTGCGCTGAAAATAAACCCAATTTTTACCGTCCTAACACCAGCAAGGTCATAAAAGCCACGCAACCTTTGGAAGAATCGCATTGAAGTTTTTGATGGAAGCTGTCTTCCATCAAAAACTCCTATCAAATATATGTTGACAATAATTGACGAATATTCGTGGTTTCCTTTCGCAGTACCCTGTCCCGACGTATCCTTTACAACGGTCATACAAGCAATTGCTCAATTTTTACCGTCTTCGGGCTACCCGCGTACATTCATTCGGACAGAAAAGCTTCATTTATGCCCAAACAAGTACGGCGGTTCCTACAAGAACAAATAGCCGTAAGTAGAACAACCCCATATAAGGTAATGGCCACTGCGAGAGGCATAATGGAATAATTTGGAAAAATGTTCAACTAGCAGTTGCTGATAAATGGGTAGCTTTAGAGAATTGGGAACAACTACTCTCAGAGGCCCCGCATGCACCGCCACTAACACAACACCCCATGAACGATTCCTTCCGTTTCCTAGAAGTTTGACAGGAGTGTCCATAACATCTTGGCTCTCGAAACCAGGAGTGATGTTACTAAAAATACATACGCTACTGAATAAGAAGGAACTACTGGTGGATCAGGTGGAGCTTCTAACGATACTTCAGAGGACGAGAAATCCTCTCGTAGAAGATTACAAAAACGCAGTAAGATTAAATCAAGTTCGAGCAAGAAAGGGTAAGAATCTCATCATGCTTCTTGAAATCCGCCACGGTCTCGCAGACAGCGAAGGATGTTTGCTCGATTCAGGGATTTCTTTCCTATATAAGAATAAAGCAGAGGAGAATGTGGTATGATCCATCTCCCTTATTAATGGATCTATTATGAACCCATATATTCAGGAGAACACTGCTGTTATGCAGAGCGTCCCAAACCTGAGTTTGAAATATGCTGCTTGTCGACCTCTCTGCCTTAGGGTGGCCAGGAACCCAGACGATGCTATGGGGACGTAACTGCTACCCGTCGTCGTGTATACGGGGTTTAAGAAGTTGCCCGAGCACACGGGCTCGGAACGCCCCACGTAAAATACCGGCTTTGTGTTAGAGGATTGGGTAAATACCGAGTATATCAAACCTCTGATTTTGATTGTCGGCATTTCTGCCTTCGAGCAGAGATGAACCCAGACGAGGCTATGTCGAAGGGCAGACTTTCGTCTGGGGAGTTAGACAGCTACTCGACCGCGTTTACATCTTTTTGTGAATATTATATTCAATATTTTAATTAACACTCTTTTCAGATTTAAAAATATTTTTTCGTCGTTTATCAGTATTTTACTAAAACAGTTTTGTTAGGTTATTTGACCTCTCGAATTTTTATTTAACGCAAAATACCACAAAATATGAAAAAATAAGAAGGAACACAAAACGGTTTTTATAACAAAAACAATCTTCATTTTATATTTATGTATGTGTGCGTTTGTTAATGTTTTTATGGCGCTCACCCATAAAGGGTCGAAACGCGATTTCTTAAACAGCTACATTTTAGTAAGCGAGAGAAAAAAAAAAGGAAGAACGAATTTGTGTCTGGTATTTATAATCAACGTAATCACGTGATCGGCTCGAAAGAGCATTTCTGATTTTTGGCGGAAAAATAGTTTTCAATAGCACGTAGGTGAGAACATGATTTTAATATTATTATTAAGTGACCAATGAGGGACGAGAAAAATATCAAGGCTCTGTGATCGACTTTTTGCACAAAAATCGACATTGATAGAAAAGTATTAGCAGAATGCTATAGTTTCATTGTTTTACTAAATAACCATTTCAATGAATGTATGATTTTATCTTTTTACTGAACAATGTTTCGCTGGATAGATTTCTCTTTCTATGAACAGTGAATTCAACTTTCTTTTTTATTGGAGAGTAGTTTCATCTTTTGCATAGATGAAGGTTTCTTATTTTGTAGAAGTCATTTCATGCTTTTACTGAACAGTATATTTACCCACTAATGTACAATTGTGCATGCCCACAATCTCCTCCCCAAAGGCATCAACAAGCGTCTGATGTCCCTCTATATTCCTCTACCTCATGACAACTTTCTGACACTCATCTCAGTCTACGCTCTAACCTTGACTCTGATGAACCTGAATGACCTCATCTCCTCCATTACACCAAGGGACAAACTGATCATCCTCATCGACTTGAGTGCCCGAGTGTGGAATAACGATGCAATGTGGAGTCCAGTGATCGGAAACAGAGACCATGGGAACTGCAATGACAATCCCCTGAGCCGACGATTGCTGGACGAACGGTCGGATGCTTGTGTACAAACTCAACATCCAAACACGCAGACGCCCACACATCAAACAACCAGCGACACAGAAATTTGACACGCAAAATCTGAGTACTCCACGACCGGGACATCAAACACTACCTGGAGTCAAAATCATCATCAATGACCTGGACCTTGAGAATGTTGAACAATTTCCATATTTTAGTAGCGTACTAACATCACCTGTATCCGGTGAAAAAGACATCGATAACTGAATCAATGCCGCACATGCAGCATACGGGAAGCTATTCAAAAGAGTATTCGGCAATCCTGGGCTAGCACAAACTACCAAGCTCATGGTCTACCGAGCTGCTGTTGTAATCTCGACTCTCCTATACCCCCCTGTAAGACCTGGGTTCCCTACCGGAGAGACAACAGCTAAAACTTAAAAAATTCTTGCGGAACATGTGGCAGGACTGGATCATGAACAACGAACTGCTCCTCCGCGTAAAATGTAGAGCCTAGAAAGCATCATGACTCGCCACTGATTCCGATGGGCAAGAAACCTACCCAAACAAATCCTCTTCTGGGAGCTCGCATCTTGCAAGAGACCACGTGGAGGTTTTATAATGAATGGATCAATTTTATGTCTTCTTACTTCATCATTAATATAGACACAAAAATAAAATATTTTATCAAAAACAGAGCCAAAAGGTCGAGAATTAATAAAATATGCGTCAGTCAATCAATATAACGCACTGTGCAAAAGGGTGCAGTTAAAGACTATATTTTAAAAAAATATGTCCAAGATCAAAAGAACTTCCTGAAGCTTTAAAAATTCGCATAGTTGAAGCCTATAATGATGGAGAAGGCTACAAAAGGCTGGCAAAATGATTTGGAGTACATGTCTCTACTGTGCAACAAATTATTTATAAATGGGAGGTCTTTGGTATGACGGCATCACAAACAAGAAGTGACAGTCCACAAAGTAGAGATCTAGTTTGGCAAGCTCAGGAGAAACCTGCTGTGACCTCTATTGTTCTCCAATGCTCCCTGGCCAATGTCGGATTCAATGTCCATATATATGTACAGTGCGACAAAATCTGAAAAAAGTCACTGCTTACGAAAAAGTACAAACAAGCTTGGCTCAACTATGCCAAAGCTCATATTAATAAGCTAGAATCGTTCTAGCAAAAGGTTTTATGATCAGGTGAGACCAAACTAGAGCTTTTGGTGGGGAATGATAGTGGGTATGTCTGGCAAGCTCCTAGTATGGTTTTGGAAGAGAAGAATATGTTGCCAACAGTTAAACATAGTAGCAGTAGCATTATGGTGTAGGGTTGTTTTGCTGATACTGGAACAGGCAAAATAGTATGTATTAACAGAACAATGGACACTGAAAGATACCAAGCAATTTTGAATGAAAGTGTCTTGCCCTCAGTTCAAAAGTTGGGTTTAGGTTGGTGCTGGATCTTCCAACAGCACAAAAGCAAATCTCCGAAAGAATAACTTCGAATAAAAAAAATGTCAAAGTCTTGGAATGGCCTAGTAAAATTCCTGATCTAAATCCAACTGAAAATTTGTGGTTCAAGTTAAAGTAGACAGTACATGCAAGAATGTTACCTGGGTAATATCGAGGAATTGTGGGAGTTTTGCCAAGAAAAATGGTCAAAAATTGAGACTCACTACTGCTAGAAACTTAAAAAATATATAAAAAGAAAGGTTGACATCGAAACATGAAAGAGGGAGTCACCAAATTTAATGGTTCACTTACGTTTGAACATCTCAATTTTTAATTTTTAATTAATATTTTTATCCCAGCTTGATAAAATCCTTTGAAAGTGGCTGTAATTTGTTTAATAAAAGTATTTTCTTAATTAATATATAATTTAATTAAGAATAAAAAAAATTAATTAAAATAACATTGAAGAAATATTGGTTATCATAGATTGTAAAGATTTATAGGAAAAATCAAAAAAAAAAATATAGACACAGGAACTAACAAAAATGTATTAACTCTTAGAATTTGTAAAAAAATGTACCCCAAAAATATTAATAAAAATACTAATAGACCAATTAGTGTGAAGATGGTACAAACTACCCTTTGGGCAGTAAATAGTACTGAAATACCACCATACAGTTCAATGATCCTCAACGTCAAACATAAAAACTCTGCATTCATTCAAGTCAAGTTATATATATATATATATATATATATATATATATATTCATACACGTTTCATTAAATAATATAGACAAGTGTTGTCTATTTATTTTATGTAAACTCTTTTCATAACGTCTAATAAGTTTAATAACATTATAATTGAACGAATTAAACAAATTGGATTACAAGAAAAAACTTGACCACATATTCCATGATCGCATAAAGTTTAAAAAACTTAACAGGAACCCGACCAACCAACTAAAATAAACTTAATAAACTTATTAATGCTAATAATGCTGAACAGAATACTTTAAAACTCCCTAAAATTGTTGGTGATTATAGACCTGGCTACATATACGGCACTATAAAAACACATAAACCTAACTATCCTCTCCGTTCTATCATATCGCAAATTCCAACGTCTGTATATCATCTAACAGAGTATATTAACCAACTTATTACTCCCTACCTTCCTAGTAAATATAGTGTTAAGTCAACATTAGAAGTAATCCAAATCCTAAAAAGTGAAAAACCTGACAATGAAATCATGGCTTCACTTGATGTTGAAAACGTATTTACCAATGTCCCTGTTAGTGAAACTATTGACATAATTATAAGAAATATATACAGTAACTAATCTTTACCCCCACTTAAAATTAATCCTAATATATTAAGAAAACTACTATTAACTTGTACTACTGAAGTCCCTTTCTTCGATCATAATAACAATATATATATATAATGTGATGGTGTCTCCATGGGTTCAGTACTGGGTCCGACATTTAGCAATTTCTACATGTCGAACCTTGAAAATAAGATATTTACAGATTTTAAAAAACCCATCAATCTACCTAAGATACATTGATGATATTCTTATATTAGTTAAAAATACAGATTAAATACTTCAACTTCAAAAACGTTTCCAAAATAATTCTGTCCTTAAATTCACATATGAACTCAATACTAATAATAAAATCCCCTTTCTTGACATATTGATAAACACAAATAATAACAAATTTACTATTTCGCCATAAAAAAACCTACAAGCATAAATTCATGTACGCTTAACTACAAGAGTGAATGCCCATATTACTACAAATATTATAAAGAATCTAATACATCGTGCAGAAACTAATTCATCCACAAAACATATTTTTTACAGTGAACTAAAGAATATAAAACAGACACTTATTAATAATAGCTTTCCAAACTATATGATTGATGAACAAATAAGATGCTTTCTTAGAAATCTCAATACTAAGCAAATTGTACATAATACTGCTTCTACTGATCTCAAACATATTAATCTCCTATATCGTAATCAAATGCATACTAATTATAAACAAGATGAAAATATACTAAAAAATTTAGTAAATACTAATATATCAACAGCAGATCCTAGCAAAAAAAAATTAAATTAATCATATACTACACTAAATCTAGTATATCCAACTTAATTCTTCGCAATGATTCCCTTCCTCGGTTAGCGATTTGCAAAAAAAAAAACAACATAGTTTATAAATTCAAGTGGCCTTTGGGAGATTGTATCTCCAACGATTTAAATAATGTTTATGTTGGTCACACCACAAACTCGCTTTCACGACGCTTGACACTACATTGGAATGAAAACTCTAACATTTTTAGGCATTTAAAACAACATGTCTGCCTGTTTTAGTGATATTTCATACTGAAATTATAATTAAGAAAAAAGAAGAAAAACATCACACAGAAAACAATAGAAAAAACAGGGGTACTGATGCATAGAAGCAAACAAAGATAAAGGTACATAACAAGCTTTTAAAAAATAAATTAGATGTGGAAAGAGAATGAAAGAAACAAGGAATAAAAGAAACAAAACTTACAAAAGAGGGCTTCATTTTTTATTTTTACTCTACAAAGAGAAGTTTTGATTTTGTCTCCAACATTTTATGTTTTTTTATGTAAAACCTTATGGTATTTGTATACTTCATGCCCATGGGTATATTTGTGGGATGATATCAATGTATTTTACACCATTTTGGAAATGTTTTTACAAACAGTGAAAGTTACCAATGAAGAATAGCACACTTGAAATACCTAGATAATCTGGGGAGTGGAGCAGTATTGCACATGCTAAGATAATTCACAGAAGGAAGCTGTGTATGTGTGTGTGTTTTGTGAAAGGCAAACAGGGTATTGAGAAGCAAATTGTAAAATAGCTTCATGCATGAGTAAATATAAAGTAAGTGAAGAAGCCTTTAAAAAATGGTAATTAAAATTTATGTCTCCTCTCAATAGAGGTGTGTATAGAAACATGGGATCAAATACAGTTTCATTTATTGTATCAGACTTGCAGGTAATGGGCATTGTGGTTGATGTTAACAATTGGTATTGACATTAATAACTGGAATTTTTTATCCTCGTTTTATTGTTCTATTTTCTTATGTATCACTGGCATGCTATATACATACACGTTTTTTTATGATATGCTCATATTGTAAGAGATTGACAGAGGAATAAGGCTAATTATATCAAAAGAAATAAAAATATCTTAAGAAAATTTAATTTGTGAATCTTATTAATGAGATTGATTTTTAGGTTTTCTGTATGCAGTTTTAATAATTATGTTTAATATGTTTTTTATAACTGCAGAATATTGTGATGTTTTTTGTCAAAAAAAATTAATACAGGATTAAGGCAGGATTGGTGTAATTAAAAAGAAAATTCTAAAGCTAAAATGTGAACAAGTATTTGATTTTCCTTTAATGTGCATGAAGTTTATTGATGTTTATAACATCAATGTTGTGTATTTTATTATCTCGAAGTTTGGGGACATGCGATGTCATTTATTTACTGAGGCAGTGAGGAATAATATATAATATATAAGAAATTAAAATGAAATTCATATCTTTGGGAAAGCTATTAATTTGAAATTAATAGAGGGTGGATGTGTGATGTGATGACAAAGAAGTGCAGGTGTCTGACCTGGAAATAACCTTGACACGCAAATTAAGTCTGTAGATGTCATCAGCTGCTTGCTCTGTTTTCAAGTGTGCTGGTGAGCATTCATCCCCATTGCAATATCACTCCATCAGTCTCTGTTGTGCATTAGCAAACTTTTTGAGGCTCTTATCAACGATAGTAGTTGATCATCTCACCAGAAATAACTTCCTGAGTGATAAACAATATAGAATTCACTCTTCTAGGTCCACTGATGTTTTACATGTCATCACCTATAGAATTAATGATAGGCAACAGAGCAAATGCCATAGATATCTCAAAAGATATTAGTATTGACAATGTGTAACAGAAGGGGTTTCAATAGAAACATTCCATCTACAACATCTTTGGAAGATTCTACACAATTATCAAGCACTTTCTCACAGGTAGGTTCATGAATTTCCATGGACCCACCAACTAATCAATCTGGAAAAAAACATTGACATATATTGATAATAACTGTCAACAAAGCCACTATGACCACAAAATATTGGCAATATTTGGGTTAATGAACAATAACCCAGAGAGTCTGCAAAATGGTGCCCGAGTATTGAGGTTTGATGTCTGTGGAGAACATGGCAACTAGTGGTGGCAGCGAGGAAGTGATTTGGTGGGCATTCCCTAGATCACCAAGTGAAGGTATGTCTTTTCTATGTGTAGAAAACTTGTGGGGCACTTTTCTGTATGTTGGTGGCTTTGTCGTGTCCACTAAAATATCAACTACAATATTTATAAACCAATCACACTCAAGAAAACACTTACATCTTAAAACACACCAATAAAATCATAGATTACAAATCAGAATGTTAGTTGTATTAGTCATCATCATTTTTAGGTAGATACCGACCAAATATCGTACGGATGTAGTAGAAGACATACCACGTGACTTTTTAGGGTCAATTAGGAATAAATAAATAATTTAATTCTGGAGCCGATATTGTTCGGAAAAAGTGTATAAAAACATACGAAATCCGTTCCCAAAACAATATACACGCGGCTGCCACCAAATTCCACACACCTCTCGCTGATGACCTTCATGACCTCATGTTAAAAACGACAGCGTTGACAAACTCCAGACCACGGCAACACCGCCAACAGTAAGAAACAATTCGTATCTCTTGTATCCATTTTTATTATGAATCGCAAACACACATGTTGACTTTTTCATACAAACACACATATCACATTTTATTGTTTCTCACACACGTATACAAAGACAGTTTATATTTTATTTCAGAACTTTATCAACCCAAACAAAAGACATTACTTTCCAATCTATTATCAACTGTTTGTATTCCTATCGTTATTAAATTAATGTTTATTTGTTGAAACTATGTCGTCTTTTCTACTGAATTTTATTCCTTCAATGAAAAGCGTTTGATTATTCTAGACGGCCAAATTACGAGCCTGGAATGATATTTTGTTAATGTATTGAATCCCGACACTCCAAATTTGAACATTCAACGAAAAACCGAGTAGAAGGATTCCTACAGCTTCACGCAGCAATAGGCTTTATCAAATACTGAGCCACTACTGTAACACAAGATAGAAATGATGAAGCAGATGATGTTCTAAAATGAATGGTAACAGAAACCATCATCAGTGAAAAAAATACAGAAAAAAGCAGAGTGGTATGTGGACAGAAAGGAAATGAACATGTTGGTGGATGCAAGTTCCCTTGCTGTGGTGGTATCATTTGAAGTAAACAGATTGGTTAGTGAGGACATAATCGGTCTGTGATCACCAAAAGATATGCAGCTCATCAATATAGTGGAGCTCAGCACTCTACTGAATGGTCTCAAAAAATTGACACTGACCTACTGCAAAGGTTGAATAAGTTCTGTAAGACACATCCTTGATCGATATGCAGGTGGTTTGCTCCCAGTATTATTTTAATATTATTTTCAAAGCTTACCTAGCAGCTTAAACAATTCTTGGTGTTTTAGCTGTCCGCTACCACTTTTTCATCAATGTCGATTTTCGTGCAAAAAAGCGGATACATTCTTCATACATTTTTCTGAAAACCTGAACTTCTCATTGGACAATAAATATTAAAATTATCTCGTATATCTTCACGTGCATTGTTCTCAATAAGCAACACAAAACATATCAGGCTCCAGACTGAGTTTTGTAAGGCGCTTTCTGAGTGGTCAAAAAAAACAATTTACCTGCTCACCACTACGTCCGAATAACATCAACCTAGTTTTTGACCTGACGAAAAAACAATGCTTTCAGGATCCTGTCACGTGATTAAAAAACATATAAATTGAAGATACGAGCGAACCCAGTAGTGAGAATTTACGACGACTAGAATTTGCTAAACGAGTTCACAACGCTTGAATCATTACTGCAGCGAAGTACAAAGTTAGAACCTCAAGTTCTTTAACATGAAATAACTTCACTGAAATTCAAGCTACAATTTCAACGAAACAACTCACTCACCAACTTCTGCAACTTACTAAACTTATTCAATTACGTTATTGAATCTTACAAAACTTAAGTACAAACAATTACGAACAATACATTCAACTACGAGCAACGAAACAAACGGAACATTCACTTCTCCAACTTCTTTAAAGCTAAAAGTTTATCAACATATTTTCAGCTTTACAAGATTCTCTTTCAGTGAACATTTTGAACGACAAGTTAATTCAGCTTTTGTGAGCTCCGATAAAAAAATATTTAGACCAGTCAAAGGGAAGTAACTCATATTATTGTTATTGTAAAACTGTTGTCATTTATAAATATAAATATTGTACCTGTTAAGAAAAGTTATTTTCTAGTATTCTTTCTCTCGTTTGCTTTTTGTTTTCTTACACATTCGTAAAGTAAAAAAATGTGTGGGTTGATTTATGCTGTCAATACCACTACAGTGTCATACTTTATTAAACATTTTTGCATAATCTAAAAACATAGATATACATCCTTTTTCATTTGTATTGTTCTTTACAGAATTGATCACTTTGACCTTTTCTGTATTCATACTGGCACTCTGACAGACAAACAAAACTAAAGGTAATATAATCATTAATTAAAGGTAGTAATATGAATTTTTATATATAATTTTTGCACATTTATATTAGAGTTAGTAACACTCAAAGGAATTACTTCCAAACATAATTTCATGAATATATTTGGTATCTACGGAATACAGAAAAATGATAATTGGAAAGTAAGCAAATACACAACTATTATAGTAATAGAAAAACAATTAAATTTTTCTATGAAAATCATTTTTGTTCAAATTATTATAAATACAATAATGCTGTCTTAAAAATTCTTTAAACCATAAAATCAAGCAAGATTTTATAAACAGTAAATGTTATTCATGTGAAAATGTTCACATTTTGGAAATGATTTTGTGGAATCTTCCACATTAGCCTTCCACCCCTTTTGGAAAGATGTATTCTTCCCTAAAAAAAGCCTTAACCAATCACCACTTCGTTTCAGTAAATTCAATCCTCTATTGGTTAAGAAACACTAAACTGTAGCAAAGTCGAAACAAATCCTTTTTCCGATTTTTAGACACCAAAGTCTATATAAACAGCCGCATGACTCAATTCAAGTCAGTCATCGAGTTTGGTCGTTTTGTTCAGCTTTGGTCCGTACTTGACTTGGCAAGACCGCATTACTGACGCGTGTGGATTTCTTTTGTTTGTTCGACTAACACCGTCCTGTTAAGTTCATTAACGTTCTTTTGTTGTCTGTTATTTGAAAACCTTTTTGATTTTTTTTTCACTTTTTCCTTTCTTTTTAATTTATTACATTTTCATTTTATTTTCTTCTTTTATTTTTAGTTTTTTTTTACGTTAAAGTTACCTTTTTAATTAACTTTTTAATTTTATATACCCCGCTCCCACAGTATTTTTCTTTTGTTCATTTACTACGTGTTAATTATAACGCATTACTTCTTTCTTCATTGTCTTTTCCTTTTGAATAATCATTAAGTGTTCTATTTTTTCTGTTTTCGTAATTGTTCTAATTGTTTATTTAGTCTAACTTGTCTGTTTTCTGTATTTGTTTATTGACAAGCCTTTATTTTTTAGCGGACATCTTGTTTGTTTGTTTTTTGTTTAGTTAATACGTGTTGTTTCGTATTTGTGTCTGTAACTTGTCCTTTTTACTTTTATATTTAGTGTAAAAAAAGATTGTTTAAAGTGTTTTTTTTTTGTAGTTTTTCTTATTTTGTGTAATTTATTTGGGTCATTGTTTTGTATAACATTTGTTTTGAACTGTTGTCTTACGCATAATTTTTTTGTTTGTGATCAATTGTTCACGTTTTTTCTTGTTAATTTTGGGCTTTTCTTTTCTTTTCTTTAACGTATTTTATGACTTATGTTTGTCATTTTAAATTTGTTTGTTTCGCTGCTAGGCAAACTTTGCTTTTTTTTCCTCGCCATTGTTTTTTACCACTCCTCTTCTTCCCTTCCCATTGTATAAATCCTAAAAGGGGAGAAAAAAAAAGCAACGTCCCGTCCTTCCTTATCAAAAGGAAGAAACCTGTTATGGTGGATTTCAAAAGGTCGGTGAAGAAACATTTATTTTCTGTGAAAAAGCACCCACCGGATAAGGATGACACTGAGGATGACCAAGTATTAGCAAGTGTACCATCAAATGAGGAAAAAAGCTACTAAGTCTACGGAAACCAAAAAGAGCCAAAATGTTAAAGCCAATAATGGCCAAAAAAAGACAAAAAAAATGAGAATGCAGAGGCTGGGGAATCGCCCACTTGTTGGAAGTCCCCCACCCTAGTTGTGTTATTAATATTGTGGAGTTCTTACAGTGAGTTAAGAGTTATGCACACCTTGTCATACTAGATGGACTCTTAGAAGATCCCCAAGAATTAAGAAAGATTGAAAAAAGAATAGTGTCGGTCTTCGTCGTGGACAAGCGTTCGCGCAAAATTTATCGCTCAACGAAAGACAGTGATAAAATCACTGGAGTCCTTGGGGTTCAAGCACCTCAGAATCGTTAAAGGATCGGGCTATTTAATGTGGGACGTATTGCTACCCTCACCAGAAGACTGTGTTGCAGCATCAAGTTGTAACTGGATAACTAAAGACATAATATTACGCACAGAGTATGAAGGCCGAAAACAACCAGTGTGGCAATATACGAGGTCCCTCCTCTGGTTATCGGGGAAACCTGGCTGTTTTCCTATCGCTGTATGGCGAGATACTAGGAGCTTCCTGCAATAACCTGAACGAGGGATGGAGTTTCGAAATATTCTTAAACCGGAAAGTCTTCTTATCCATCCCCAACTGTCTAGAAGTAGGGAGTTTAAAACTGACAGTCATTGTGACGGGCCACAGACCGGTATGTTGGAAGTGTGGAAAGACTGGTCACCTCTCCTCTTCCTGCCCAGAGAAGAAGGCCTCTGGAAGTCAAGTTCCAGTTGACCAAAATCCCCCTCTGACCGCGTCTTTACCTACCGCCTCGCCTGTAATGGGCATGCCAGCTTCCGGGGCCGGTACTGTGAAACCTCCGGTTGGCGCAACATCTAAGGCCACATTCCCCAAAGAGCCTTCGCTCACTGCTAGTGCAGTTGTGGAGAAGAGGGAGAGGGAATGTCTGGTTGCTGGTAAGGCCAGAGGGAAGCGCCAGACAGCGGGTCCTCAGTCCCATGAAGCCCCAAGGGCGAAAACCACACACAGCCCCACTCCCTCTGGCAACGTTAAGGGCGATCTCCCGGTCTCGCAACATTCATTTAAAGAAAAGCAGAAAAATTCGACCCTGGATACGTAAAATCAGAAAAGATAAAAGAATTGAAAAAGAAACTCGACCAACAAAAAAAGTCCTTATCCAAATCTCCTGCTACTTCAATGTCCTGTCCACACCTTCACCCAAAAAACAACTTTCCCCTCAAATCCGGCTATACCTCTCTTCCTAGTCCTTCCCCCGTTAAAAAGAGATCCTCTTACTCCCCTCTTCATACTCCTAGTTCTTCCCCCGTTGAAATGCCCCCTCCTCCTTCCAAAAGGCAGAGAAGCCCCGCACAGGAACTTAAAGACAAACGGAAAAAAAAACTCAGGGGCATATTTACAACTCGGGGAGGATGTGTGTCGTATCTCCCCAGCACAAGAGAGAAGTCCTCACCTGCCTCTCCTTCCACATCTTTTTCCCAATCCTCATTCCCTCTCAGTAGAGACCACAGCCCTTTTAGGCTGACATAGACATCTCGCCACACCCCAAGTCCTTCTCCCATTAAAACCCCAGAAATGCCCCCACCACATAACAAAAGGCTCAGAAGCCCCACTCACGAATTAACCGAAATCAAAAACATATTTTCAATTCCGGTGAAGACGTATGTAAAATTTCGCCCATACAAGCTGAAAAATCTAAAAACTATGGGAACAGAATTAAAAACTTAAAATATCTGTTATCCATTAAACAATCCGGCGACAAAGACATAGAAGAATCTCAAAATTTTCCCAACGCAGAAAGGGTTCCTAACCGTGATAAGAACTGAGACGGGGGCAAAGCAAGCTTGGTCGATGTTAGATGAAGCTATAGCCTCATTCAAAATGTCCCCACCCATTACAATCGCCCAGAACGAAAAATTGGGAAAAAAAAGCAATTTTGTGCTGGGAGGGTCCTGGTTTTTGTTCACCCCTCCCTCTATAGAGCACTAAAATTGACAGTCCACTGGGATATCGGCGGAATCTCCCAAGACGGTACCATCAAGACTGAAATGGGCCATGGGTCTATGGGAGAGGCTGTCGGTATCCTTATCCCGACCATGTTCAATTCAGGAAAACAACCCTAATCGGTTTTCACTGTAGCTCTCTGGATAGCAAGTATAAATGTCCGAGCCCTGAGGTCGGAGTCTCGCAGGGCGAGGCTTTCTCGCGACATTCAGCGCCTCGGGGTGAATGTTTGTTGCGTACAGGAGACCGGTTTTCTTCTCATGACCGTGGGGACATACTGTCTAAGGCCAGGCTTTGCGTGCTGGATGTTACCATAAAGGATAAGGCTCTGCGTCTCATTGGGGTTTATGCGCCCAATAACCATTCTAAGCGGCCTGCTTTGTTTCGGCAGATCGAGCCGTTCTTCACGACATCTCATCGAGCAGTTTTAGCGGGGGATTGGAATGCCGTCCTTGACCCCGATATAGATCGTATAGGGCAAAATCCGGGTACTAACAACCGGGATGTGAAGCCATTTCGGGACTTTATCGGCGGGTTTGATCTTGTCGATAAGTACCGGAATGAGAAGCCTCGGGAGGTAGCTTGGACTTGGAAAAATAGTGGCAACTCGGCTCCTGGGACGCTTGCTAGCTACCTCGACCGAGTCTTAGTTAGGAGAGTCGATGTAGGGCTCTTAGGGTGTCCAAGTTTCCATTATATATTTTATTCGGATCATAGGCTTGTCCGGATCCGTGTAAACTTAGATAAGCCTAAGGTTAGGTTGGCTGGCTACTGGAAATTGAACTGTTCATTATTTGATGAGCAGGATTTCCGGGACCAGCTACTACTAATGATACAGAGGGAATTGACGGGTTAGGTTGTAGGGAACGCCTGGTGGGATAAATTAAAATCCAAAATTAGAACGTTTCCTGCCGAAAACAGCTTTAGAACAAAAGTTGATCGGGCAATGAAATCCCGTGATAGTGGGGAAATAGTCTTAGCTAAGGCAGAGTTGTCCTCCTTGCTTATCAAGAAGGATCAAGCTCTGGTAGTTAGGGCTAGGTTAAATAGAATATTGTCTGAGGCGTGCAGAGAAAATCGGAACGTGTCTCGGCGATATATCGCGTGCATCACATTGCCGGATAAGCGGACCGTGACTACAAACGCGGGCATACGCGAAGCCTTTCGGGATTACTTTCAGGAACTTTTCACCAGGGAGCCCGGTCTGAGCCCTGCTCAGTTCGACGCCTATTTAACTGACTTTCCCTGCCTCAAGGCAGCTGAAGCAGCTGGATGTGTCGGAAATCTGAGAAGTGCTGAAACAGGTTGACAGGTCTCCGGGACTAGATGGTCTTCCCTACGAAGTGTACTTGAGGCAGACGCCAGTTTTTGTTCCTTTGCTGGAACTGATTTTCAACAACTGGTTGAAGCAGGGGTCTATACCTCAACGCTTCACCAGGGGTGTGATCAAGTTGCTGCGTAAGGATAAGAACGGTGGGGATGGGTTAGATAACTTTCGCCCTTTAACTACAGAGTTAAAGATTTAGTCTAGAGTATGTTTTTTGTAATTGATTCTTTAGTTTTTCTTTTCTTTTCCAGTAAACTTAGCTAGGGTGTGTTTGCTCATTGGCCCCTTTTATTTCTGTCCCTTTTTTCTTTTAGTTTAACTCCCCATCCGTTCCCTCTTTAGGTGGTCAGTGATGTCTGTTTTCTGGTGGATGCGGGGCGCCTTTCGTTTCGCGTGTGTGTTTTTTTCGTATTTGTTATATCAGAATTAGTGCATGTCTGTGTGAGTGCCTGGGATGGATAAATGTTTTCTATATTTTTATAGTCCCGCATCGATTTCGTCCAGTTAACTGATATTTCTGCCACATTTAAGGTTTGTGTGTGGGTGGGGGGTATTACTAACATCATTTTGTTTAGTTTCCTGTAAATAGTTTATAACCATATTGTATATAATCAATGGGGATTTTTAACTTGTTATTTTTATTCCCCTCCCCTCACAGACAACTATTTGTGCATATGTGGACTATTTAGGATTTTCATTGAAACAATGAGGTATTTTGGTGGATGTAGTAAGTTAGGTATGTGTTGTTTTGGTGCTAGGAATATTGTTTTGTATAACTGGGTCAGTGGTTGTGGCTGGCTATGTTTTAAAATTAAGACCAATGAAGACCGTCCTTTCCCCATCCCCCTTTTTTAGGCCTTGTGCCACATTTTCTGTAACTTTTAAATAAATATTGTCATTCGTCAAGTTTCAGAGTCGGAGCGCAGCCTCTGTTTTTGTTGCTTTATTGGAATTTGACGAGTTGTACGTTTCTCCAACGAGGAACTTTTGATTACTGTTCAGTTAAGCCTTTTATTTTCTTTCTGTTCTTTTTGTGAAAGCTTTAAAATTTGTTTTTGACTTTCAGTTTATTAATTTGATTTTTCCTTTTTTCATTTAATATATATTTGCGTTTATTTTTAGTTTGTGCAAAGTTTTAAATTTCTTTATTCCGTCGTTTTATTTTGTTTTGCCAAGTTTGAAAATTTAAATTTGTTTTGTACATTTTCTTTCGTTTACTTTTGTTACCTTTCCGCGACTTCTAAGTCGCAAGACTTTATTCAGTTTATTTAAAAAAAAATTAAAAAAATAAAAAAAAAAAGTGAAAAAGAAAAAAGCAAACATTTATTTTTGACCCGCCGTCATGGCCGACGGTTCGGAGGCACAAACGAGGCAAGAGCCAATTTTACCACCCCCGAGCAAAACGGACTGGTCGGAAAAAAGGACCAAAAAAGACTCACTTTATTATAATTATCTAAGAACTAAATATGATAAATATGTGAACGGCAATGAGTTGCTAACCATACAGGAAGCAATAGATGCTGTTGTCGGAGTTAACTCCTCCTCAGCTCCTTAACCCTTCACAAGGGGTCTCTCTCCCTTGGCTATAAATACTGGCTGACCCTTTGCCTCGATCTCTTTTTCATCATGCCTTCTGCCTTATACCACCTCGCAGATGTGAGCTCTCACAGATACAGCGTTTCCCAAATTCTGGGAACACGCTAAGAACAATACACGTACGTACGAACACTCACCACAACACACACACATAATATTCACCACACACACATAATATTCATCACACGCACACTGTCCATGTAACTTGTAACCTTTAACTTGTTATTAATACATATATTTGTTTACATATATTTATCGGTCTTGTTTGTTTTCTTTGTTTTCTTTGGACTCAATTAAAGTCCAACTTTCTCATGTAGTTGGACCGGCTAGGAGGAAATTCTACCCACGTGTGTCTCATCTACAATACATACTCATCACCGCCACGGTCCGCTACACTGTCAAATCTAGGACCATTTCCCTGCTGGCCTCCGATGTAGGAACTCGAAAGCTTATTGGCGTCAGCAGGGAAACAATGGAAGAGGCCCTGAAAAGCCTGCAGATTAGACCAAAAATTCTAGCAAAGCGGTCCAATGCATTATGGGGCATTCTTCTGGCAACAGAAGAAGAAGCTCCTTCACAAAGTCAGTCCGTTTACAGACTGAATATATGGGGACTAGACGAACGAAAATAACGGTTCATGGAGTCCCCGTTGACATTAGTGAGGACAGACTGGGTGCCTTTTTTACCCAATATGCACTTGTCGAGAAAGCAAAACGGGGATTGCCACTGGTGATTCGTGATATATGCTACTTTAACAAGGCAAACCGTTCAGGAAGTCCCCGATATTCTAAAATGCCGGAATAAGATGATTCCGATAATTGTGGAGGACAGGCGTCCTTATTGTTGGACTTGTGGCACTTTGGGGCACATGTCTAAGGTGTACCCTGAGAAAAAAAGTAGTACCGCAGCCTAGCCCAGTAGCAAGAACAGAAAAGGCTGATATATCTGAAAAAACAGCCCGACAGTGAGTGGAGGGAAGTGGCCAAAAAGGGAAAGAAATCTCCTACCCCTGTCCCTCAAGAGACGGCCCCACAAAAGCAACAACAAACCCAGCCTGAAAAGCCTGTCAGCCCACAAAGCAAAAGCCAGGAAAGGGTGATTGAAAAGGTTCAAACCAAGCAGAAGCAGCAGCAGCCACAGCAAAAAGAAGAAGAACAACAAAAGAAACCCAACAAACAGCTGAAAAAACAGACACCTTAAAAAGCAAGACAGCCCAGCACGACAACAGCAACGTAATGAAACAGAAATGGAGGTGGATAAAATGCCTCCACCCCGGACGTCATCACTTAAGAGAGGTAGAGAGGAGGTAGAAGAAGAGGAGACGCCAATTCAAAAGCACTCCGGGTGTAGTAGGGCGTAGTAGGGCGGATAGGGTCATAGACAAAACCAGGCCCCTATCCGTCCCTGCTTCCCCTAAAGAAGCAGAAGTTGTAACCAAAGCAAGGAGCCTCCCTTCCTCCCCTTCCCGTGCTCCATCCCCCTCTCCTTCTAATTCTCCCACACCCCCTCACACGTCCACCTCTTCCCCTCCCCATCCATCTCGGGAGAAAAGAAAAAAGAAGAAAAAACTTTTTTCAGGTCCGGAAGCGATCTGCAGGTTAGACAGGGATGATTTTAAGTGGGGCCTGTCTAGCCAGAAAAGGGCAAAGTTGGAATTGCTATTTAGAATGAACAATGTAGACGGGAAGAACATCGAAGATCCTCGCAACTTCCCTAATGCCCCAAGTGTAATCACCTGTATAAGAGATACCGGGGCATACTTAAAGTGTGGGACCATTTGGATGAAGCTAAAGAAGCATTCCCAAACATCCGAATGGTGGAGATAGGGTCTCCGTACCTAAAAAAAATCTTAGACAGTATTGTGCATGGAAGGGTCCCTGTTTTGATTCATCCCTCACTATATAGGTGTCTAAAACTAACGTATCCCATGGACGCCGGCGGAATTGTCCTGGAAGGACGGATGACGTCAGAGATGGGTGTAGGGAGCCTAGGACAATCCGTCGGGGTTCTCACAAACGCAGATTTCCGCCCCGTATGTGAATAGGTGAATTGTATTTTCTTTTTCTATCGTTTCAGACTTAAAAGATGTCTATCAAGTTAGCCAGTTTGAATGTGAAGGGCTTGAGTAATCGGGGCAAGGGAGCCCGCCTGCTCCGGGATCTCTTGTCTTTCGGCGTGGATGTCGCCGCGATCGAAGAGACCCACTTTGCAGCGCCGGTGCGTGTGTGCTGTCTAACGACTTTATCGTCTATTCAGCATATGGGTACCGGTTTGCCAGAGGAGTTTCTTTGCTGGTTAGGCGTACTCTTGATGCGAAGGTGGACCTTGTGCATACCGATGCCGAGGGCCGGTTGATAGTGGCCAATATTGCCGTGAAAAGTGGTTCGTTTCGTGTCGTTGCGGTTTATGTGCCCAACCACCATGAGGACCGGGTCTCGTTTTTCGGCAGTTGTGGCCGTTCCTAGTGGATTCAATGCGCTTAGTCTTAATGGGGGACTGGAATGCCATCCTGGACCCCAAGTTAGATCGGGGGCAGGATGCCATCGGGTGTAGGGTCGATCGTAGCTTGGTTGATCTGATCAACGAATTTGGTCTCGTTGATAGATACCGGGTCGATCATCCCGGGGGGGAAATGTGGACGTAGGCTCTTGGCCTTCTGACGATGTGATTAGCTACCTTTACAGAATGTTAGAGGAGCCGACGTTAGATTGTCTCACGTTCCACTGGACCACAAACTCATTTATGCCTGGATGGTGTTAGATCGTAGGTCTAGAACGGCTGGTTACTGGAAGTTCAATCTGTCTTTACTGGACAGGCGGGACTTCCAGGAGCAGCTAACTAGCTTAGTGCAGCGGGAGCTAGTGGGGGCGGTTATCGGGAATAGATGGTGTAATAGACTTAAGTGTAGAATTAGGTCCTTTACCACTGATTTCAGCAAACGGCTTGCACTAGATAGAGCTGAAAAGATGAAGACGCTTAAGGCTAGTCTTTCCCGGGCGATGGCCGGGGGGATCCCTTAGAGATATCCTTAGCTAGGGAGGCCGTGGAGCGTTCGAATAGCGAGAGTTACATGGGCCAGGTTAAGCAAGATGTCTTCCGAAGCTGTGAACATGGGTGCAGATTTGCGCAAGGAAGAGATTCGTCGAGGTTCCGATCCTTACATTCGTGAAGTCAAAACCCCGGAGAGGCACACTCTTCGGGCCACTGGCGACATGTGCGAGGCGTTTCAGCGGCATGTCGAGAGCCGCTTTACCAAGGAGCCTGGTCTTCGTGAGGACGAGTTTCGCATCTATTTGTCTGACTTTCCTCAGCTTTCCGACTGACGCGGCTAGCTGCGAGGGAGAGATCACGGACGACGAGGTCGGCGGAGGCAAGTCACTCGGTCTGGATAGTTTGCCCTATGAATTGTACTTGAGGCTGCCGCGCACATCTTTGTCCCGATTTTGACTGTCGTGTTCAACAAGAGCAAGGGTGTTGGGGGAAAACTAGATGATTATAGGCCCATAACTCTTCTAAACACAGAGTTAAAGATTTTGGCCAAGATCCTGAAGGAACGTTTACAGTCAGTTGCCGAGTCTCTGTTGGGTCCTGAGCAACTAGCATCTGATCCGCACGATCATAGAGGGTATAAAAAACGACGATGAGGCCGCGCTGATCAATTTAGATCAGTCCAAGGCATTTGATAGGGTTGACCATCACTACCTTGCTGCTGTCCTGCAGGCCGCCGGATTCGCACCCAACTTCTGCCGCTGGATTAGCCTCCTGTATCGCTCCCCCAGTGTTGTGGTACAAGTAAACGAGAAGCTGTCGGGCCCTTTTTCTCTGTCTAGGTCGGTTCGTCAGGGTTGTCCACTGTCGCCCCTACTTTATGCTTTGGCGTTGGTACTTCTCCTTTGCTGGCTGAGGGGCAGGGCGTTCAGTCCGGCCCTACGCAGAATCGCCGTTCCTGGAGGGGCTCGAGCTAGGATTTTCACGTACACCGATGACGTATCTGCTTTCGTGTCGTCCCGCAGCGACATTGAGGCGGTACTGAAGGCGCTTGATCGGTACGAAAAGGTAACAGGGGCCAAGATTAACCGCGACAAGTCATCCGGCTTGCAGTTAATTGCTTGGAAGGGGGTCGATCTTCCGGGGCCTTTCGGTTGGACGGACGGTCCTGTCCGCATTCTTGGAGTGTGGTTTGGACCCGACCTCCAGCCGGAGAAAAATTGGTCTGAAGTACGAGCAAAGGTCAACGCAGCCGGTCAGACTTGGCGTCGACGGAGGTTATCCGTAAAGGGCAGGGCAGAGGCGTGTGCCACTTACGTTTTCCCGATTGTCCTTTATCGATTGTCCGTACTTCCTCTCTGTGACGACCATAGGGGATGCGGGAATCAGGTCGACAGACGAGTCTGTGCACAACGTTCGTGTCATGGGGTGCTGGGAATGCCACACTTGGCGAGCCACAAACTTGCCTCGAGGTTGGCTTTCCTACGCCGCGTATTGACAGGAGATTCGATTATTAGAGACGCGTTCCCTTTCCTTACTATCAGTCACCCCTCCCCCGTCTCGCGGTTTGAGCGCCATCGTAAACCCGGAATCAATCGGATTTCCTTCGCGAGTGTCGATCGGTCTTGTTGGCTGTTCCTCGGTCCACTGATCTTTCTCAGCATACGAAGTTCTTCTATCGTCTTCTAGTGGAGGGGGTCGCGAAGGATACTCTACGTGAGAGGCTCGACTTGTCGGAGGAGAAGTTTTGCTCTCTCTGGTCTTGGGCGCCAGCGGCGGATTATCTCCGTAACCCTGAGTTTTCGCTTACCTGGCGATTGGATCTGCTTCTCAATCACAATGTTATGGAGTATGGCGGAGTTGCCAGACTGTGGCCTTGGTTTAGAGGAAACGGCTTCACACGCCTTCTACCATTTCCCCCGGATCCGCCCCTTTATGGGACCATGTCGGTGAGTTGACGGCTCGTCTCGCTCCCGAAAAGCTCGTGCTCATTGATCGCGCATACGCGTGTGACAATGTGTCGCCCACGTATTCCGGGGTGAAACGAATGGTGTTTCTGACGCTGCTGGCCACGGCCCGAACGGTGATTTGGACGACGCGACAGGAGGAAGTCTTGCGAGGCAACTGTCTTTCTCATCAGGATCTGATCCGATTCTTTGAGCATCAGCTCAAGATGAAGATTAGAACTGATAGAAAACCCTTGCATTCGACAGTCTTCAGCGAAAGGTGGGTGACTGAGGCGAGCTTGGTTCGATTGAACGGGGCTAGCCTTGTTTTTCTCTTTTAGGTGAGCCTACGTCACATTGGGGTGGTTTCCAGTGGAGCCCTCAACTTGGTTGGGTTAGACAAGCTTTTGTGTATCTAGTTAATGTGAGTAAATGTTGTTCCTGGACTGTTCCCGTCAGCCGCTTTGGTTATGATCCAAGTCGAGATTCCCAACCTCCTAAGTTTGTTTTGGCAACTTTTGATCTCGACTGGATCAGATTTTTCTTTCTCGTGTCCGTCTATATTTTCATTTTTCCTACTCCCTTAGCGAGAGAGCTTCTTGATTTTGTCCAATGGGCAGAATACAGCGGCCTCTCATTCTGAAGGTTAGATGGGCTCTACTAACATCATTTATGTTTAGTTTGTTTTGGTGTTCATTCCCCCCTCTCATTTTTCATCATAGAATTTTAAATATAATTATTTATTATCATTAAATTTTTATGGCATGGGGTGCGTTTTGTAGGTCCCCCTTGAGAGGATGCGGTATTATGGTGTATCGAGGATTGATTGGTGATGGACGAGTTCTTTTGGTGAATGGGTAAATTGTAATGTATGAATGGGCCGTGAATCAGATTAGCTAGGTATAAGATAGATAGTGAAGACCAGCCTCAACCCCTCCCATACTTCGACCTTGTGCCAGAATTGTATTTTTTATACAATAAATACCGTCAGTCATCAAGTTTCGTGAGATGCTACCAAACTCCACGCGTGTCAATTCACTGACTCAACATAACTTCAAAATTCTCAACAAACTCAACACAGCACTCAATCGACCATTGTTCGCGTGGTAATCAAATTACAATTGACTTAAAATTGCACAAACAGTAATTGTACAATTCATCAATTTAGCCTGACAGTTAAAGGCAAACAACTCTTCACAACTTAAATTCTAACTAACAAGTAACACACGCATACACACTAATATTTGAACGAAGACATTTGAGATTTTTTCTTGCAAAAACCAAATTATTTCAATTTCACTAACAAATCAAAACCATTAACTTTTATTGACCAAATTTCTGCATGAACATTCTTCATAACCTTGTCTCAATTCCCACAATCAAGAAACATTCTGTTATCCTTGCATGTAATATATATATATAAATCTCTTTATTTTTGGATCTCTAACCACTGTGTTTTTAATAATTTCTTGCAATGCAAATTGTCCTAATATTCTTTATTTGATCTATGTGTTGTGGGATAATGCATAATAAGCACGCATAATCTTTGCCTTACATAAATTACCTTCTGATTCATTTTCACTCAGCTACAATCCGCGACAATTTAATGTTTATCGTGAACTGATGTCATAGTTAATAAGGAAAAATCTGTGACAGAAAAGTTGCTTTATTGAATGCCTGGTTGCACTTTAAAAATTATATTATTGCCACAAGCTATAATATCTCCAACAGTTTAATCAAAAGTTAATTGGATAAAAGTTTGTATGACATAATTGTAATTAAAGATTCATTGTCAAAATATTGTAATTATTTCATTGTATTCAAAACAATTATTCAGAAACTCCATTAAATAAAAGTGTAATCTTTACAAAATATTATACTCTGATATTTTGAATATTATTTGGTCTGAAGTAGATTAATAAAAGAAATTAGATTCAAATATTCAATCATAAAACCAATTGATACCAACTGGATGGACTTGAAGTCTACTGGCCGTTCATGTTCAGTGAGCAAAATATTCCGAAAGTAAAACAATGGGTTACTTCCCTTGCACTGTTGAATGGCGTTTTCTCTCAAGGAAAATTATGTATGCGATTTCAGTTGAGACCTGATTTATTAAGTTTCAGTTACTGATGAAATTGACTTTGAAAAAGAGCAATATATTGATAATATATGAAATTTAATATTTCAGTAGTTTCATAGAGTAGCACACATACACAAATACATTTCTATTTTTAAAAAGTAAATATTTTTTCAAAACCATATAAATAAATTTTAAAAAGTATATTTTATTTTTGGAAGTTTTTTTTTATAACAGAGAATAACATTGCGATGAAGACGTCTAAAAAACTGGCGCTAATGAACTATTTTAGAAAAAAAATCGATTCCAGTATAATTTGTTTGAAATACACCAAACCAGAGTATTTTGCTTTAAGTATCAATCCTTTAGATTACAATTAAAAGCTAAAGTGAAAGCTTCAAGAAAACCTTTTCATTTATAAAAAAAAATCATTCGTGGAGATACCTGACCATTATGAAACAAAGTAGAAAAGGTTTTGTTTTTGACGATGTTCAGCTTCTTCAGGTTGGAATGAAAGACAAAACAAAACTGTATGTAAGGAAAATGAGTTCGGATTTTTGTATAAAATATATAGGTTATCTCCCTTTTGTAGCTAAACAATTATGCCGTCGTTAGGGTCAAATTATGGCGATAACGATGAATAAAAGAGTTTGACCCGCCATGTTGTTTTGTGGTATGTATTCCAGTAGTCACTTCCTCTTAGGGAGTGACTATTGTTTGTAGGGACTTCCGGTGATGGAGTCATTATTGTCTATCTTCATCCCCCTTTGCGTTCAACGAATAATGTAAGATGAACTTTGTGAGAAGTGTTATCTAGGGGCGGTTAGACAAGGTCGACATTGGGTCGAACTTAAACGGTAATTTCTGTATACGTGCCAACCTTCTGGGTTGAGTAAAGGTGGTGCTGTTATGCGCGTGAAATTTTGAGTCGTAGCTGTGGGTGGTGGTGTATCCTGGGATTCTGACGCACGGTTGGGGGAATCTTAGGCTACTTGCTCATTTACCTGCTCCTGATAGTTGTTGGGTTTGAAGTGGTGTTGAGGGGAAGGGGGTCATCTTGTATATTGTCGCTGAGTGTGGGGTTGGAGTTGTTAACGAGCGGTATTGGTGTTGACCTGAGTGACCAGTCAGTTGTGGGCGTATTGTTTGTTGGAGAGAGATAGTTGGTGTTTGTGTGACCTAGTGGCTCGGAATGAAGTGAAACGCCTTTAGGAATTTCTGATTTTTAAGTGTTACCCTGCCTGAACCATCGACTTTAATTATGTATTGGTCGTGTTGACGAACCTTGATACCAGTGTACCATTCTTCTCCCATTTGAGAGGCTCGGCGCCAGCTTGATTTTGGATGCACACCTGATCGCCAACGCGGAGTTACGGGAGCTTACCTATGAGCTTCGAAAGCCGTTCGGCACATCACAGGTGCCGCTTTGCCAGGACGATCTCACAGTTTTCACGGGTTTCTGTCTAGATGTAGTGGGGCGAGTATTTTCTTGGCAGTATCGGAATGAAGTCCTTCACTGGACGCCCAGAGATGATCATTGCAGGAGAGAGTTTTGTGTACTGGTCAGGGCAGTATCGATACTGGAGGATTGCTCGTTGGAACTTGTCGATGTCGATTTCCCCAACGGCCCCCGTGTTGTTTGTAATCATGCGTTTGCATGTTTTTATTCCTATCTTCGCGAGACAGTTTGAGTGGGGGAATCCAACTCTATGTGATATAGCCCATACCTTGAGAAATTCACGAGTTGGGTTTGCAAGTTATTCTGGTCCACCGTCACGTGATAGCTCGTCCGGAATCCCATAAATGACGAAAGCCTTAGAAAGACATTTTATTAGTCCATGTGTACTGCAAGATGCCTAATGCATTACCGGCCAGTTGGAATATCAATAATGAGGTATGATGATCCTTTGTATTGGAAGCAGTCATAGCATATGCATTGGAAAGGATAGGTGGGTTCCAGCGGTGGCATCGGTAGTGCATTTGGTTGACATGGAGCCATCCTGTTGCAGTTGTTGCAATTATCACGCAGCAATGTTATTTATGATGCGATGCCAGGACAGAATACGGAGCTTTCAGCTCTATCTGTCATCACATGACACCTTGGTGGTAAGAGTTTAGTGCACCGAGTATTTCCTGTCTGAGAGAGGTTGGGATAAGTATCCTGTCCTTATATAGGAGTACTCCTTCAACAACTGACAGGTGCTCACGAAATGGTAAGTATTGTTTGACTTGTTGGGATAGGTCACGCTTGTGATCTGCGAATCCATTTTCAACGATTCCGAGAAGTGTTTCCATTACCGGATCGCTTGAGGTGGCCTCGCGAACACGATCCCAGGTAACGTCTAGGTGACACTATTATGTGTTTCCTGGAACGACGCGGTAAGCTTGTGTGCCATGGGGTTACTCGTCTGTGACATGTGGTAGGTAGCTGCCTCACTTGGGGGTGGCAAAATGGTCATTGCAGGTAGTTGGGGTGTGAGTGATGTCCTGGCAGGTGGGTCCGTACTGCGTGCCTTGAACTGGACCGGTGCCTGGATATTGCATCTGGTGCTCTGTGTTTTCGGCCTGGCATATGGATAACCCGGAATTTATAGGGGAGGGTTTTCTCTTTTAGGATTAGCAGGTGGGGGTTCCTTATCTCCTTTAGCCTACAATCACCCAGGACCTTCAGGAGTGGTTTATGGTCCACTGGTATGATCAGATTATCGTAACCAAGTATAAAGTGTTTCGCTCACTCCTAGGGCTTCTCCTTCAATGCGTGCATACCGTGACACGTGGGTGGATGAATCTACTCCCTGCAAGTGCGATCCTCCATTCCGATGGACAGTATGTTGGTGTATAGCTAAGGTATGAGCAATGCTCGTAATATTTCTTGGAAAAGTTACGTGGGAAAGTCCGCGATGGCTTACAGAAATCTCTGACATGGTTTTACGATGTCCATTGTGATTTCAAAGCCAGCGAATTCCATGGAGTCTGTCTCGAATTAAAATTTATCAGGGTTGAGGAGAATTCCATTGCGACCACAGAGGTCCAGCTATTTACAGGCCTGGAAGAAACTGTTCTCCAGTCTGTTTGCACACATTCCATGTGTCGTCGATCAATTTGATTTTGTTGGGAAAGTCGGAGACGATTTTGTCGAATCGGCTAGAATAGCCGCCCTGTGATGCTATGTATCCCTGTGGGGTTGTCCTGTATCGATAGCGGCCCCAGGGTGTTATGAAGGTGGTGTAATGACCGTCACACTCTCTTTTGGGAACGGAATAGTAGCCATTCCATGCGTCGAATACAGCCTTCTTTTTGTAGGCGGGGTCAAGGGTGACCTGTTGAAATGTAACTGAGTGTGGTGCGTCTCTCTTGCATTGTGGGAAAGTAAGTCCACTTTGTACAGACGATCATTCTGTGGCACCATGTGACGAGTGTCCCAACAGGAAACAGTTCCAGGACTCCTAGACGGAGGTCACTCTCCAGACCGAATTTTACCTCATCTTGCCAATGAAGGGGTGCTGGAATAGGTGTGTGTACGGCAACCGGGGTGGTGTTAGATCTTATATTTAATTTCAAGGGCGGCTTGCTCCATGAAGGGTAGTGTTTGATGCTCGCAGGTGTTAAATGCAGTCAACCTGCATGTGCGGGGTAATCTTGGGGGCGGCTGCCCGAAATGGTCATAGTCATCAGCGTCAACCCATAGCTGAAACCTAGTGGATTGGGATCGGGGATTTCCTTGTATCCAACTGGAATGTCTGGTGAAGGTATGATTTTTGAGGGTGCGCTGCGGTCGTATCTGTTTGGTGTCAGGCCGCTTGTCGACTCGCATAGCACGTTGTAGACAGTCCCTACCTCATGTTTGGGATTTTATGTCCGGTTGCGGGGGTTTCTTGGATGTTGGTTGCGGCTCCGACAAACCTTGGCGTAGTGGTTTAGAGTGCCGCCGTCTCTGCGTTTACTACCGAATGCTTTACATTCCCTCTCCTTGTCTCGATGTTGTTCCCGCCGGCGTGGGTTCTCCGTAGTTAAGGCATGATTCATCTCTCTGGCCAGCAACATGTTTATGGCTGTTGTTGGTAGTCCTGCCCCTTTTTTATGCACTTGCAGCATGAGCATGGTCTTCGCCACTCAGGGTCGCTTCGGATCTCTTTCCTGACTCCTTCGCCCCCACAAGCCTGAGGGTGGTTTCTAGGGTGAGGTCCTGGCTTTAGTGGCTGAGAATGTTCTGTCGTATTTCAGGGTCCTCTAGGCCACGTACGACCTCGTCTCTGAACATCTGTTTTGTGAATTTTATGGTGCGAACCGCAAAAACAGGCGCTGGTGAACTTACATGTATCTGCTCGGCCTTCATCTGTCCTGGTGCATATTCTGCTCTCGAACTGCAAGGCGCCGTATTGCCGCTAAGATGACCGCTTCCGTTTCTATGCCAATCTCACCATTACAACGATGGAGGTCTCTTCGGAGGGGTTCCTCACAACATTCCATTAATTGGATGCTGGTCTCCCTGCTTGTGAACTTCGTCGATTGCCTGTAGTTGTTCCATCTCCTTAGGAATTACTGCCAATCTTCGCTTGAGCTACGTAAGGTGGTGGGGTGGGTGACTTCGGGTTGGTCGCCGGTAACCCTGGTTGTCCTGTGCGTTATAGCGTGAATATTGAGAAGGGCTATTCTTTCGGAGGCGTCCGTTATGTCTGGTGTTATATAGCTGCAGTCAGCGATAGGGCATGCGGTTTGTGGCATGACTGGGTGTTATTATGCGGACGCGTTGTCAAGGGGAAGATGGCTAGTATCGGCTGGTAGTTGTGTACCTATTGCGAATTTACCACTGATTTAGGGACAGAGGCATCCAGTGGTTTTTTTAATTTGATTGCGGAGGACTCATCGATGAGTCTCACATAAGACGAGTCACTTATCTTTTATTCATAAACAATTATATCGTCGTTAGTGTCAAATTATGGCGATAACGATGAATAAAAGAGTTGGTCCCGTCATATTGTTTTGAGGCATGTATTCCAGTAGTCACTTCCTCATAGGGAGTGATTATTGTCCGTAGGGACTTTCGATATCTAGTAGATAATTCCTGCTGATAATAAAAAGAGTCTATTAAACTGATGATAATGGGTATGACCCAAAATTAGACACGAAATAGGATTCGGGCGCCAACTCAAGACGCCAAGAATAACGGAGCGAAGAGACGTGTTTCTGCCCACTTCCAGAACAGGCAAGCTTGCCACGAGCTAACAAAGCAGTTAATAGGAGCACAATATAATGTCCACTAAAATATGAAATAAAATATATATAAACCAATAACACTCAATAATGTTTACATCTTAAAACACACCAATAAAACCACAGAATAGAAATCAAAAATGTTATTTTATTAGTCATCATGATTTAGGTAGATACAGCCAAAATATCGCGCGGACGTGATAGAAGTCATACCCCGTGGCGTTTTATGGACACTTAGGAAGAAATAAATAATATAATTCTGGAGACAATTTTCTCACGAAAAAGTATATACAATCACGAAATCCGGCCCCTCAAAAATGAGACGCACAAATGTCACCAAGGTCCACGTCACTCTAACTCAGGGGTTCTCAAACTTTTTGAAGTTGGGGCGCACTTGAAATCCTACCAATAATTGTAGGCACACTATATACAAATTTCGGAAAAATATATTAAATTGAAGTTAAATATTGCAGAAAAGAAATACAATAAAAAATATAAAATGAAACATACCTTAAGTTTATTCATTCTTGTGTTTATGAGAAACATGAGCCTGGTGAGCCTTTGCGATTTCTTCAATGTTTAGGTGATTATTTAATTGCCAAACTCTCATTTCCTCATCAATACATTGAAGAGTTCCTCTCTTTTTGCACTTAATTGTAGCGTGAGTAGAAAATCCTAATTCACCTAAATAGAATGTTTCAAACAGTACAAAAATGGTCAGAGCTTTTTTAGATATTGACACATATTCTTCTTTTATAGAAATACAAAAAGCTTCAAGAGACAATTCATTAATCATCAACGCACAATCAGTGAATATAGCTGCAAGTTCTTCTTCAGTTAATGTTAAATCAAAATCACTTGAAGTTTCCCTGAGTGGGTTTTTAATCCAATCGTATTGTTTAGTGTTAAGTGATGGAAAATAAGAACTCAGTTATTTCTCCTAACTTGGTAAATGTTCAACAATTATTGGAAATATTTCATTTTTTGCAAGTTTTACTTACCAATGGAAACATTTCCAAATTACCTTCGACAGTTTTTCTTTTCCAAATCTCTAGTTTTCTCTGAAACGCTTTCATTTTGTTAGTGGATGTGAGAATATATATATATATATATATATATATATATATATATATATATATATATATATATATATATATATATGAGTGTGTGTGTGTGTGTGTGAGAGAGAGAGAGAGCAATTTTCCGAACGCATAAAGCAGTTTTGTTGGCATAATAACAGAAAATAATTAAAAAAATCGAGACAGATTTCCTCATAAAAACGTCGCGAGAGAAAATGTCTCCTAATCTTCTGTTTTATATATGAAAAAAAAAATTAAAATAATTTTGCCTACACCATTCAATGAAGTAATTATGGACACGTGTGTCCAAAAATATACATTAAAAATAATTTAGCCTTCATTTTTCACTGAAATTATTATTGATACAACGTGGCGACTCAAAATATATAATGAAAAATATATATATATAAATAATTTTTTACCTTCACAGTTAAGTGAGATTGATGCTGGACACGAGCTGTCCAAAAATATGTATAAAATAATTTGCCTATCTTCACCGTTCAGTAAAATAAAGTGGAATCCAAAATATAATTTTTAAAAAATATAATAATTTTAATTCATTGTTTATTTCAAGATTGATAACTACAAGAAGTATTATTGACTCTACAAATATTTTTTTTTTAAATTATATTAATTTAAGTTTGGAATTTTCTAGAAGATTAAGGAAGAAGCCGTCATCTGAAATATTCAGGGAGAAATTCGAGCTTTGGATGGCAAAATTAAGGTGATTTGTATTGTAGCCAACCTGGAGGAGGGTAGTTTTTTGACTGAACTAAGGAACGAATTTGGTTTTCGAAATAGTGTCAACAATCGGCTTGCTGATATTGAAGAATCTGTTCGAGAAACGAGTATTTCTCATGGAAGCGAAGCCGGTTCCCTATCTAACAGTCATTCAATGATCTCAACTCCCAAATTACAGTGTTCTACTGCTAGCGACATCAATCATTCCAAATTTAAATTTAAGAATTTTATAGCACAGTTTAACAATTGTACTAATTCCATCAATTCTAATAAAGCAAACTTGGCCCTCTTGAAGACTTATTTAGTTGGTTATGCTCTACAGTTAATATCTCATCTTACCTTAGAAGATGACATTTACGAATTGGCTGTAGGTCTGTTAACAAAAGAATTTTTTTATTATGCCTTTTATAATTCATGAGATCTTCAAACAAATAACTAGTTCTCCTAAATACAACCCCAAGTTTGTGACTGTTAAACATTATCTTGTGAGGGTTGGTTTTATACCGGGCGCTAAGAAAGTCTCTATAAACTGCTTATTGGACACAGGTAGCCAGTGACCATATTTCTCTAAAGGAATATTAAATAAGTTAAAATGTCCTGACTGGACTCTAAGTTAAAATAAAAATCTTGTATAATTCTAATAAACTATACGGATTGTTTTAGGGTAAATATAGGTAAAGGGAGATCACGTCCTATTCACGTTTTGTTGGACGATAAATTTAATATTCAATTCAAGTTATATGATTTCAGCCAAGTGATCACCAATTTGACCAGATTAAATTACAAATTAGACTTTTCTCATAATAGTAATCAAATAAACTTTCAAGGAGTTTGAGGAGTGATCATTTCCCAGCGTACCAAAATTATTAAATGTATGAATGGCTTGGCGTGGAAAATGCTGAATGGAATTGCTCCTTTCGGGAACAGTCTAAATTTTCTATATAGACATCGAGTTACCCCAGCGGGGCCTAAGGCTTCCAACGTTCACCACAACAGCCATACTATAATTTTTGGATATTTTTCCGGTACCGAACAAGGAGAATTTGACTGGAAGCAAAGTCCACCTACCCTACACAGTTTATGCGAATATGTGTGGAAAATAACACTTAAGCATAGACTTGAACAGGTTAAAATTGTAGTGTTCGGGGAGGCAGCCTGTAGAGAGTTGTTTCAACAACACGGCGGTTTGTGAAAAGAAGCTGCTTGAGTAGAACTTACATATCACCAGGGGAATATGAAGGGAATCAGGGTAGTTCGCTACAATGTGCATGGCGGGTCTTAACCGTGAAGGTTAGGACTGGTGGAACTAAAGAGTGTAGTTCATCTGAACATTCACCATGGAAATAGCGATAAAGCAGTGAAACTTGTGACGTCTCGTCTATGTGAAAGGGGTTGCAGAGTGGGAAATTATTCGTCGCTTACAAGGACTCGGTGTCCCTTTTGGGGGCTTTTTGGCAGCAGTACTCCATTTTCGGCCTAATCTGGCTCTTCTAAAGGTACAGGATAGCAGGAGGAGTGAGGTACTTGCTGGATACAGGGAACCGACCATTTTGCCAGCATCTTTACTGATGAATCGTATTATTCCACTTAAACCTTAAGTCTCAATAGGCGCTCAAAGCACGAAGCCTTCCTGAGGAACATTTGTTCATTACGATTGGTGAAGTTCTGGGTCACTATTTTGCTCTTTAAAGCATTGTATAAACACAAAGACTGCAGGTTCATGTCTCGAGCCTACACACAACTACCATAGAAATTAAAATAATAAAAAAAATATTGTTTTAAATTTTAGTATGTATACTTCTTTTGTAGATAAGGTTTATTTTACTTTAAAATTTAAAAAAAAATGTATCCAAGTCTGAAACTACTAATTGCTAATTCAATGATTTTTTTTTTATCACAGACGTGTATTATTGTCTGTTTTGGTAATGAATATTTATATACTAGCGGGAATATGAGCAAAATAAACTGATCAGTTACCTTAACTGATCAGTTTACTTTGCTCATATAGGTGTTCTTGTAGGTATGCAAATTGACTCATTTGAGTTTAGCCACACCTTGTAGATGTCATAAAAGAGCGTGTTCATGCCTTTTCAGTAGCTTTTGCTTTTTGGCCGCAGCTTGGGCCTTTGGTCTGCGTCACTAGGCAGAATGGAGAGTGACGTCATCATCCCGTCCTCTCTCAACTCTAGAAGGTTCGTCAAGCAGCAGCAGTCTCCGTGACAACCGACGTTTGGCTTTTCAAAGAGAGGCAGGTTCCTCCCATGACTGCAGCAAGAATTTAGAGGTGGGTACTGACACTGCTGCAAGAAAGCAAAATAGCAATGCTTATGGCTTGAGTACGCTTTCTCTTTCAGCAGACGATGCTGATGAAGAAACTTTTCCAGGAGAAATAATGATGATGTGGGATCAGATAAACTGCATGCCGGTCACTGCCAGACAAATCAAACAATCGACTGCTGTTGTTCTACTACTGTTCAAAGCTATATAACTTAAAGGATGGCGAGATAAGAACAGTAATGATGAATTACATTCTTATTTTTCTAGAAAATCAGAACTCAGTGTCTATGATGGCTGTATCATGTGGGGTTCACGTATAATGATTCCTCTAAAGGAATGTACACAGCTTTTAGAAGATCTGACAAGATAAAATCAAATGAAATACTTTGACAAAAACACCTATGATTTGAAGCAATTGAAGTGGGGTAACCAGGTGATAGTGCTTAGAAAACTACTCATAGTACCAGACACACTTTCACATAGTTTAAAGTGAAATGGACAGCAGCACAACTAAATATATGGATCTGTACATAAACTCTACCGTTAATATTATACTCGTAACAGACAGTAAACTTTGGGAAATTTGAAACGCCACAATTGCACGACAAGAAGTCACCCATCTGATTCTAAATGGATGGCCTCAAAGTGAACACAGGCTAAAAGAAGGGATCAAGCCATATTTCGCGTATTAAAGTAAAAAGTATTTACATAAAATTTATTTTTTTATCAGGATCGCATAGTGATTCTAGAATAATTCGAGAGCAAGGCCGGTGTTTACTACTCCCAAACCCGCTGATGAGGGGTAGCCTGACTGGATTCAGCAGTGTTTTGTGACTCTCACTACGTTATCAACATCTGTTTTTTGTTTTTTTTCTACCTACATTCGTAATTGTTACAAACTAAACACAACTATTAAAGGTTGAAATTTTTTTTGCAGATTTTGACGTCATTCTGGGGTCTTTTTTTCATTCAAATCCGTGAATTTGTTTTGCTCATGCAAGTCACGAAAAAATACAATACGATTTTTCCATAATTTTAGGTGTGTTAACATTTAAATTTTTAACAAAAAACATCTCAAGTTGATGTTAAAAACTGATTTCAGATGGAATAATCTATTACGACATGTCTCTTATTTGTATTTAGATACATTGTAATTATTTATCTATATTTCTGAGATGAAGTATTGCAATTATTTACACTGTTAGGACTGTTGTACTCATCTTTGCCATATTCACGACGTTTCGTCTCTTGTATGCTTCAGCCTTCTTGAGGTGAATTTTGAACTGAACCCTTTATTTCGTCCACCAGGGTAGATTGTTCTAGTTTCACATGTCATGCCTCTTTTGGATGTTTCAGTTATCACCCCTTAACTCAACTCTCCAAGTTTTTTGTTCACCTCAGCTGCAGCCAGGCGTTGGCCCCAACTGACAGAAGAATGAACTGATCGTTGGGCACATAAACTGCAACAACCCGAAGCGAACCACTTTTCACGGCAATATCTGCCACGACACAGCTTTTGTCCCCTTCCTCACTACCCATTCATGATTATCAGGGCTTTTATCAGTCTTCTATGATCCCACTGCATCTTCTGATCTTGTCGGTTTGGACTGTGGCACTGGAGTCCTTACGGGACACGCCTTGGGATCTTCCTTCCACAATAACGAAAATTTGCTTCCCATAGCATAGCAGCCTCAGAGATGTCTAAGAAGCTCTTGCGGATCACTGTCACTGTCACATGGAGCTCAAAGTCTCCAGTGGAAATGCTCACTTTGCTCATAATCGATGAGATATTTCCAACGAGCCTATATTTGGATTAAAAATAAACCAAGATGGTCATCCAAAATGTCCATGGCCACCCCATGCAGCCTAAAAAAAAAAGAGTGTCAACTTTTTAGCTTCCAAGAGAATATCCCACATGGCATTGCTTTTCTTCGCCAGCACTTTGACTGAGATGTTAAGGCTTTTCAAAGCCTTTTCCATGCTAACTCCTATCAACTGTCAGTATCTAACAAGGAAACAGTCCTGATGGCCACCGCTTCCAGCGCCGCTTGTACAGCCAGGAGCTCATTACCGGGAAAAAAAAATCCCGGCAATGATTCTGCATATCGGCAAAATGGACGGCATCTTTTTTCTTGGGTCTTGAAGAATCCCAAGACAAATTGTTTGGTGAGGCAGGTTGCTCTCACCTGAGCCAACTGCTACTCTCCCATTTTAGCTGAGCAAGCCACACAGCACAAACAAGGGGAAAAGGTTCACGGAACAATAAAAAAAATAGAAATTGTCAGAAATAGGTAAACGGAAAACAAAAATAGTCACACTTACTGCACAAAATTAAGACTCAACATTAAAAACCGTTGATGTCATGTGAATTCTGAAGATAACATAGGTAATAAATGAACAAAAGTAATATACAGCGACAACTTAACGCTAATGTTCTAGCAGATCTAGTACTGTATTTTGATACTTTTTCCATAACTTGATTGAATCTCCTTTAGGGGATATACAGCTAAATAAGTGTGCTTATTACTGTATGACTGTAGTCAATCACATTTCTATGATGTTTGTTTGGTGTAATGTTTACTTGGAACCTCCAATGTGATTTGGAAGGTTTAATTATTTGCTATCGGTTTTCAATCTGGCACCAGTCTCATAAAGTAAATGTTTCTATTTTCACTGCAGCTAAATTATAGGCGGAAAATGAGGCTCGGGCATCATTGAAAGTTGTTTCTATCTTTATGTGATTATTTAAAAATTCATGTCAAATAATGACCTCGGTTTAGAAGTATTGGCAGTTTTACCTGTCTATACCCAAATCTTTGTAATTCATCTTAACTATTACATGACATAATGTCTTACTGATGAGATTGTCAGTTGCTATAACTTTGGAACCTAAGCTCTTTTAATTTCCTTTTCACAACAATATCTTTTCTAATTTATCTTCCAGAGTTATCTGTAAAAGATTTTATAGGAATTCTGGATAGTTATGTCAACGATAGCCTTGGATCACACTTTGGAAATTTATTAGTAGACAAGTACGTCGTTGTCGCACATTTTGTTGAGTTATCAGAAAAACAAACATACGTGCCGGCAAAAAAAAAAAAAAAAGGTGTGTTAAGAGGACGGTTATTTTCTTGATACTGCTATGACTATACACTTTTGACTCCTTTGACAATATTTGTTATTTTAAAAGTGACGATTAGAAATAAAACCCAGACATATGATTTATACATTCTATTTATTCTTGAGAATTAAGAAGAAAGATATTAAACACTATTTATTAGAATATGTACAGGGATAATTTTATATTTACAAGATTATAAAAATATGTTAATATGTTTTTATGGGCCATATTTATATTTTTTGAATTGGATATGTTACCTTTAATAAAGCGCATAAAAATAAAATTTTATGCAAACTTATTTGTAAAATTTATATTCTGTTCTATTACTTTTATGTCATAGTAACTATGTTTGTTTCTTTCAAATTTCATATCGGTGTTTCAAGTTTTGTTTGTTTCCGATATGTGCCTTATCCAGTATTCGGGATAAGAGAGGTTATTGGGCTCGTCTATTAACCCAATCTTACCTTCGTCGAGTAATGCACTATTCCAACTTTCATTCGTAAATCTAGCCCTCTGATTGGTTCATTTCTACCAATCAGGTCTGCCGCACGTGCACTTCGAAGTTTTGGCGCAAAATCGCTCTGGAGCCACCCACGTGAGCATGACCTCTTAAAAAGAACCCAAAGCACGTGTGACCACGCAGACGCAGACCTGGGCAGATCAGCAACAGACCATTTTTCGACCGCTTAATCAAGCTTTAAAATGTGACGACTACAATTCACCGTCTCGCTAATCGAGATAACAAATCTTTCCCGTTCCATATCTTCTACGAACTTCGTCATTCAAGAATCTCAAACCATACATTCTCTTTGACCATCTACGATAAATCAGTCAGTCGAACGAGCACAGAGATATGCTAATATAATCCATGTCGCTTGCAACTGCAATCTTGCTGCGCAAACTAACGCGCAAACTAAATCATTACTGACTCACTCACAAGCCCAAATCGAAGAAAACTCTGTGAACACCGAAACTTCTATCCGAACAACTTTACTTGTCTAAAGTGAATTAACACTCACTACTATTCTAAGTAAATAACATCATCGAACAAACTCAACATTTGCAGTCAAAGGTAGACTACTTCGTAATGACTCATTTCTAAAAACATAATACCGACATTCTAAATACTAATCACAATTTCCTAAAAAGACTGTAACACAGATACACAAGACATAAAAAAGGACATACAAAAAACTACAAATATCACGAGCACACCAATACAATAACATCTTCAAACATATTCTGTACATATTATCTTATTTTTATACAAATGCATTTATCGATTTTGAATTGCATGTGTGTTTTGTCATGTTTACATTGAAATTGTTTATTTGTTTGTGGATGCAGAAAGGTTCACGCAACCTAACATTTCCTTCTGATTTAACTCAATGCTACAGCAAATTCCTTAGTTTATTCTGCACATCCCCAACAAGGTGACGTTCTCTCTTTTCTTACTATCTCCCCGAAAAAAATCCTTTTACATAACAATGAATAAATGTAATCAAAATTTTGGAAAAAAATGCATTTGCTCTTGCCACATAAATTCATTAAAATAGTTTGAGAACATCTCTTCTTCTTACATATTTTGATAATTTGTAAATTTGTAATAATTTTTTAATAAAATTTTTTTTCAAATGTATTTTCTTGTAGAAAAATCACGTGGTAAAGATAAACACTTAGTTGTGGAGCAAGCTAAGTGAACAATAATCCAACCTTTAGAAAGAGAGCTATTTATGTTGCCATAGAGCATCTCATTGTGCTAAAGTGGGATAGTCCATTGCTTGGGCTGTGATTGGCTGCTGGTACCTGAGTGGAGGTATTTCTATATAAATACCAGCTTGATACAGCTGTTAGTTTGCAGGGTTTGTATTAAGTTACAACCTGCTTTATTTTTTGTCTGCCAGCTGGACGCTAGCTGGGACCTTTACACCGGTAAGTGCTGTTTATTATTGTTATTCTACATCTCCTTCCCCCCATCGCGTGTGGGTAGTGGCCTTTGGAGAGGGATGAGTTCCTTTAAACCTGGCTGGTTGTGCGGAAGTAGTCTGGACAATGCCCGAGGGTTTTTGTCCGTGTTATTGTAGACGACTGAGCAGTGTTCGACGTTATTCCAGCGTCGAATGTTTGTGGCACTGGTGTGGGGTCTCAGGTAAGGCACTAGGTCTTGGAAGTGGAATTGTAGGTGTATCCAGTTTTCTGAGGAATCGGCGATTTCGTAAGGTAATTCTACCTGATCCATCAACTCTGATACGGTATTGGTGGTTGGGAGGGTTTCAATGACCTGACCTGTTGTGTCCCATCGGCGGGTTGTTGGTCGTTGTAGTGCCACTATTTGTCCTTTTTGAAGGGGGCTTAAGGTGTGTGCTGTTCTGTTGTATCGCTCTATGAGACGAGCGTTCCGCCGGGACAGACTTATCTCGCGATTTTGGGCTGCGGTTATCCAATTCGCATGTGGCTTATAGAGTGTGGGGTGGGATGGTATATAGTCACGTAGTCGGCGGTGAAGTAGTAGTTGAGCAGGGGATAGCCCAATGTTTTGAATGGGCGTATTCCTGTATTGGAGGATGGCTCTTGCTGCACGATTATTGTCCAACGATCCTTGGGCTCCTGTGTTGCCATTTACGATTCTCTTTGCCGTTTTGACAGCAAGCTCTGCCCGACCATTGGATTGTGGGTTACCTGCAGATGATAACCTGTGTTTGACAGCCCAGTCTTGTAAAAATTGCTTGAATGTAAAGGATGTGAAGGGTGGCCCACCATCGGTGCTGAGTTCCTCGGGAGCACCGTAGGCTTGAAATATGTCTCGGCAAATTGAAATAATCCTTGACGCATTAGCTTCTCCGTGGCTCAAGTGGTATAGATTTAGCCAGCCTGTTAACCTGTCAGCGCATGCTAAGTAACCATGGTTCCCAACATGGAAGATGTCCATGACGATTTGCTGAAATGGCCAATCAGGAGATGGTGTCAATTTGATTGGCTCTTTTGGTTGACTCAGGGCAATTTTGAGCAGAACGTACAACCTGCTCTAATGTTACGTATTGAAGCATTCATCGGGCCAATAAACAGATTCATTGGCACGTGCCTTCATGCCAACTTCACCTTGGTGTGCAGAATGTAGGCTATGTAAGACTTTTGCGCGTTGAGAGGTGGGGATAACGATTCTTTGATCTAATAGCACTAATCCATCGTCAACACTTAGGCGGTGCCTCACTTCCCAGTATTCGCGGATTTCGGGTGCAGTGAGGCTGCGCGTCCTTTGGAATCCATTTTGTATTACCTCAATTAATTTTTGTATTGCGGGTCGCTGCGTCCCGCCGCACGGATAACGTCTGGTGAGATGAGCTCCAGGTTGTCATTTGCACCAAATGTTGCTAATAGGGTTGTTGATTTGACCCAGTCATCCATATTGTCAGACTCTATGATGTCTGATTGAGAGAGTTCAGCAGTGAATACATTTAGGGGTGCCTGTGAGATGTTTGCTGGGTTACGAGAGACAGCATCGGAGGCTCTGTGCCATTTTCCAGGGCAGTGCTGAATGGTGAATCTGTACCTGAGGGTTTTCTCCTTTAACCTGAATAATCGGGGGTTTGGGATTTTACTAAGGTCTCTATCTCCGAATAATCCTTTTAGTGGTTCATGATCTGTAACCACTATGAGATTTGGGCAACCCATTACAAAAATGCGACATTTTTACAATGCCCACGCAATTGCTGCTGCTTCGCCTTCAATAGGTGCATATCTGCGTTCAGCATCAATGCAGAATCTGCTACCAGCAAATATCAGGCGCCAACCTTCAGGGCAGAAAACTGGGGCTTTGTCAGTGGTGCATGAGCAATACTTCTGCAGAAGTAGGAAGCCCATTCCGTCTTTGCTCCAATCTGGGGCAAGGCAGGTTATTCGTTCTTTTTGAAATGTTGCGATGCCTTTTCGGACTAAGTCAACTATGACCTTCTTTGAATGCTGGAATGCATCCTCAAGGCTTTTATTCCATGTAAAGTGTGAGTCTCGTTTTACGAGATCACGAAATGGAAGCATGACTGGGCTCAGTGAGTATGCCCAAGCGACTTGGTTGACCAGCCCAAACCATGATCTGGCATCGGTGAGCGTTTTTGGTATTGGGAAGCTTAATATTGCCTCCAGCATGGATTTAGAAGGGTTACACCAGAAGATGTTATTTGGAGGCCCCAAATTGCACCGTGTCTTGGCAAAATTGGAATTTTTCTCTATTTATTACGATGCCGTTTTTTGCACAATGGAGGAGAAAATCGAACGTGTGAAAAAAGGCTCCTTCAATGTCAGAGTCATAGAGTATCTCATTGTGCTAAAGTGGGATAGTCCATTGCTTGGGCTGTGATTGGCTGCTGGTACCTGAGTGGAGGTATTTCTGTATAAATACCAGCTTGATTCAGCTGTTAGTTTGCAGGGTTTGTATTAAGTTACAACCTGCTTTATTTTTGTCTGCCAGCTAGACGCTAGCTGGGACCTTTACACCGGTAAGTGCTGTTTATTATTGTTATTCTACAATAAAATGGTAAATAATAGATCTTTGTAAAAGGTAAATAATAAATATCGCAGTGTAGTTGGTTCACATATTTTTATAATCTTGTAAATAAACATTGTCGTGGGAATCAAAAGTGTATACAGTAATAGTGTTGACACATCGTTTTTTTTGTTTTTTGTTTTGTTTTTGGTGGGTTTTTTTCGGTCACGCGGCAGGTTTAAATGACAGCAATGGGACAGCCGATGCATCCGAAGCAGCAACCTTCCTCTTCACCCGAGAAAAATACCTCCTGTACATACTGCATTACTGTTCCATTTTTAGGTCAGGTCGCTCCCTAGCGATACTGGTAGTATGTATTCTAGTACTACCAGTTTCATACTCGGATTATCGACACTATTCTGTGTTCTACGCTAATTACAACCCTAGTTCAGATGCTGCTCTCAATTTTATAGAACAACAACCTATAATCGATGAACTTGATATGAAACCAAAAGCTGAAGAGTTGAAGAAAGCAATCGACCACTTAACCCGTGGAAAAGAACTAGAAAACAATGGCCACAGTCGAACTCCTGAAGTATGAAAAACCTTTTCTCCTTAACAAACTACACAAGCTCCTCTGCATGTGATGGAGAAGTGGGTACTGTTCTACAGAAAACGAGAGATGCAACCTTGTCATCCCAATACAAGAAAAAGTGAGAAAGAAACGACTGTAATAATTACCGTGGCATAACTTTGTTCACTATCATTGGCAAGCTCTTTGAACAAGCACCAGGTCCTTATAACGAATATATATCTAGAGTCACAGACAGGTTTTAGACCAGGAAGACAGGGCCTGATCTTCTCCCTTAAACAGCTGTAGAGAGCAGAGGAAATCACTCTAAATAGTCTTCATAGACCTTACAAAGGTTTTCGATCCAGTAAGCAGGAATTACCTCTTTCGAATATTAAAACAGATAGTTTGCACCCCAACATTACTTCCCATCCTTCAGTTCTTTCATAGGAGGTACCATTCAGTCCACATCAAACCCCGTTAAAATCGCCTGTTGTGTTAAGTAGAGATCTGCAATTCCACCCATCTTATTTATATTATTTTACCTCCTCCCACAACAAGTCTTCGGAACATCAAATACGGTAGTTTGCCTACAGACAAGGGTAAATGTCAAACTCTTGAAAGCCAAAACAAAGGCCAGACCACTTGTCATTAAAGAAATGCTGTTTGTTGACAATGCAGCAGTGACAGCGCACTCTCAGGAGCATCTGTAAGCTCTTAGGGAGAGGTTCGATCAAGTATACAAGGACTATCAGCCTGAACAGGACAAAACAAGAACAATAGGCTGGAGCAATGAAAGACCTTGCGAAATTACTATCAATAACTACGCACTAGAAGAAAACATTTACATCCCTCGGGTCCAACATCACAAGCAACCTCTCATTCAACAGTGAACTAAGCAGCCGTATCATTAAGGCGGCTACTACCTTTGGAAATTTCACTGCTAGAGTCTGGGAAAATGTCAAACTCTTGAGTCCGCAAAAAAAGTTTACAGAGCCTGTACATAACCAAGGTTTTGTGTTTTAGTAAAGCCTAATCCCATTATACACATAAAAAACGGAAGCTGAATAGCTTTAACTTGCACTGCCTGAAACGCATATTGGAGAGAGAAAATCACACACACCCCACTCCTTGAATGATCACAGCTTCCCAAGATGTAATCTCTTTTGAGGCAGCGACATCTTCGCTGGTTGGACCATGCCCAGAGGATGGATGACCTAAATATTAGAAAGAACGTTCTCTATGCAGAATTTTCAGACAGAAGTAGAAAAACTGGACGCCTATAACTTTGTTTTAAGAACGTTTGAAATCAAGACCTCATATCGTCTAATACCAACTCTACCTGGGAAAACACGGCCTTCAATGGCCGCAGTCAATCCGTAATGGACTGTTAATATATGAAACCACCTTGTCTCATTACGGAGAAAGTAAGAGAATAAGGAGGATATACAAACAACGGGAGGACACAACTACTTCATCAACATTATTGGGATGGGTTGGTACATTCAACATCTGTGGTTGTGTCTGCCACTCACACATTGGATTTTGCAGCCACTTGAGAGTCTAAGTTTCGAGCCAGGAAAATCAATGGTATTCTGAGACTACAATGCCGATGTCGACTGTAAGGTTTCAGCCATAATCTTTTTAAGTCCGCCTTTTTATACGTACTGAAGTAGAGCTAGCAATTTTAGGCTGCATAAATGCGAAAGTATTAGTATGTATTTTATTAAATTCACTAAAATACATACTAATAAGAATATAAACACTTTTATGACAATGAAATGCTTAAACAATAATTATCATCCATCGGAAACGTGCTATAATCAGGGTAACTACAATCAATTCACATTATTACGTTACTTAGCAAAATTTGAAAAAGAACATTCAAAACTTATACAGCGACTAGTTTTGGTGAAAAGAAAAGGTGACATTTTACCGCATCATAACATTCTCATGTAAAAACAACGCTGAGTTATTTGAAAGAAGAAAAAATTATTGTTTATTTACCTAACCTCTTTCCTTTGAATTTACAAATTTCACGTAAGAAGTTTTCTAAATAGGATAAAAAATTTTCTCCCGTGAGAGAGTTGAAAATATTCTGCACAATGAACTTGGCATGACGATGGTTTCTGCTCTGTAGGTTCCACGTCATCTGACACCTACTTAAAAGCGCATCAGTCTGATCACATCAAGAGAAAATCTGAAATTGTTTGAATCAGATTCAGCTGGTTTACTTGAACGTTTCCTAACCCAGGATGAGTTATCAGCCAAAAACAAAGAAACAACCTATGAAGTGGAAACACCCCTCTTCATCTGCTTCAAAGAATGCAACGATCGTTTCATCAACAGGGAAGGTGATGGTCTCAGTATATTGGGATGCAAAAGGAATTGTGTATATTGACTATGTTTAAAAGGCTACACCATCAATGAAGAGTACTATGCCAATTTGCTGAGTTGAGGCTATCAAGACCAAACACCCAGGAAAACTGACGAAATGGATCTTGTTTCATCAGGACAATGTTCCAGTCTTTGGCTTCAATGGTTGCTATGCGTGACTGTTGCGTTGAACTGGTTAATCACTCTCCCTGTTCCCCTCTTTTGGTTCCATCTGACTATCATCTGTTCCAGAACATGAAAAATAAAACACTTGGCTAAGGACAAGGATCACAGTGACGATAACAACATATCTGCTGTTGGTGATTTTTTAGCCATCAATATGAAAGCTTCTTCACCAATGGGATCCAAATACTGTGTTGTGAGTTCCAGGTTAAACCATCCCTGCAAACATTAAAAATGAAGAAGTGACACAGGCCAAGGCAAGGGTAACTAGAACAAGGTGTTTAGATAAAAATATGATAAATTCGTTATTGGTAAAATGGAACAAAGGGGGAAGATATTTTAAATACACTGGTTGGTCGTGCTGGGCGTTAACTTTTGGTCCTATATGCGCCAACAGTTTGTAGCTCGATCATGAAACCGGAGCAGCTTGGGTATTGCCGAAGGTTGGTAGGCACTCGGTGTGTTGGTATTAGCTGGCGGTCGTATGCCAGGGTAGGCGACTGAAACCATTGTGATCCACGAGATGATTGGTATGCAGGGCAGTGAAGTCTGAATCGCCGAGTCGGTTGGTAAAAGACTTTGTGCCCTAAAAATGACAGTTGATCATCGCATATCATGTAGCGAGAAAAGGCTGAGTTTATCCTGAAAAGGGCAGCATATCATTCGGTGAAAGAAAACTTAGGTTGTCCTGAAAATGACAGTATATCGTGTAGCGAAGATCGGCGTTTGTCCTGAAGGTAGCTTGAAGTTAGCCGAGCCAAGGGAAGTTGCTATTGACAATGTCGGCTCCCGCTGCTGTTACTGCAGCTGAAACAGATACTACACAATCAGCTTCTTCGTCGGGACCAAGTAGTCGTCTTCGATATTTACAAAAACTCCCCACTGAGTCAGGATGCGACCCAAGGTCAATTATTTAACGTGAGGAACCTGAGCGCTACAATCGGGCCATTGGTCAAAATTTACTCATTCCCCACTTACACGGGATCGGGCACAAAGGTCAAGGACGTGGAGTTATCTTCTGGTGCTTCGATTCAGTGTTTATGACGTGCGAGTGTTACAACCCTCACAAGTCTTGAAGCTACTTCCAGTTATGAATGAAAAGCGTAAAAAGAACACTAAGTTATGAAATATAACATATATAACAAAGCTAATAACAGGGACGAAATAGTACTTGCTTTGGATAACCATCGCAAAATATCTCCAAAACTTTGCATTGCAGTGAGTAATGACACCACGTCGAAGTATCCCCGCAAGGACTGAAAAATAAACTCCATTTGCTCACATTCTATGAGAGTATCTTGTTCTGCCTCTGAACTTTTCAGCCGATCGTCATAGAATAAATTTATATAATGACCAACGTGAATGATTTTGGTTGAATATATTTCATTTTTTTTTAAATTATTTTGGCAATAATTCCATATTGAACAACCTAACATCAGTACACACAAGACGCAAGTGGCCCGCTGGCGGGGCGCCGATGGCAACACCAGCGATCCTCAAGTGGTAACATTGCCGAGACGAACACGCCGGCCGTCCACCAGCGGTAAACGATAGTAGCATGCCACCCAATGTAGTGATGTTATATTTGATCCCATTAAACCTCACCTCTTAACCTCTACATTTTAAAATTCAATTTGGAAAAAAATTCCTGCGAAATGAACACAAATGTTGTTAGTGCTCTGAAAGACAAATATTTGAATGATTCTTATAAGCAAATGTAACTGAAAAGACAAAGATAAACCAGAGAACCACAGGAGAACAAAACTCAAATTATTCATACAAAAATACTCCCCAATATCTCCATCTCCATCAGAGGTTTGCGATGCAAGACTGCCGTTATGTTTATATGCGAAACTGACTCTATTATATTCAAGACCTCACAATCCCGGGGTACACCACTCTATTCACAAAAGATGTCCCTTTAAATTCGTAAAGTCCTGGGCTTGAATCCTATATCAAGATGGGTTCTGTTGCGGTAGTGACGAGGACCCTGACTTTCCATTCATGTGCTTTCTGGTGTGTTCGGTAAGCGTTTTGAAGCTATCAGCAACAAGAAAGTTGTTGATAACCTCAACAGAAACAATTTCATGAGAGATAAATTCGAAGACTTTTGACAAGGTTTGGCATCGGGGATTGCTACACAAACACAGCAGCTAAGGAATCTCTGGGAAAGTCTTCTCAGTTATCAAGTCTTTCCTATCAGGTAGTTCTATGAAGATAGTGTTAATGGCCAGTCCTCTGAGGCACATGAGATCTATGCTGACTGAGTAGACCTTGGGCTTTGTATTGGGAGAACCGAATTTTTTTTAAAAATTGGACAAAAACAATTTTTAAGCTTTTAGAATACGCCCCTCAAAAAAGTCTCTGATAATTGTTTTAATTTTGCAAGTTTATCGTTAAAGTTAATAGGGAGGATATTTTCTAGTGAAAATTTTTTTCTTCTTCTAATTTTAAAGCAGATTATATATTTTTATCGCAAAACTAACGTTTAACTGCAGGCATCTTACATTTTATGAAGACACTGCAAAACGTATTTGCTTATTTTGTTCCTTTGATATGTAGAAAAAAAATGGTTCAGGCATGAAGTGGAAAGACTATATTGAATCACTTGTTAGGTTTCCTGCTAGGAAAGTTAGTTCACTGTGTCGTGCTCAATAATTTTTCTTGACATGAGCTATATTTATAAGTCGCGTATTCATCCATGAATTTATATTACTTATTATTTAGTTTTATATTACTGTCACATCTGGTCTGGTGCTGCTGCTATCTATTTAAAGATTTTTGATAAAATCCAAAGAATCTGCAATGTTAACCTGACATCTCGGGTTCAGTCACTTACCCACCGCCATAATGTAAGTTCTTTTATATAAATATTTTGTCGGAAATTGTTCTGATGCGTTTTTTTTTTTTTGTTTTTTTTTTAGTACTCCAACTTTACGAATTTAAGCGCTGTACAAGCTTGGTCTAATCATTTTACAGTTGAAATGGCTACATGTTACCGTAAGTTCTATGCTAACAGTTCCTTCTTTCGTACTTCACTTGTTTGTGGAACTTTCTTCTGGCTTCTTGCTTTTTAGTCAACTTTAATCTTCAAAAATTTAAATGCAATGTCAATCAGTATCTTCTGTTTCCTTAATTCCGGTCCTTTTTACTCTCCTTAAATTTTTTTATTTTTCTCCTATTTTTCAAATTCAGTAAGTAATTGCGTCATAGCGTCTTTATTGCCTTGTTTAGAGTGAAATGATTTTTTTAAAGTGAAAAAAAATCTGATTTTGAATTATTTTTAAATATTCTTATTTTTTATTACAAACCGATGGAAGAATCAAATGTTTTCTGAATTTCAAATATTTTAAAGTTATTTTTAAGATATTTTCATGTAGTTCGATAAGGTTAAAATTACAATGCTGACAATAAAAAAAAGTGCCTGCTAACTTTTATCAGCTGCACACAAACAGACATGAAAAACTGTCGACTCGCGTTATCGTTTCTGTTTCTGCAGGATGGATGAGAACTGAGAGCTCATTTAGTCTATCATTCTTTCTCTCTTAATTACCTTCTACTGACTTTTGAACAGTTTACTTTGGGATACATACATACGAAAAAATCATTTTAAAATTCTATTTGTTACATATTTATAGAAAATTTTATCGTTAGCATAATTACTGACTTTATTGAAGTACTCGTATTGCTGCATAGATTTTGATTCCAAATTCCAAGATGAAGCTAAAGAAAAAACAACTCATTTTTTAACAATTAATTGGACACTCAATTGATTTACTGTGGTCAGTTGAGGTTTTAAGTCTGGAGCAATATGTTTTTGTGAGATGATGAGGGAGTTCGTTTTTGGCTGATTTTTAGATTTTCAAAATTAAAAAATATAGTTTTTAGATGGTGGTAGGGAAAGTGGACACTGAGATCAACATCGAGCGACAACTATCTGTTTCATGCTTAAACCGAACGCATAATGGATAATAAAAAAATTAAAAAAAAAACAATTAGAAAAATTAAAATACTTTGAGACTTGAGAGTGAGCGATATGAATGTGGAGAGAAAGGCATATTGGACGAAACACATCAGTGAAACTGAAACAGAACTGAAAAGGGAAAGTAAATATAAAACAAATTAAAATAATATTTGACTTGCATAAATATTTTTATATACCCACAAGAATAGCTTCATAATGATTGAAGAATGAAGAGTAATTGAACTTGAGAGAGATAAATTCGACTACACTTTGGCCAAGACAAAGCGGCAGATCCTAAATAACAGATTATTTACGATTTGCCGCTTTGTCTAGGTCAAAGTGGAGTTAAGGAATTCCCTAACTTCTTTAAAGTGAAAGCGGACAATGTTGGGGACAAAATTAAAATATTGTAAAAAAAAAAAAAAAAAAAAAAAAAAGCATTGATGCATGCATTGTATGTAGTTAGTTTATGTGCAGAGAGGTATATTGTGTGCGTGTGTGCGAGAAAGAATTGATCTCTATGTTTACAGAGAAAAATATGAGAGCATGTACATATATTTTCTTTCTAGACACTTTTTTTTTAAATTTCATCATGTCTTTTATCATGTCGCACTTTTCCTGGAAAACAATTTTTCATTGAGTAAAAATAAAATCATTTTTCCGATGACAACGGATTGTTTTTTTTTCTCACAAAAGTACAATAAAATCTCTTTAATTGTCATTTTGTATGTGGGTTTATTTCATTGTTTTTTTTTTTTTTCAAGTCTAACAACAAGAGAAGAAAAATGCTTCTTTTTTTTTTTTTAAACTAGAGAGAGTTCAGTTATGAAACATCTTTTTTTTTACAAACTTGTTACTCACCTAATAACTGTTATTCACTTAGTTTCATTTTTTTCTAAAGTAAAATAAAATGTTGATAAAATTAAGAACTACATCGAACACACTTAAAGTAGAAATAAGTACTTTTTCAAATTTCCATTTTAGTTAGTTATCATAATTTTAAAAAAAATATCCACTAAGTATTTGCAAAAAAAAAAAAAAAACAAGAAAAAGCAAAGAATCATAATTAGATGTTCAATTTCTTTTCTTAGTGATAAAACTGTTAATTGCATTTTAGTTTTCTATCCTCGCAGATGCGAGCATAATTATAGTTATCCTGTTCACCCGTACTGAGCTCTCGCCTGCATGCCCATCTCTTACTCAAATCAGCTCTTGGCCTACAGTCCTTAATAACTAAACGCTTATGTGCAGAGATAAGTGAGAAGGACTGATTTATCTGATGTTATCCTCATCTCGTGCAAGTTTGCATTTTTATAAGAATCTAATTCACTGCATAGGTCAGTCTGGCCACAGAGTAAATCATATTGCATTGTGAAACGGGAGTGACAGACGAGTACGGAGGCCGAGTTCTGCCACAAATGTAGTAATCCCGTCTAGAGACAAGCACATGACAAACCTTGGGGGAAAAAAAAAAAAAAAAAACGTATAAAAAGTAATTTTTAAATTATATTCTCGACCGTAACTCCCATAACGACAAAAAGAAAGTCAACTATCCTCTAATAAGACAAAAAGATACGAACATCACAATCTCGAACCAAAAAGGACGGAAGAAAACAAAATTGTTCATACATTTGACAAGGCGGTACAACACCACGCAACGGCGGGGCAACTTCTTTCGTCGTGAAATTGTTTAACGCTTATTTTGACGATACCTTTTCGTTTTGACGCAAGGATTGATATATTCTTGTTGTAGCCTATCTTTGTTGGTCCTCAGATTTCGTTTATAAGGACATTAAGTAAAAGGAAAAACAAAAACTAAACCACCTCGGACTAAATGGCTACTGTGGATACTGCTGATGACCCGCAAAAGAGACAAGGTACCAGGTAAGTACTTAAAAGAAAATTGCTTTAAATTAAATGATCACTAATAAACTGTTAGCATTCCACTTATTACTATTATTTGTTTCCCTCGAATTAAAGGTTGCATTTTTTTTCTCTGGAAAATGATAGCGGGGAGCTTCCCTCCTCTTTTAAACAAGATCCAAAATTTGAATTTTTCAAATACTGCTACTTTATATTTTTCAAAATTAAAATCAGAAACTACATCTCTTCAGTCCTCTTTTTTATTGCATTTGCATTTTTTTCGCAATTTCCATTTTTTTTTCTTTTTGCTGCCTGTATTTTTTTCTGGGATCGACTAAGTTCCAGATGCTACATTTTGAAATGTATGCATGGTCATAAAATGGGGGTTTAGATTACAAAGTATATTGGGCGGCAAACTGATCCCTCATTTCACATAGACATTCTTCCATCTATATGCAAAGATTTTTTTCTCATTCTTGCTTCAATGTCTGAATTAAATGTTTCATTGTTTTTAGTTCTTGTTTTTTTTTCTTTTTTGTTGTTGTTCTTTACTGATTTTGCTGTATCGTAACGTTTTTCTTTCCGATTTGATTTCAGTCAAAATAAAATCTTAAAATTCTTAAGTAAAAATAAAATGTAATCTTTTCAGTCCACCTCTTAAAATAACATTCAAGTGATTTTTTTTTTTTTTGAAAAAGACAAAAATACAGGTTTGAAAATTGAAGTAAAGTAACGATTCTATTTTTACCGAGATTCGTCGTAAAGTAAAATAAATGGAGTCCAAAAATAAAATCATTCGCGAGCTTTTTATGTTATTGCGTTTATTTTTTTTCTTTCAATTTCAAAATCTGAGTCGTCTAGCATATGCAAAACACCGAAAAACACTTAAAAATGTATAAATATTTTATAATCGTGCATTAATACGATATACATTGGTTAAAAACATTTGATCGCATTATGTTTTTTTAGTTTTTATTTTAAAAAGTCAAACGTTTGAAAACGTACAAAGAAAAATGACAAAAACTGTGGCAGGAGTTTAGTCATTAATCATGAGGCAGGAGGTGTGTTTGATCACGTGATTGCCATATCGTAAAACTACTGTAGTCAGAAAAGAAAAGTTGCCTTCTCTGACAAATTTTCAAAGCTGCTTTAAAATAAGAACGGGTTTCTATTTGAGATTCATGAAAGTTGGATTCCAGGCCGCCCTTCTTAAAGATTTGTTTTCTGCGTTTGGAGATAAAAACTAATAATGTCAAGTTTTTATATGTATATTAATTGGGGATTATATTGTAATGTAAACAATAAAAAAAATATATTTCTCTCCAGTCTACTCACTTCACACAAGTTTCCTATGTTTCATTCTCCACATCACTTGTTCGTTATTTATTTTGGATTTTTCGTCATCCTCGTCTCTTCTTTTTCACTCAGATAATTCAAGGCAAAAACTAGTACGAAATGTTATTTTCCCCTATTTAAACTGCAACAATATTCTTGCTTTGCAGTATAAGCCAAATCCTCGATTTTAAATCTGTTTCGTTTTTGTTTGTTGTTAATGTTACTCATGTCTCAGTTTCCTCTTATGAAAAAATGATCAAAATGAGTGCAGCAATTGTTTTTTTCCTGGTTTGAAAGAGAATGGTTATTTTTGTGACAACTTGATGATCAATATTTTTTTTTAAACCGTTAGCGTTAACTAACAAAACAATTTTTTTAAATTCAGTTAATTTAATTTAAATAGTTATGCAATATAACTGCATAATGTGCAAGTTGCAGATTTGTTCTTAAAACGATACTTTATGTTTTTAGTTTATCACATTAATAATTTTCAAATGTTCACAAAAATCTTATTGTTCATTTTGGAACAATGATACTGTTTTAAGTTTTCACCACAGATTTTAGTTTGGAAATCAATCAAATTTTCCATTATTTTTCTTCTCACGTGTTTACTGTCACTTTCCCTCCATTACATTGGTTGGCAACAAATGAATTCTTTGTGTACGTACACACATTGTCACTATTATTATTAGTAGTAATAGATGCTCTCGATACACGAACTTCATTCGCTATGTTGAATGTCCAGTAGAGACTATTCTGACTATATTCATAAATAAGGGAAAGGTGTATAGTTTAAAAAAAACGGATCGATAAATTTTAATATTTTGTTTTGACCAATGCAAAGAATGCGTGCAAATTGTTAGATTTTTGTTAGGTGGATAATATCGGTGAATATTGTCATTAATTATATCCCAGAAACTGTCAACAAAAGAGCACTTTCCAAATTTTCATAATTCTATTAATTTTCTTTGTTGCTAAGGGATGAAAACTTAGCATGACCTTCACTCTTTTTTTTCTCTATCTTGAAAAACGAAGTTTTTAACTGCCATTTCTGTGGTATTTTTATTTTTTACACACGACAAACTCATTCTCATAGGTATGTATGTATAGTAGGTACATTCATATCTACCTATTGATTGAATTGTATTTGTCAGACACGTGGGTACAAAAAGTAAAAAAAAAAATGTATCCATCTCTCTTTGTCATTTAGTCTCCTAAATCATGGTCGATTCAATTTATTTAACTGATCTCACTGTAAGAAGTGTACTACTGTGTAGCGTAAAGTAAAAATCTAAGTCACTAAGGTAAGGTGGGTGTTGAGAAGATGGTTTGTTGTTGAGTTGACATTGTTACACAGGTAGGTTTTCTTTTCTTTAAATAAAATTAAAATTTGTGCTATTATTTGAAGACCAGTTTATTTGATATTTCTTATCAGATTCATCATGTGAAAAGAAGCCCCTTCTTACACTTAGTGTGGTTGTAAGTTTTTCTTTGGAGAAGGCATTTTGTGTTTGCTTGTAAAAAAAAAAAAAAAAATATATAGTAATGCACAATTGGAAAAAAATAAAATAAAGTTTTGTTTGCTTTCTATTTTAACTGCCTCACCCCATTAAAGTATTTGCGTTGTTTTTTAAATACTGGAGTTTTCTTCAGTGATAGACAATAACAAAACAACAAAGTTCACGATCTGACGAAAAAAGTTAGAATGTTTGGTCATATGTGTTTCTATATAAACATTTTTTTTTTAATTGATAAACCGAAACGTGTATAATCGTTTGCAAATAGTAGTTTTAAATTTTAAACTACAATTGTCCGTCCGCATAATATGGCACATGTTAGAGTTCAAGAAGTCCCAAGCATACACGAGACAAGGGGCAAAAAATTTCAGAAGCTTTGTTTATTTTTCTTATTATTGGCTGAAGTCATTAATTTATACTTCATTTTTCGTTTTGTTTAAAACATTTAAAAATAACTTATTTTAAATTTATCAAGTGTTTACTAAAATTTTAATTAACTAATTTAAAAAAATATTCCGAAATTAAAACGTACTTATTTTCAACGACAGAGTACGACAGTAGTGTTGTTGCCAGAATTTTTTTTCTGTAACACTTTCAGCTTGATCCATTTTAAATGTCAATGTAATTAGAATTTTCCACTATAAAAAAAAAAAACCTATTGTTCAATCAGGTGAGATTAACTTAGTGTTCATTCAAAACTTTTAATTGTCTTTCTTTATTGATGCAAGAATGTGTAATAGAATAATACACAGGAAAGCGTAATCAATTACGATATTATTTCGTAATTTTCCTTTTATTTGTGTTCAAATTTCGGCTGAGGCAATTTGAATTCCTTTTGCAGTGATGTCTTTGAAAAAGTTTTGTGATGAATAGAGCTTCTTGCTTGATCCCTAATCAGTCTGAATTCAAAACCATGGGCGAAAGAAACGATTCCACTATCGTTCCTAGTTTAGTGACTAGTCAATGCACAAAGGAAGCTGTGGTGGACCATCATCACTTATGACATTTAAAGAAAGTCTGAAGATATTATATAGTTGCAGTGGTTCATATTATTCTTATCCTTTTTAAATGAAGATCTTGTCAAAAAAATTAACAGGTCTCACGGATCCGTACATATTGCAAATAAATATTCTTAAGCTCTCGATAAAGAAACAAAATAAAAATGAAAATAATTTATTTGCAAGTAAAACCAAAGTTGGTGTACTGTAGTGATTAGTTTTTTTTCGCCACTTTGTCTGATATTTCAGATTTATTTTTTCTAAAATTTTCCCATTTTTGCTTTGGGTGAGCCTTCAAATCAAATTAAGTAGTTTATTTTCACGCGAACTACGTTTTTTTTGTTTTTGTTTTTTTAAATGTAAAAGTAATTATTATTAATTTTTGCAAAAGGGCGAATGTTTTTGATTGAAAATTCTATTGCAAAAGCAAAATTTATTTATTTGCTTTCTTTGCGGACACAGTAAATAACATCGAAATTTCTAAATAAACCTTAAACTGGCACACATAGTTGCTTAAAAATTCAAACCTAAAAAAACAAAACGTTAATCGTCTTAATTAGTAATCAGTCGAGTAGAGTGTTAAAAAATCTTAAAAATAAATTTTAAATAACCATAAAAACTAAAAAATGCCGAGCGCACGTGCTTTGTTTTTTTTTTTTTTGTTATAGTACCGCTAATTTTTAAGATCGAGTAAAGTGCAACACTGCAGCAGAGGTTCGTTAACCTGCTAAAAAATATATGTTCGCTAAAATAAAAATCTTGAAAAATTAAATAAAAGTTGTGTCCGTTATTGACAGTTTCCGATAAATATAAAAAGCAAAACATAAATCAGCTATTTAAAGATTAGTTTTTTTTTTTTTTTTTTTTTTTTTTTTTTTTTACACATTCGTATTTTATTTAATTACAAAAATATTCATTGGATTTTCCCAATCACTACAATCTTGACGTCAAATCCAGAGAAACGTTATCTTTCCTAACATCAGGAATTACACTTGCCTTTTCTTACGCTCACAACCTCGTACAGTAACCCTCAAACTTGAGTGGCTCTTGGGTCTTGTATTGGGTGAACAATTTGAATTTTTGCACGTGCGCGCATACATGAAATTATGCATTTGTGTAAAAAAAATTAATTAAAGGCTTACAGCATCTACCAGGTTAAGCGCGTTTTGTTTTCTAATACCCTGATTATAAAAACAAAAAAAGTAATTTCTTAGTACATCCTTGATGTACAAAAAGAAACATTTTTTTTTCTGGCTTGTGTTATTTTATTGCACGTTTAAACTAGACAAAGAGCACAAAAAAGGATACGTGTATCTGTTTTGAAATTCATAGTGGGAGAATGTTATCATCAGCTGTCATCAGCTGTATTATATCAGCCAACAACACGGTCACCATCTATTGCTGTTTAATTTTTTTTTTAAACTTAAACAAAAAACCTACACCACGAAACCGATTAAAAAGTAACTTTTTTTTAAAAACAATTCTTAAATTAACTGTGTCTTTCGATCATAACTGCAACTTTAAGATTTAAAAACTGATTCTCTGAAATTCAATGTGTGTGAGTATATAATTTTTTCACAACTATTCCGACAACACGTAAGAGTAGGGCAAACTTTTAAAAGGTATTGGATTATCCTCTTTTAAAAAGTGGATATTTCAATGAAATTCAATGTCTCCTCCTAAGTGTAAGCGTGTTTTTTTTGTTTTTTTTTCTTAAAAAAACATTTGTTGGCATTCATTTGTCATCATGCCAAAGAAGATTTAGGTGTGACCGCCTAAAAAAGTGTGTCATCCTTCACCTTCAGAGAAGAACATATTTAGCTTGTTGGATGGGGAGTTTTCTGAATTAAGAAAACTTTTGTATTCGGTTTGATTAATTTTTCTTATAAAATGAATATTTATTTGTTGATGATTCTCGAAATACCATAAATGGTAGTTCAATAAAGAGCAGTTATTGATCAGGTTAGGCAAAGGAAGGATAATTTCCTACATAATTTATTTGTTTAAAAATAAAGTATTTATTGACGTTTTGAGCGGTATATTTTTTTCAGTATACAAATATTGACTGAGGAAATAGAATTTGAATTTACACCCTAACTTTTTAACTACATTTACAGATATTGTTTTCAAAGTGGACAGGTTGCTTCCGAGACTCAGACTACCAAAAATAATATTTCAAAACACACACTCACTCTTCACAAATAGCCAGACCAGTCAATTCTTTTTTTAATGAATTGAAATTTGTTCACTTTGTCTGCATTTTCATTTTTTTACTTAATATTTTGGTAAATGATTTAAAATTTAGTCTAAAAATAAAACTTCATTTTCTAGCCCTATTACTTTATAATTTTTTTTTTTTTTTTTTTTTAGAAAAGCAAAAATCGTTCGATTCATGTGGGATATTTATTTTTATGAAATTTTACAAATCAGATTTCGATGATGTCAGTTTCCTTTCCTATTCTAAAATCTTGGAATTTGTTTTGAAATTTATTTTGTTGCATTTATTTTTGAGAATTAAAACGATTTTATTAAAATTCTTGCTTGATTTTTAACAACAATTAAATAAATCAGACAAAATTCAGCAGAAGCTTGCAAAGTCTAAGTTTTTCACGCTTCTTTCAATTGTTAGGGATTATTACTGTAATTATTTGTGTATGTATACTCATAAATAATAAATATACAATCTTAACTTTAGACTACGAAATTATGGATAAAAATCTCTCGCGTATATGCATAACAATGCTATAAAAAATTGAACAAATGTTAAATTTAGTTGCTACAAGTCGGTATTTTTTAGTTGCTATATACTCTGAAGAGTTACTACTTTTCAAAATTTGTAGTAACAAAAACATTTAAACTAAATTCAAACATTTGTTCAATCTCCTATATGGTTTGTATCTACCAAAATTAAGAATTTATACAGTTTAAATTATGTTTTAAAATTTAGGATTTGAACAATATTTAGAGCAAATGCACAGATTCACACAAAAATGCAACAAGTTTGCAACAAAAGTAAGCCAGGAAAAACATAACTTAATAAAACATATTCCACTTGCTAGTGGCTATTTAGTGGTATAAAACGGAACTAAATGTTACTTCTATATCCATGTGTAGTATATAAAAGAACTGAAAAATTTCTATTTATCAACTGTTGTCAGTAAGTCCTGGCATGACTCTGCCCATAGCTTCTTTGCTAAACTCTCTATGTGCACATTACTGTCCATTATTTGGCTATGATATCTCTGATCATCTATACAGTACAGAAAATTTGAAAGTAGTCTTATGCAGAGTAAAATGAGAACAAAGCACTTGTTTGTCACTTTAGATGTTTTGAGTTCAATTATCTGGCTATGGCACAAAAAGATGTCCAACTGTCAATCCATGCTGAAATGAAAAAGGATAGACATTGTGAAAACAGCATTTTGAAAGTTGAAAGAAAAGTTGATCAAGTGGATGAGAGAATGCAATTTCGTAAGAAGAGAAAGGAATAATGAGAATTAGATTTGAACAACATTTATTGTTAGTAGAGAGTACAGAGGTTGAAGGATGGATGTTTCAGTTGCTGGTTTGTCGGATGGCAGTCAGGTGTGAGGATATTGTTGGGTGCTGACCAAATTCTTGTGTGGTAGCCTGGCCAAGGTCACAGGATATGGTTGGTGTATGTTTGGTTGATTGAGGTCATGGTGGTAGGTCGTTTCATTGGTTGGTAGTCCTGTTGTGTTGAACCACGGTGACATCAGATTGGCATGGTAGTCCTGTTTTGTGGAATGGTGATTGTGGTGTCAACTGTGAAAAGAATGCCTTGTAGATGAGTCAGGGTAGGCAGAGTTGAAAGCATGGTTTGATAGACCTGTTCTATGGAATGGAACTTGCTGATGTCAACTGTGAAGAGAATGCCTTGTAAATGAGTTGAGGCAGGCCAAGGTGACAGTAAGGGTTGGTACCGATGAAGGCTTGTAGCTGGGAGGAATTAAGGTTGAGATGTTTCAAGTCAAAGCTGGATAGCTGAGGTGGTTGATCAATCCAGGAAGTGGTAATGTTCATTGGGAGGTGTGGTCATGTTGAGCACTGGTGATGAAGGTGGTGATAATGGCAGCAGTAGTGTCCTGCATGACAGCCGAGCCACAACTCTGTTGTAATGACTGTGGTAGCAGCAGCAGCACCCTGCATGATGGCCAGTGGCCTTCTTTTAAGTGGGTCTGGTAGTCCCTAGGGATGTCTCTCCCCAAAGGCAGGAACAATTATGGTTGGTCACCGCCGGAGCTCACTTCATAGACTGGATGTGATGTGTGGAGCCTAATGCACAGAAAACTACTTTTGTTATTTCATTTTCTGCCTTTGTGGCATTTACTTCCAGCCAGCATGCAGAATGAATCAGAATGAGATGTAATTGTGATGGGGTATAACAGCTGGCATTGGAATTAGCACAATTGACATGTGTCCCAAGGAAATCAAAGAAGATAAGAATACCTGATAACTTCATGACTAGTGTTGGATGGTACCAATGTTTCATGGGAGACATAATTTATCAGTTTGTTGCTGGGATCACTTAGCACAGAAATTCTGTTTCATGAATGCACAGAATGGCAGTAAACCTGACATACTTTCTGAGGAAGAAGAATAAAATGACTCTGTAGATACATAGTAAATATCTTCAATATCTATGTTGACAATAGATGAAACTGTCATGACTTCTATTTTCGACAAGGACAGCAGTACAACAGACAAAAATGTGCTTAGTATATACATGAATAATTATTATTTTAAACAACTGCAGTGTTGATTAGTGATTTTAAACTCTGTTACAAATTAGTTGGTTTGGAGCATAGAACTTACTTTTAGTCATACATGTGGTTGGAAAAAGTTAATATTTAGTTCTTGTGTATAATATACACTCTTATGTTTTAGAAGTAAAACTCTGGAAAAAAGTGCATATTATGCATAAATAATTACAGTAGTATTTGAAAGATATTTAGTTCCATCAATACATCTTTTTTCTCTCTAGAAAATGTATACATATCTAAAGCAATTACTATTACCTTTATTTGATTCAATTGTTAGATACAAAGTTCAATATCCTATTATTAAATTTGCCTCAGGTTCACAAAAATGAGATCCAAACTGGATAAGTATTGTGTTTAAGTTTTATTAAAGGTTAAATATCCAAATGTAAATGTTTGCAATTCTATTTATTAGTTGATTTTTTAGTGATATTTCTGATTAAATAAATATCTTCTGAGCTCAGAAAACAGTATTTTAAAATGACTCCACCTATTATGAAACTGATCCCACTAATTTTGTGTGGTTGTGTGTATGTGTGTGGAAGTGTCATATAAAGTATAGTTTTTTTGTTGTTGTTTTATGTGAATTACTGATATTTTTTATTTTTCAGTCAAATTGGAAATTTACTTTTTATTTTATTAAAAATGTGTTGCAAATGTTATGTTGATGTACAAAAAAAACAAACTACTTTTGATAGGTGATTGATGATTTGAAAAGCTGGTTGGATGTTGTAATGACTTACTAAGAAGAATAATTGATAAAAATCACATTTTGAAATGCTGAGTGGAGCAAGTGTTGCATTTAGGTTCAAAATCTATGCAATGGCATATATAAAATAAATTTACCTTTTTGACGAAGATGAAAATCAATTTCTTTTTGTTTTGGACAGCTTGATGGCAAAGCAATTCATATTCTGGGAGCTAGAATTTATGTTATCACTTAAGCATAAGAAAGAACCAGCAACTGAAGTGATACATAGGGATAATAATTTTCAGTTTCAGTATAAAATTTTATTTATGTGTAATGACTTCAAACAAGTTTCATACTTGTCAAAAGATGCCTATAATACATTCTCAAGTAAATTGAGAAGATTTCAGAAGCTAATAGCAGAGAGAGAGAGAGAGAGAGAGAGAACCAGAATTCTATCAAGCAGGATTATCAGTGATGCTAAATGGTTGATGAATTGGACAATAATACAAAGCTAACACTGAGCTGGAATTTACAGGAAAAGAGTTGAGACCAAAGCAAAACTGGAGAGGATTAACCAATATTAAAAGATGCAAGACTGAGATAGATTTGGCTGCATAGTCTTGCCAAGAACAGTCTGCTGGCTTGGATTGTTTGTAGTCCCCAATGTTTCACAATGAGTGTGCAGGAATAAGCAATTAACAACTACAAATATCAGCTAGCATGTATTTTATAAATTAAACTAAAGGAAAAAAACTAAACATTTATAAAGACCCAAACCATTTTCCTTATAAAATCAGGTATAGATTGCATATAGTTCTAGATGTAGTGATAATGGTAAACAATGATGTTTTAGGTCATTTTCTACATCTATAAGGAAATTGTCCAACATTCACTGTTACAACAATCCAGCACTTTTTTTTTTGTTTTGTTTTAAGGACATTTTCTGATCCCTTAATACTTTACTCAGTTTATGAAAGGCATCTTTTATTATTCCTATACAACTTTAGATTTCTGTGTCACACTTTTTGTCATCTGTTACTACATTATTCAGATAGTTAAATTTCTCTATCTGCTTGTTTTTGATGTTTTCAATATGTAACTCAAAACATTAGCTGCTTCTTTCACTGACAATCAGGCATTTTGTTAATGGTTAGTTCTTCCTTTACAGCTTAATGGTTAATAGTTCTTTCAGTTTTCTTTTTGAATCCATCATCAATACTGTGTTGTCTGCTGTCAATTATGTTGTTGAGGTTATGTCTGCTGATAGACAAGCTCCTAACATGGGTCATTTGGACAGAAAAATTCTATATCACAACATCCTTGGTGTTTTCACAATGCCTCATTTTTTGTGATATTTCAACAAACTCATTCTTCACATTATGAAATTTAAAACACTTTAAAAAGTTGAGTTAAAGACTTCTAGGTTTATGCAATCTGGTCTATTTACATGAAAAATTGCTTGTATATCTTAATCTGTGAACATGTTTACAATGGAGAAATCAAATAGTTCATAACTTTTGCATACCCTATTTTCAGCGACACCACACATTCAGATTTGTATTGCCTCTTGTACTGTGGCCATGTGAATGCAACAACATGCACTTTAGGAATGACCATAAATACTAAACCTGAATGTACATTGTCAAACAGATTCTTAGTAAAAATAAAACAAATTGATTTTTTTTAGCTTCTTGGCCCATTTGTTTTGCTTGCCTCTGTACACAGTCTGTTGTTCAATCAAGATAAACTTGTGTTGGCTAATGACAAAATATTTACAGGTTAAAGAAAAAAATCAGAAAGAATATGAATCTGGTTAGAAAAGCAGTTATAATTTTGTCACTTTGATTTATAAATATTGACTGCTAGACAAACCAATTAAAAAGGAAAAGTACATTTATTGGAGTACATTTTGTTTCTTTCTCCTCCTTTAATCTAAAAGACATATCAACACATACTCCTTTGATTTTTAAGGGGAAATAATGTAGAAAATATACAGATTTTACATTGACTAGTTTTTTCTTTTAATTAATCACTATTAAAAATAATGACACATATATATATATATATATATATATATATATATATATATATATATAAGATTTCTCTTTTGTGTTATAAAAAAATAATATATTTGAGGGATTAAAAAAAATTGATTTTGCTAAATATGTTCACAGCAAAGAAAAGATTGTTTTTGCTTTTATTTTCATATACTTCATCAGTTTGTTTCAGTGTTTATTTTTTTCTCTAACTTTCTTTAAGTGAATGTACACTGCAGTATGAGGGGAGGCTGAAAAGTTCTTGATTCAACTCATTTTCCAAAATTATTATTTCAATAACCAAATATCAGAATAATGATTTTGGGAAGAGTGTTGGACCAAAAACTTTTCAGCATTCTCTTGTATAATTGTTGTTATATGTAAATAAAATTGCTTGAATCTATTGACCAGAGTAAGTTTGGAAATTAGTTGAAATGGTGAAGAAAATAACTCTTCAAAATTTCTTGAGCCCAAAATGAATGTGCATTATCAGTGAAGCAAATTAGTCAATGTTATGGTTATTATATTTTTTATTTATTTTTTTCAAGCATTTATCAAGTTTCTGACTGGACCTTGCAATGACTGTTTAATGGTATAAACAAGAAGTTACTGTTCTTTTGTATAATTTTCAGTAAATAAAGTTTATATGCTTGTCTTACGGTCTGGGGCTTGTACAACAGGTTGCCTTTGGTAGATAAGCAGAATATTACAGATTTACTGACCTGTGTACCTCCCTGTTCTGCTTGTACAGGCAAAGCAATGTCAATGTGATATCACTACAGATAAATTGGAATTTATAAACTTTTTCATAAATTATCATCTTTCCTCTATTCACTTCTTCTAATGACCATCAATTCATTTGTCAGTAATGAACTTTTTCTATAGTGTTTCAATAGGAACTGAAATCAAAAATTTTAAGAAAAAAATCCGTTTTTTGCATTTAAATTATTTTTTTAAACTTATGATTTTAAAGAGATTGGATTAACTATGATATATTACACATCTGTATTCATCTTGGCAGTTATTATACTTGTCAGCTAAAATGTAAAGTGGTTATACCTTTTGTAGACATTTGTGCTTTGTTAGATTGAGTAAGAATTTCTTTTCTTTTGACACTATAGTTTATATAAAGTATTTGTGTAAAACCTCTTTGAAATGTTAATTCAGTAAAATGTTCAGTTTGTAAAAGTATTCTTTGCTTACTGATTGTTGCATGAAATGACATACAGTCTTATATGAAATATTGCAGCTTGGTTACTTGACAAAGGGAAAGCATTTACAGGTCTCTCTTTCTATCTGTTTATCTATACATATACATACATACCGTATATACTCAAGTATAGTGCGTTTTGTTTATGATAATTTTTTTATGCAAAAAATAGATGGGAGTTTGCACTATGAACACCATAATTTTTTTCTGCAGACGTTAAATTTTATGCATTTTTGGTGACTACAAAGTACCTGGTATGCCTACATTCTCACAGTATCTTTGACTAACATTAATGGTACAGGTAAGCTCCTTTAGCCTAGTAGACTAGATCGTTTCTTTCTGTTGCTACATGAACAGCAGGACATTCACTATACGTGCCACTTAAAATCTACAAATATCTTTATATAAATGAAAAATTAACAATGTTTCTTTTCCTTTCTCAAATTTGCTTTCATCTTAATTAACACATGTTTGTATCACTGAAGTATTGTTTTCCAACTAGAACTCTGAGGCGAATGAAGAAAACAGTAACCAGTGAGTAAATTCAAGCTCTCCCAACTAGTATTTCAACCTTGAGTCGTTCCTTCGTGAGTTCTGTCTCCAAATCACACTAACTCCCCGTTCTTGCCGTCAACTGTGAACGTCCCTCGAAGAACTCCCCGACTCGGAAAAAAGTAGTTGTTTTTACAGTTGTTCATATACCCATAATCCCTTGCGTCTTCACATGATCCCATAATTCATTGCGTCCATGTCCCATAATGCATTGCATCGTTATTGCATAAAAATGCGATGCCAGTCCCCCCTCATTCTTTTACGTTATCTGTCCAAGGATGGATTACGGCAGAGCGGTAAGTGCTTTTTTTTTTTCTCTCCCTCATTTCAACTGCAGTAGCTTTACATGCTAAACAAATACGGGCTCTTTTTTGGCGGGGACAAGGCAAGTCGCGACCAGTTGTGCTCGTCCCAGGTTCTGTCTCATGTCCGCCACAAACTCCTTTATCTGAGACCATATGTTTCAGTTGTGTTCCTTATTTTGTCTTTCTCTGTTTATTTATATTTATTATATTCTTTACATTTTCTGCTATTATTTTATTTTATAGTCCTCATTGCATATTCTTAAAATATTTTGACAAGATGCACTGCGATATACAGTAAATGCAGAATGCACAGGGTGAAATACCAAATGAATTTTAATTCTAGTAGCTTTATTAATGGTATATAATAATGTTGTCAATAGGAATCAACAAAATCAATAAATTATACACGAAGTATTATGGTACATCCTACAAAAAGAAATTATTTATGATACAAAAAAGAAAATTACTTCTTTTACTGAACATTTATTAACTATGCAAGAATAAATTATTTACAATACCAAATATTTTACAGTAAGTGCATTTTCTCACCATTTTGGGATAGTTTTGTACAAAAAAGAATAAAAATCATTTATTTGATATACAAGATGATGCCCAGTACTGCAATATTTAACTGTGGTAGGCCTACTAGTATTGCTCAGAAGCTGGGGTCACATTATACATAAGCTATATGAAAAATCAGGTTTTTCACAAAACAATTCAGGGGTTGCACTATATACATGAAGTAGGCTTATACACAAGTATATATACTAGTGTATATATATATATATATATATATATATATATATATATATATATATATGAGAGAGAGTACATGCATACATATATTTAAGAAAGAGAGGGAAATTTTAATGAAACCATTTGTAATTTTATATTTTTTCCAAAAGTTCTTGGAGATTGCATGGTTTTTGTTGAAGCAATTGTTTCTTTAGTTTCCACCACAATTGTTTAATTATATTGAGACCAGGACTTTGGGATGGCCAGTCTTCCAAAAGAAATCCTGATTTTTTTTCATGTAGCTTGTGTATAATGTGACCCCAACTTCTGAGCAATACTAGTAGGAATTTTTATGAACTTTATTTTCAATCTTTAAAAAAAATGTATGCAAGATTTTTCTCATCCTGCGTGTTTTTCTTGCTAACATACCTGCTTAATCTGAATATTTTGAAAGCTATCCTTTAACTTAAACTTTCATAACCTCAAATCCATGGTTTCTTTTTATTTATATATTTATTTTGACAGTTGTTTTATTCTTCAATCATATAAGCAACTCCTTGAAGATCTGTAATTTAATAACTTTCATTTGGTTTATGACTGGCCAAGGATTAAGTGAAAATACTCATATTTACTTATCATCTTCACAATTCTTTTCTGTTCATCTCTTTTTTTTTTTTCTCTCTCTCTCTCTCTCTCTCTCTACATTCCTTCAGGCTTTATTTCTATTTCTATTTTCTAAATGATACTGATCTTAATGTTAATGAAAATATTCTGTTAGAAATCTGAGTTATGCAGATAATTACTGAAGTATCAGTGTCACTTAACATTTAATAGACAACTAAATTTTACACAATGGTATTTTTTATATATACAATGTTTGTGGGTTATAAAAATTGGATGGAAAGAAAAATAGTTTTGTCTACTGTAGGTTTGGTTCCTTTTGTAAGAGTAAGGGTATATTAAATTATTACAGAATTTGTTAAGGAGTTTAACTTAACCATGCCTCTTTTCAGAAATAAAGAATATTTTCCTGATCAAAAAGTTTCTAATCATTCATTTGTAAATGATTTTCCATACATATTCAATTTTATTTATTTGGTATTAACATGAATACACTGAATACACTTTATAAAATATCTGCACGGAACATGAAAGGTTAGACTTCTAGAATTTGGGTAAGTCCTTCCCTTTCCTGCTATGATTTTTTCTTAATGTAAATTAAAAACTTACATTGGCAATAATTTTAAATATTCCTAATTTTCCTCTTTTTACCCATTTCTAACAACTATTTATATACACTCATTACAGAATGTGTTTATTTGATCAACTCCAAATAATATATTTTTGATTGACATATTGATCTAATTTTTGAGAAACACTGACTGACACATTCACTTGTGACATAGGTGATGTGGCGTTAACTGCGAAGAGCATTTGATATTGCCAGAGGTCATCAAATAGTGCAGTATACCAGCTAAATCTCTAGCTAAATGACAACAAATTATTACAGTCCCTTTTAAGGTAGACTTAACCAGTGATATATTGAGTTTACTATCAAGTACAAAAAGTTTTTTGACTTTATAAATTGTTAGGATGGATTACATCAAATTTGATTACAAGTAGAATTTGTTTATGGCTTTTGTTATCAGTATTACAACCAAAACAATATTATGCAAAAAAACTTAGGCAAAAAATAGCTGATAGAATAGGTGGTACTGGCACCCAAAATTGCATCACCAGAAGTCATTTTGAATTCAAATATTTTCTCAAGAAAACAAAACAACTTAAATTGCTAAAGAAATTTCTCTTATTTTTTTGTTTATTTCATCATTATCCCTGAACAACCATTAAAACATTATGCATTCCTGAAAAACATTTTCAAACATAAATCCTAAGGTTTTTCAGGATTCAAATTTATTTTTTATTCTTTTTTCAGCCATTTTAAATGTAAAAACAGTGGTTCCAAAAAAGAAAATCCACCAATGGCTCTGTGACTAAAGTTTGATTATAGTCAAGTATATAAACTTATAGTTGTTGCAATAGATTCCTAGGAAAGTTAGGCTGTCAAGTCAGTTGACAAAATTGTTGACATTTTGGAGTCAATTATGTTCCTCAACTCTCTTGAACTGCATGGCTTCAGCTAAAAGTTAGAATGCTCATCATATTTCCTTGAAAATTTGCTTCTCCAAAATTTTACAGTGGAACTTGTTCAGCTGTCACACAGTTTCTCATGCATGTCAATAAGACAGCTATCCTATCTGTAGTAGATATAAGGAGAATATATTAATTCCCAGTATGCCTATAATTCCAGTAGATTTTCCCTTTTAGAATTCAGTCACTTTGCCATGGCCATCAACAAGCCACTAGAGCTATCTCTCTGCTTTTTTTTTTTTTTTTTTTTTTTTAGATCAATGCTACCTCTTCTGGATATTCCAGGGTCAGGTCCACAAACAATCTTTCTATACTGGCATGCAACAAGATAATCATTACACTACAATTTCTACTAGTAGTTAACTTTACTTCATTCATTTGACCTATAGAGCTTAACACAGCATGAGTTGAAAAATTGGTTTTCATGAATTTCCCCCATACAAATCTGAGATGGTATAATATTTTGGTGCTAAGATGGCAGACATACTGTGAATTATTTTTGAAAGAACATAAGGAGCCATGTTTCAAGAAGCCAAACTCTTTTGTATTGAAACTGATTTTTATGCATTTTTATGTCTCTCCTCTAGCACATTTGGCAAATAAAACTAATGAAATCTGAAAGACATCCATTTAATGAAGTGGCTGACTTTTTCACACAACTATAACTCAAATGAAAATTTGTGGCACATTCTGAAGAGGAAGGTTTACATTGGCAAACAGCAATTTACCTGCAAAAAGAAAATTTGGAATGGTATTTTGGATGCTGTGCAATCTGTTTAATATGAAGGAACAGCTCACAAAATCAATAAATTAACAAATTTTAAAACTAGTTTCAGAACATGAAGCATACATTTGATATTAATATTGTCTTTATATCTTTTTCATTATTACAATAACACTTATTCAAAATATTTTTTTTAATCTTTATTCATGTTCTGTTATAATTTTTATTTAGTTTCTTGGAGTTTCAGTAACCTTACTAATAGTAATAAGAAGAAAACTGTTGACATATAATAAGAGAAAAGTGGCATGTAGTCAAATTTATACATATTATGTGAAATAACTTGTATATTAATAGTGTAAATATTTCCATGTTATTATATTTGAAATTATTTTTTCCTTTGACAATGTTGGGTCTCTCTGATTATATCAAATTGTTGAAATAGAAAATTCTGATCCTATATATAGGGGATTTGATTCAAGAGATGTACCATAGAGTTTAACATTTTTTGTGTATGTAATAGCATCTAAAAAGAGACAAAAAATGATTTGGTTGGCTATAAGTGTCCAAGCAAAAAGCTTGGAAAGATCATTTTTAATATTTTCATTCCATTTTTTTTTTTTTTTTTTATTTTTTTTTTTATATATATAACTGATGGTTTAAATTTGAATAATATTGTACTACATTACAAATATAACATGAGAATGCTTTTCAAAGTATTCATATGTGAACTTAAAAATGAAATATTAAACTTTGATATTTTGTGTTATTTTCTCTCTCTCTCTCACTAAATTCAGTTTTTACTAATACGGTGAAAAAATAATGGCTATTGTACCTATAATTCTAACATCTTGTATAACTTCGATATTTTTATAGAAACATTTCCAAATGTACTTAAAGATATTTTTTATAACACTGAATATAAATCATAAACAGCAGCATTTGCAGAGTTCATACATTTTTGTAAGAATACTTGGCTTAATTAGATCTATTATTATACTTAATTTATAAACTATAGAATTATAAACTATGACTAATGAGTTTTTCTTACTGGATGTGGGAATCCACATGTTGCCTTGCTCAATGTTGACTTCTGTTATAATTAGAGAATATATTTTATCAGCAATATCCAGTAATAACTGTAAAAAGCCATTATGTCCATTGTTGGTCTTGACAGGTGCTAGGATATAATCTTGAGATAGTGCACTTTACCAAATTTCATCATCATTCAGGAAGTAGAAAATGAGGCTAAAAGAAAGGTAGCTAGTACCATGTTCAATAAGAATAGTTTAATTGAAACCTGAATGGAAATTTTTGTTATCTGGTGTCTTGTCATGTTTAACTAAAGCCATCAGCATGTACCTCCAAAACTATTGATAACCAGGGATTGACAGTTGATCTCTTATCCGATCTAGCTCTAACATCTCAGTGTGGAAAAACTGGCTGGTTACATTCAATACCTTAAAAATGAAAGTAGTTACATTCCATCATCACCAATCAGACCCGAAACTACTACCGGTCAATATGAATGGATATCCTCTCAGAGAGGCCTCATGTCTTGAGCATCTGTTGGGTGTTAAACTCGCCCCAGACCTCAAGTGGAACTCGTACATACAATCCATTGCTAAGGTTGCAGGAAGGAAAAATGGTCCAGTATGTACTGGACTCCTCCTGCTCTCCTCTACCTTTACAAGAGTCAGATCAGGCCGAATAATGGAGTATGACTATCATATGTGAGCAATCCTCACTTTCCAATGATAGTCCAAAAGAATCTCCACATCCTTGTGGGTGACATTATTTTTGACCCTGCAACACACCTCTCACAGACGGGATGTGGCAGCGTCTCACTGCTTTTTCACTACTTCTATAGAAAGTATTTAGAGGAACTTCATTTCCGCTAGTTAGAACCGTCAGAGCTACAACCTGCCATGTCATTCACATTGTAGCAAACCATTGTTATTCTCTCTGTATTCCTTTAGCAAGAAGAAAATTATACTGAAGCATCTTCTTTCTGCAAACCATGGCTCTGTGGAACTGACTCCCAAGTGGATGTTTCCCCATTCAATACAATCTTCTGTTCAAGTCTAGGGTTAACCATTATCTTCCCCACCTATCCGCATAAAATGTGCTTTTTACTCTGTAACCCTCTACCTCAAGTGACTAGTAAAATTAATTTACAAAAAATTTCTGTGTGAGAGTTTTCAAGAAAATTTTTCATGTATTGAAATCTTTAAACATTTTTATTTTTAAGAAATCAATTTCAAAGTTTTATCTTTTCTAGAAAAATAATTTAATTGCTACCCTGGACTTCTGGTTAGTATTACTATTATTAAAAAAAAAAGAAAAAAGTCAGATCCTCCTTAGGGAATGATCTCAGAATAAAAAATGATTTTACTGAGATATATTACCCTCTTAATTGATATGAAAGAACTGTTCAGAAAGAAAATTACAATTTAAAAAATATAAGTGCTACTGAAATTATTACTTCTTCTCTCAACTCCTGCCCAGTAGGTATGCCATGTGGTTTAGAGGTCAGGGGAAGTAAGCACCGGACCCTGTCAATTATTATAATTGATGATTGACAATATAACTTGGGTAGAAAAAAAAGTAAAAAGTACAAAAAAACGCTGCTAAAACTAACCCTTTTGGGGTTTTAACCTCATTGGGGGTTCCTGCATAGTATTGCAGTATACCAGCCATGCAGATACACAATGTATATTATTAGTAGATGACTGACAATGTATCATCTTTTTAAAAATAGTTAAAAAAAAAAAATGTCAGGTGGCCATAAAACAGTGCTGAAAAGATAAAAATGACAGAGACCACAGTTGGGCTGAAAAACGCCTCCCCCTCATGCTGATTGGGGGGTTTCAGGGGTAAGATGTGCCGACCCTAAAAAAAGACTAGAGTGAATTACCAAAAAGCAATGCCAATAAGAACTACAATCCTTGAATAGATATATTTATAAAAGAATGAATGAACTACCTACAATATTGAGTCAAATTTATATCTGTTGCAGATATTTTTTTTGTGCCTTCACAATCTAAAAAGATTGAACCAATTTTAAAAAGATCTGTGATCAGATGATGGTATTGGGGGGTCAGAGGTATAATATTCCATTAATATTTGGCAAAATATTTATCAAAATCTTTAATTTCATAACAATAGTTACCAAAAATAATTGTGTGAGACATTTATTTATTTATATACATACCTAGATTTAAAAGTGGTAACACTTGTCTATGAAAACAAGTTGAGTAGAAAGTGATTGTACTATTTAATATGAATAGTTAATTTAAGAATTTAAATCTAGTGAAAAATCAGTTGTCCTAATTGTTCATGTCATCTGCAGGAGGAAGGGAGGGAAGGAACCTTTTATAATTGTCATGAAAGTTTTTGAAAACCTGTTCAATATTTTAAAAATGCATCTCTTTTTTTATGAAAAACAAAAAATATTTTTTCCTTTTTATTTTTTTAAGTGCCTTTTAGATTTCTGATCTGAAATAAAGCTTATCAGTTAGTTTAATAAACACTTTAGAGTTTGTTTTTTATGTCTGGAGCACTGTACTTAAAGATTAATTTTACACACATGCACAATATAGTCGCTCACTTTAGGACTGGTTTGAATTCAGAGAAAACTGAATTAATGATTCTTAACTAATAAAATATTGACTGTTTAATAACAATGTAAATATTATTTTATGTTGAACAAGTCTAAATAGGTTTTATGCAGTGATTTTTTTTTTCTTTTTTTTTTTTTTTTTACAATGTTTCAGTTATTTCTTTCTTTTTCTTTTCTTTTTTTTATATGTAATACCAGTATTTGATTTTAGTTATCTGTTCATAATTCTGTTCTGAAAATATGACTAATTGAGTTGGACAATGGATTGAATTAATAGACAAGATGTAAAAAGGAAAATATGGTAGAATTTACTATTACCAAATGATGAAATAATTCAGTAGCAGGCATCTGTTTGTTCTTTATCATAATTCTTTAACAAATTGGTTGATTATAAAATTATCTTCTGTAATCAATAATGCAATTCCTGAAGTTTAAAATTTACAAGTTGTAGAGTGATTATTAAATGAAGAATTATTTTTACATGGAATTTTTAAGATATTCATAATGGCTAGTAACATTATAAGTATCATTAGCCTAACAGTTTGATGACATTGGTGACAAGCTCATAAACATTGGTGTAGACTATATCCAAGAAAATAAAGGCAATTATAAGTCAGAGACAATTATTAAGGTTAGAAATTTTCAAATTGAGGTCTCTGCTACCATTTTGTATATATGCTAATTTATCCTTACCTCCCAAGAAGACTTGTTATAAATTGTTTCACATAGATTTTATTCTTTGCATTTTTTGTAGTATGAAAAGCTGAAATGATATTGTTTATCGAAATGGTTGAAATAAGAAATGTATCGAAACTTGATCTTTTGATTATTTGTTGTGAATATTTAAAGCTGAAAGAATCCATGGACCATTAAACTTTGCTGAATTGTGCTTGATAGAAATCTGTTTATAATTTTTATTTGATCCATAAAAATAAACTTTACTCATCAAGAAATACTTTCATTCTAAATGAAAAATATGTTGCTATGTAGGTATATAGAAGAATTATTGCAATTATTAGAAAAAAGATACCAAATCCAAGAATCATAATTGCAATTTGCTTTATTTCACCTAAGCTTAGTAACCCATCACAACTAATAAAGCAATGCAATATTTTATTTAAATTTATAGGTTATTGATCAGTTTTTGCCTTTGTAAGAATTATGGCTTTTGACGTTATTGAAAATATTTAAAAAAATAACTGCTAATAATGACATTCTTCTTCAATGATTAGGAAATAGAAAGCTTGAAAATATTACAAGAAAACATTTGGAAAAACTCATTGAAAGTAGACTTTGGATAATAATCATTTATTATGGAAAAGATACAAGCTGAAGTCTAATACAAGATATTTTAAAGATATCTTAATTTTTATTTATTTTTCAAGAAGGAAAATGGTACATGCATACTATTTTGGGCAAGGGGTGTTTATTTATACAGCAATGTCTGACATTGTATTTCTAAAATATTTATATTCTTCTATTCAGTTATTTAATTTTTATCCTTCCTGTTTAGCATCTCTCTAGTGAAATGAGTTATAAATGTTAATATTTCAAATGAAATAGATTTTTTAAAATCTTTGATTGTTATTTTTGTGATGAACATATATGTATATGTGTAAAAATTCCGATATAAATAAAATATATCTGTAAAGTCTATGAATAAAAGAAACGACAAGAGGAAAACTTTTATGCTAATGCATTTCATTCTTTGCAGGACTTTATGAAAGTGGAAATTTTATTTGGTAACCTGTATATAGTAACCTGGAGAAAAAATATTAAGTTTTTAAATTCTGAATTAGAGAACACTAAACATTAAATATTTTAAAAGCTTACTATATAAGGAAAGGTAAACTATGCAGGATGCCAAGTGACATAATTTTGGGGCCTATTAAATGAAAGTGAGTTAATGTACTTTTTTAATCATATATATGCATTTTTATTTTATTTTGTTTATTTAATTATTTATTTTACATGTTTAGAGTTCATGAGTTAAATTTTTTTTTTAAAATTGAATGAAAAATTTATGTATGTTGGCTTAAGTATTTCTTTTAAGAAAATATTTAAGTTGGCTTGAGTATTTCTTTTAGAAAGATATTTGAAAAAATCAAGGGTATAAGTCAATATTTTGTTAAGAATTGATAATTGCACTTTTAAGAAATTTTCATCTAAGTAAGTTATTTTCTCTTTTAATACGTACAATATTTTTATTGATGTTATATATATATATATATATATATATATATATATATATATATATATATATATGTGTGTGTGTGTGTGAGATTGGTGTTATAAAATAAAGTAAGACATATCTCTACTGATTTGCAGGCAAATAAACTAACATACTCATTTTTTAATGAGAGAGCGGATGTGAACAGGACAAGGCCCCGTCACAAAAAAAACCATTATCGTTTTTTGATAAGGCCCGACACACGAGTTCTGGTCTAAAAATAAAATAATATTTTAAAGTGTTTCTATTTTTCAACCAATAAAAATGCTACCCTTCTAATTATACTCGCATTGTTTTTCGAGCTTGTTAAGCCATAAAAAACACCATAAAAGGGGTTACACGGGGAAGTACTAGCAGTCAACAGGAGGCCAGGGAAGAGATCTGTCATGGTCAGTCTGGGCAGTCAGCAGGAGGAGCGCCACGCCAACCAGTGAGAACTACTATGAGAGATCAACCCAGATCAGCAGCCGGCTTATGAACTATACCACAAGGTAGCTGTCCCAAACCCACACGTTCCTATTGAAATAAATCACGTAAATCTATTTCTGCTGTTGTCGTATTTCTTTCTTGCAACCATACTCTTGTCTATAACATTGGGATTAAATCTCGAAACTTTATTGCCATATTAGTTGGCAACAGAAGAACAACAATTGTTCTCTGTCTCAGCTCAGCTTGATGTAAATAAGCTATAATGATGGGGTGTTGAAAATTCGCTTCTCAAAATCTGATCAAATAACTTTTTGTGAATCCCTTCTTGTTAGGCCAAGAACTTTTCAATAGCCCCCCCCCCCCCCAATGTCATTGCTATTCTTAGATGCTTATGTGAAAACTTAAGAATGATTTTAAATATTTTTAAGAATTTTGGAGCCAGTTATAAGGATAATGTTTTAAAGGATCTATTTTATAATTTGTGTTGATTGAAATTTGCATTTTAGCTGAATAAACTAAATTTTAATTGTTTATATTTATGAATAGATAAAATTAATTGAAAATAAATTTTCAAATACAGCAGCTTTTCTTGCTTAACTGTTTTGTGTTTACTAGAGACAAATATAAGAATTTCATTTGTCTGTTGCCCTTTACAGTTTTTCTTGATTAAAACAAAGAATATCTCCAGTTATCTCTTATTTTAAATCTATATTTTAAAAAAAAAACCCCAAAAAACTCCTATTCAGATGAAATTACAGCAAACCAGAATAATCTGCATATTTCAACAAATATGTTGGCAAAATTAAAATGTAATATACATGGTAGATAAAATAAATCTATTTCTTGAAAACTTAACATGATTTTGGCTTAACTAAAATCAATTTGTAAAATTCTTGTTTGTATTTCTGCTACATAAAATCTAATCCAGCGACATTTTGAATTTATTGCATGCTGAATTAAAGCTTATTATAATGTCAATAATTATTGCATTTCATTATTTCTCATATTTCTTTATCATTTAAATTTAGGCTAATTTTATTGTTTTGCTCATTTAACTCTTGTGTTGCTCTGACAAAAATTATAATGCCTTTTCTTATTAATAAAAATAGCACTTAAATTTGCTAGCATTAACCTTAATTTTCTTATTTTACTCATACTATATATTATCTGAAAAAAGGTTATGGTTTTATGTTTAAATAACTATTGATTACAAACTGAGAAGAGGTGTTAGGCTGTATAATACTTATTGGCACCTGAAAACAGAATTGGCAAACAGTTTGAATTTCAGCTGAGGTAGATTGTGTTCGTTTAACACCAATGCCCTTGAAGAAAGTTTGTATTCTGTCCCATTGCCAGAAATCTTCAGAAAATCATCTTGTCTCTTGAGTTAGTATTTGAAGAAATCCAATCTCCTATAATAAGTAAAAAATTGTTATATCCATGTTCATGTCAGTGTTTAAACTGAATATCCTAATTTTTTGCTTTCATTTCCTTGTAATTATGGAAAATATACAAAATATTCAAATTACTACATTTTTTTTAAAATTGGTTACTGGTATAATTATGTGCTTGTAATCTGCTTAATGAGTTTGTGTGAATAGATGTTAAGAACAATGAGGGATGGTAAAGGATCAAAAGCTACTTACTGCAACAAAAGATAGGAAGTTGTAGAGAGCCATAATTAACCACATCCAGAAAAGACATGATACATATGAAAAAATATAAAAAGCCATCTTATACCTGTGTGTGTGTGTGTGTGTGTGTGTGTGTGTGTGTATTGAATGGCTTAAAGGGGCATAGTTTTTTGTTATCTGTTTACTTGTATATACTATTTCAGTAATGAAAATATTTGTTTTATATTTAATGAAAAGATGACCGCTATATTTGTTTTATATTTAATGGAAATGCTTAGTTATACAAAAATGTAATAATTTCAATATTTACATTATTCAGACTATTGTCCGCATCTTTGTTGCCATATTTATTACAATGTTTCGGCTGTTGTACACACCAGCCTTCTTCAGGTGGTTGGAATGTTGAACTGACCCTTTTATTTCACTCACTGGGGTAGACTGTTCTAGTTCCACATGCCATGTCTAATGGATGTCGGTTATCAGTTATCTCCTGTTAATTCTCCTCTCCAAGTTCTCCACTGCCTTAACCAAGTATTGAACTTACACTCTTTTTTGTCCTGTCACTGGATCTAACTAACACCATTATCCACTGTGCCATGTGTCCTTGAGGACATCTGTGTATGAATTTCTGGGAATTATAAACCTAATGTCTTCAGTAACCATTTTTTACCAGTGCTCATATTGCAATTTTGCTGTTACCATACATGTTTTTACCAGAGCTCATATTGCAACTTTTGTTGTTATTATCACTTTTTTCTGACACTCCTTATTACTGGTTCCCATATTGTATTCACTTCTATGCTTGGTTGACTCAGGAGATTTTTGTGGCCTAGCATATGTGCTGATTCCTTAAGTTTACGAATTTTCCAATAGTGTTCTTTGTCTATGATCCCACAGAGGGTGGTGATCTTCCTTTTCTCTCCATATGTGGTCAGCCATGCCTGATTTTTCCACTTCCCTTCGTGTTATAGCTTTCTGGTGTTCTTGAAGCATTACTTTAATGGGGCAGCCTGCCTCCCCTTTATATTTCTTTCCGAAGGTGCATGGGATAGTGTACATACAGTCTTTAGTCATGTTCTCCTCTATGGGGGGTTTTACTTAAGAGATATATCTGAAGTGTTGTCCAGCTTTTGAAGGTTGTCCTAACTTAAGGAATCGTTTATATGTTAGAACAGTCTACCATTTTTGAGTGAAATAAAGGGTTCATAGGACTACATAAAAACCACCTGAAAAATTAAGACTATAAAGATTTCCATGGCATGAGATCATGGGTAGTCATATTCGAGTCAGCCTTCATGTTAAATATTCAGGTGTATGGCAATAGCCTAGGTACCTCTACGAAATGTAAACAAGAGCATAGCATGATGAAAAAGATGCCAAACTTGACGAAAACAAAATTTTATCGTCTAATGTTCATATTATTATTAAAGAGGAAAGATCAAAGTATTTTTGGGGTATTTTTTTTACATTTTTTAATCGTTCCTAGCACGTCTGAAATTTTCGTTAAAAATATTTTTTTTTTTGGTAAAAAAAATGGACAGATAATCATCATTTTCAATCATTTTTTTCGATTTGAAAAAAAAAAAGATTAAAATCTGATTTTGATATTCTTTTAAAAATCAATTATCATTTTTTCAAAACTGATTTTAATAAAAACAGAAATTATAATGTTTATTTAAAATATTTTGAACCAAGCTTAACTTAGCTTTCTGCGCTGAAAAAATGTAATTTGAAAATAAAACAAAGCAGGTCATAACCTTTCGCGTCATTTGACGATTGACGAAAAGACATTCATGACGTTTAGATAACTTACGGGAGGATAATTCTTTCTACGGATGGAAGGAAGTGAAAATTATTTAAGTGAACAAATTATTTTACCTCGTTACTTTTAAGGAAAACTTTCAGCGCTCTAATTTTTTTTTTTTTTTTTTTTGTACTTAGCTTTCATTTTTACGTTTACGATGCTTTATGGAAAATATAAAGAAATTAAAAAATAAGACTGTTAATAGTGAGATTAAATTTCATAAGAAAAAGGTATCTAATTAATTTTAGGTACCTTTCTTATGAAATTTTATCAGAAGTGTACATAAAATACTATAATTTTATGTACATTTATTACATTTTACTGTGTTATTTGTATTTCCATTCATTTTATTATTAATTTTGATATTTCATTTATGGAAAAATGTCATAACTGAGATTAATATAAAAATAAGATCATATAAATTAAAGTTTAGCAGTAGTTAAATTTCATAAGATGATACTGTTACTTGTAGGTACCCTTCTCAGTTGAAATTGAAAAACTCAAATTAACTTCTCCATACGTGTTTCAAAAAAGTAAAGGGCTTAACAGCGGAGAACAATGCTGAACTCAAATAATGCAACTAAATTGTATTCTGGTTGGTCTTCCGTACTTGATAATTACTGTCTGACTATAAACACAAAAATTACATTTCTTAATTACCATGGATAATCTGATTGGTCCAAATTATACAATTTTCAAAGCGCTAAACAATGACAATCTCATACGGACATTTTGAAAGGTTGATGTTGCTTTTAACTAATTTTAAAATATTTTTAAAATTCAATTTAAACATTTTTTAAAAAATCTTTTTAAAATTAAAGAAATAAGAAATAATTGTATTAAAAATTCAATTTTCATTGAAAAAATTTTTGCTTTCAGAAAATATTGTCTATATTCATAAAAACAAATTAAAACAAATAAAAGCATTTGAAACTAAATAATATATTTGTTTTATTGAGTTTTGTATGTTACAATTCACAGCTGATTTTCAGGTACGTTGGCCAAAAAAAAAAAAAAAAAAAAAAAACATGATTTGCATTCTTCAAAGCCTTGTGCTTTTAACTATTGTAATCACTAAAACCGATGGTCTCGAATTTCTAGAGTTTTTCATAAAATTAGTTATGGGGGTGTTAATAAATATAAAAAAATATTTCTGCCATGACTTTAAAAAAAAAACATATTTATAATAATTTCGATCATCTGTGAATAGTTTCTGAAAGTTTCATTAACATCTGACAATTATTTTTATTTTTGCAAGATTTTCCAAATTAATGTGTGTAAATACAAAAAAAATGTGCTAAAAATTATCTATGTTATTTACTACCCCTTGTTGCGACAAAGAGAAACAAGGTTTTTTAAATCAAAATTTAGAATATTCTAAAAGATGGAAAAATTTTTAAAAATAATTAAAAAAAAAATTTAGTCTATCTTCTTCATAAAAACATAAGCATTTTGACGATAAAATTTTGTTTTCATAAACTTTAGCGTCTTTTTTCATCAGACTATGCTCTATGTTTTAGCGATTCCGTGGAGTGACTTAGGTTAAAAACCCAGGTTGTTTGTTTGTTTGTGTGTGTGTGTGTGTGTGTGTGTGTGTGTGTGTGTGTGTGTGTGTGTGTGTGTGTGGGAATATATATGGGATCGGATTTCTTAAATTTTTCATTCGATAAAACAAACATCCATTTTTTTTTTTTTCAGGTAGTATTTCTTATTGTCTTGCACATTTTTTTCATTTATTTACATTCAGAATGCTTTAAAATTCCATTTACAAGACAATTGTTTATAATAAAATTCTATTCACCAATCGATAGACTCATAACGATTGTAAACAATGCTTTTTGTTTGAGTTTGGGTTTGACAAATTCAAAAAAAAAAAAAAACAACTAATTAAGACATGCGTGTCCGTCAACCTTAGACAATAATCTTTGTTTCAATTTTATTTTTCAGTCTTTATGATGGGAGATACTTGATCTATCTCTTACTGTTACATCCCAGGCTTGTCTCTACTGTTTATGGATGTCTATGTTGACATCCATCAAATCTTCATATTAAGTTAAACAAAACATCTTTGATAATGGTTAAAGATTAGGCAAAAGTGCATGAATCTATAGATTTCATCAACACTCTGAACACACAATCATCTTAAAATATAAACATCTTGTACACATGTAAAAACATATAATAAAATTTTTTCCAGTTTTTCAGTTCATAAAAGAATGAGAGATTTATTTCATTTTTACTTAATGAAACATTTTTAAACAATTGTAAATGAAAATATAAATGGATACTGAAATAAAAAATTTCAATGTTGAGGGAGCCAGATCAATGGGTCCATATCTTGTTTTGACTAAAGTATGTAATGCTAGACTTATTGTGATGGAAAGTTCAAAGAGAGTCCTGTTTATCTAAAAATAATCAAGCTTAAATTCATTTTCATCCCTGTCTGATATACTAATAGCAGCTTTTGGTATTTTCATATCGAACTGATGTTGAAGTATTTCAGATTTTGGTTTTTGATCCATTAGCTAAATCAATGGATGTCTACTAAAACTTATCTTTTTGTACTGCAAACTCTAAGTATTTGAATTTTCTATTAACATTTATTATTATATATAATATTGAGCTGACATTTTTATGTTTAACTTTCTTTTTATAGATAGCCATATTTAAGTAAACTTCATTATGAAAAATGTCTTTGTCCATAAAGCTTTTATATGACGTCATTTGTTTAAATTTGATGTAGAGATTGTTTTGAACCATCTACAAGATTCATGGAAGATTCTTTTTCTAAGCAGTAAATTCGACCTTGTATATGGAACGCAATTCTTTGTATCCGATCAGTAAAATTAGTATGTGCGTAAATGACGGTATTAGGATGCAGGTTCGAATCTATCAAAGAACGAATATTTTCTTGAAAATTTTTGTGGGACATTCAGTTCTTTGGTAAATGTTATTTAAATACTGTTTATTATAAAAAGAGCATTGTTTTAAATAATTTGTATCTATAAAAAGAACGTTAAAACTAAAAATGTCTTTAAATAAAAAATTGTCGGACTTTTCCATTTCTTTTAAAATTAATCTTTTAAATATTCTTTTTTATGCTCCCAATGTGCATAATCTTTTTTTTTTTTAAATTTCATTTTTTTCTATGTTTAGCTATTTTTCGGAAGAATCATTAATTTGTTTGGAAGGTCATTCCATAAATTCTTTGTTTCTCTTGTTTTTAGCTATAAATGATTGTTTCAAATTCTTCCAGTTCTTCCAATTATGTTTAAAAATTTCAACTTGTGACACTGAGTTCATATATAATGTTGTTAAACATTGATTTAAACTGAAAATGGAAAATATGGAAGAAAGATAGTTAAACAGAGCAAAGTAAAGAGATGGGGAGAGAAGAGAGAGAAAGAGAATATGATAAAGATATTTTACAACAGGATTTCATTATAAAGTTTATTTTTCTTATCTGTCAAAAGTCTATTTTGTGGATGAAAAAATTTCGAGAAAATTTATCTAAATTATTTAAAGAAAACACATGTCACTGATGAACAGAACTGTCAGAGAAAAATTATATTTTTTTATTGAAAACAAATTGAGAGTGAAAACAGTGAATAAACCCCCTGCAAAAGTTAAGATTATGGAAAATTGATCTATCATTAGGCAAAAACCTGGCCTATATTTATACTGAGACAGAAGTTGACCAGGGATAGAAAACATTAACTTTTCTTTGATTAAGAATTTAGTTAAACAAATATATTTTCATTTAGAAAACAAACACTTTATCTTTTAAAACTTTATCAATAATTAAAATAGTCTAGTTAAATTTTCTTTAATGGACCTGATGTAAAATAAATTAAAAAAATGGAGTTAAAAAACAAATTCTGTCATTTAGTCTTTTTTTTATTTTTGTCCACTTTAAAGATAATTCCAGGAAAACAAAAAAGATTTTGAGAATTAAAATTCAAATATAAAACTAGAAAAAATTAGTATCATTTCATTCTCATGAATACATCTTAAATGCTTCTGATTATATCACAAAGTTCTTTGTGTTATACTACGCATGCCCTGGAAACTTGGGATGATACATGAATCCTGTTTCTCTTAAGAGGAAGGAAATAATTTAACTCTTTCCATGAATAAAGCACTAAGAGATGCTAAAAAGTTTTGAGTGAGGGAGGGAGCAATATGAAACTATTCCCAAGGAAGGTGGATAATTCTCCAATTTGGAAAATTGATTACAAAAATTAGAAATAGGACAAAGAAATCCCTTTTAGAATTAATGAAAAATTAAAAAGAATTCTGAATTTAAGAACCCTCTGTTTCAAACTTTGAGATTTTGTCTTTAATTTCATCTTTGAGAGCTCAATTCTTTAATATGAAGCTGCATTGAATCTTTGAATGCACATCTGCATCAAAATCAAATTCCTGATTTTTTTGAGCCCATATTTCAATTTACATAAGGCCCAATTCAAATTTAATTGATGCAGGAACCTTTTATTTTTTGTTGCATTTTGTCTATTTAAACCAGTTGATATTGTTCCGTGAATCTTTATTTTATTTTGTTTTTGAAATTTTGACACCATAAAAACAAATATTTCATGGCTTGAACCAGCACCTTATTTTAATAAAATTCAATCTTCCATCCTCTGAGATATGAACACAAATTAAATAAAAAAGAGATTTATGGACTGATAAGCAGTTTTTGACCAACATTTAGCATGGATCAGTAAATTTCAGCATTTTTTTCAGTGCAAAGTTATCCTATGGTTAAAGCATTATCCTAAGAAACCCTGAGGAAAAAAAAAAAAAGTTGTAATTGCTGACCACCAAATCATCCAGGAAGTGTATATGTATCCTATTTTGTTTTCTATTTCTAAAACTTTATCCTTACTATAATTGTTAAATATCTAATGGTATCCTCAACATAATATTTTAGAACAATAAATCTGTTGCCTCAATTATTTGAATTATGTGTAAGGATTTACCATTGACATACGTTGGTACCAGATATAGGATGATAAATATGCATAACAAAATAGTTTATTAATTTTTGGAAACTACAGAAGATTCTACAATGAAATAAGAGTAATTATTGAATTAATACTTTCAATAAATAATATAAGAATCATCAAATTTTTTCATCATTTTTTTTGTTCTCTGTTTACATTCTGATGTTTCCAATATAGTTTTCATCTTTTGAAATATAATGTTTGTTATGTACTGATATTGCTTTTTAGTCCATTACTTTGTTTTTTAATTACTTTCTCTAGGAGTTTTTGCATTTTTTTTATGCCTGTTATGAATCTTTTGAAAATATCTTATGTTGTTAAGATCCTTGACTGAAAATAATAAATCTTGATAGGACTTTTAATTCTCTCAGGATTTGTAATATTTTGGATATTCTGGTTCATGTTATGCAACTTCCTAAATTTTTGTATTTTTTTGAATTTATTTTCTATCCATATCCATATGCAGTTCTGGATATAAAATCTTAATATAAGTAATATGACAATTCTAATATCTTTCCCAAATAAATAATGAAGTGTAAATAAAAAACAAAAGGAAACATTAAAACAAATTAAAATTTTTGACCATTGAATTTTTTTTTTTTTGCTAAGATCTTTTGCCTTATTTTGATGTTTGTATTTGGTGGCTTTTCACCTTCTACTGTTTATTCTTATTTCCATCTTAGCTCATCTGCTTAGGTCTTAAAAAATCTTCAATTAGTCTCCTCAGCTGGAGTTAATTTAACTAAATATTGGATATACCTGATTTTTTTGACAAAGTTGAGACTCTTGTTTAAACTGAAAATTTTACATTTTCAAATTTTGTTTTGCAATAAATCCTTTTACCAAACCATTTGAATTTATTTTGCATTACAACTCTGTTAAAAATTTGTGCTAGTTTTTGTATTTGAAGAAGACTTACTAAACAAAACCTTGATTGCATCTGTTTTTAAGGTTTTATTGGATTCTCTATTTCCCAAAGTCAAGTGTCATTTTTCATTAGGGTAATATTTTTAGTTTAAATGAAAGTTCAAATTTCCAACTAAACATTTCTTTCAGCAGTTAAGAAAATCAAATCCCATAAATTTTTATATTTTTGTGTTCTCCTGGAAAATCTAATATTTTTGGATGATAATACTTGATTTTAAATACTTTTGTTCCTTAGTCATCTGTATAGGAATGCAAATTGGTACTAAATAGAGAAGATCACTGGAGAGTCAAAATGCTTGTTTCATGCATTCTTTAGACTATGAGAACTTCCTTAGTTCTATAGCATGGAAATAAATATCTTGAGATGATAATAGTCAAAGAAAGATAAATTCCTTCAAATTTCAACAGCAGCAATAATTCAAAAGAGAAGATTTTAAACATGAATTCAATCAGATTAATTTTAGAAAACAAAACAGTTTGTAATTGGCAAGATTAATTTTTTCACCAAATATAAAAAAACTCTTTTTTTTTATTTAATGAATAATTTACATATTGTGTCTAATCATACTGAGTGAAATAGAAAAATTGTCCAAATCGTATAACAGCATGGGATAATTGTCCATTTCACAAAATGTTTAATATCTAAAAAACCACTAAACTAATTGAATTTCTTTTTTCCAGGTTTTCAGATAAGATGTTTAGCCATCTTGACACCATTTGTTGTAAGAATCACAGAAAAACCCTTTGAGTTATTCAGCTAGAAAGAGAACAGGTTAAAATCATTTTGTGTCAGCCCCACTATGTCTTCCCAACTGAGCAATGGTGAGAGGAAAAAGATCATTCAGGCCTTCAGTAATGGTACCAACATTCATACTGTGGCTTCCATATTCAAAGTCCATTCAAGAACCATCAAGAGAATGGTGAATAAGTTTAAAAAAAGAGAGAACCGTAGAGAGGAAATCTGGATCAGGAGGTCATAACAGCAAGAGGGGTCATCATTTCAACTTAGAGCTAAATACATTCTTATTGTTCAAAGTATAGTTCAATAGTGTTATAAAAACCTCAGAGAATTCCAGTAAGATATCTTTAATAATTTCTAAGATACAACAGTTCAAAGCTTAATCTAACAATTGGACAATTTTGTTGTTACATGATTTGGACAATTTTGCTGTTACAACTGGTAGTTTAACAATCCATACATTTAACATGATTCCATCAAGCAGTTGAATTGGTACTCTGATGCTTAACTGAAAAACTCGGTTGTTATCCAGAGAATAAAGAAAAGAATAAAGTTTTATAGAAATAATTTTTAACCTTTTTATAGTAAATTTGTTAGTCTTGTGAATTACCTTACAGTAACATAAATGAGTAGTTAAAAACGAAGAGGAAAATATATTATCTAACCACTATTATTAATTCTATCCATTACTATTTTTATTTCTGACAGCATAATAAAAAGTAAAAATTTCATGATTTTCTTTAAAAAATACTTTTACATAGAAAAAAATAACCTGTAAAAGTTCTTGTTTGGGATAATTTTATCCTTATTTTCTAATGGTCAGTTTTTGAAGCCATCAATTACTGATACAAATTCATTGATAGTTCAGGATAAAATCTTCATATCTATTATAGCTAATCTCAGATCTAAAATTATCAATGTAGGAATTGAGAATATGGCTTAGATTTGGAGGTTAATTTAATAAACCATGTGTTGTGAGCATGATAATTGTTTATCTCAGACTCTATAAATTTATCTTCCCCCAAACTATGATATGCCTAAAGTGAGTCAAGTTAAAAATATCAAACAGCAGTAAAATGAACAAATAAACTGAAGTGTTAAGAGCAAGTCAATATATCAGAGAGTGGTAAAAAATAAACAACCATGTGAAGAATTAATATATATATATTAACTAAAATAAATAAAAAAAAAAAAATACAACATTCTTACATAAAATAAGTGGAGTCTGTTATGTGAGGGGAAAATTGTTTTGAGTGTAGAAGTAATTTTAAAGTGTTTACTATGAGTGTTTTTTTATTTTTGTTGTGGTAATGACAGCTCTAATGTGGATGTGAAAGCTTTGTAGGTCAGTGTTGACTGATCACTGGCTAGGTGTGTCTAATGTTGAGTTGGGTAAATGCATGTTTTTTATATGTATGTGTAGGATTAGTAATTTAGCTTTTTTTAAAAAATCTTTTGACCCTGATTGGTTAATAAATGGCAATGTTTTTTATTCCTTTTACTTTGAACCAAGCCAGAATTGATGCATGGGGGATATATCATCAGTGTAGTTTGGCTCTTAGAGAACACATATCCAGTATATAAATATTTTTGTAAAAGTGGTATCTATTGGAATTATTGACTGACAACTTGATTTGAAACAATGATTTTGAAATTGGCCATCAGTGGAATTTGGATCACAAATTATGTATAGTCTTGGTATTTATAATTTCAAGATTTATTACACTTATTACAGCCAGTGAATTAAGATACACAGAATATCATTGAGCATTGACACTAAAAACCAGAATGTCCAAGTAAGTTATATACATTATTTCTTTTAAAGTAACCAACTTTTTAAAAATAGTCATTATCAAATATATTGCTTTTAGTCATGTTCTATTATAAGATAATACTGATTTTTTTTTTCTCTATGAAATTTGTGATTCACATGACATATTTCACTTATTGTAGGGGTGAGAAAAGCTTGCTTAAGTTAAAGTTGCTCCTTGTTTCAAAGTTTTGCTTATTTAAATATGCAGACAAGTCCATACTCAATTGTTTGTAATCCTTGCGATGAGTGTTGAAAAATGCTTGTATAATGACTTTATAATAAACTCATACTGTGCCTCAATATTTATTTCTCTCTAAGCAATAACACCTTCAAAATCTAGTACAATCACTTGGCTGCCATAAAAGGCCAGGTATAAGAACCTATTGAGCCATATTGGTTTCTTTCTAGATATCTATTGGTAGTAATGTTCTGGTTCACAAATGTCTTGTTAATGGCTCCCTTCATTTTCCAAATTTCAATGACTGCTTTCTACTCTTTCTGCAGATGTTATATCAATTTTAGGATCAGTCTCATATAATAGCAAATTATAATTTATACTTTCTAGAGTCTCCTCTTATGTTTTGCTGTAAATAAATATAACATTTTTCCCATTAATTGATACTTTATTTCAAAAGGCTTATACATAATCAGCATGAATGAACAGATTTTACTGTTCATTCATGCTGATTGTTACTTTTTTCTCAAAAGTAATATATAGATAAAACCACATGGATGTTGAAAAGACCTCAGATTTTACAGTTATAATACAAAGGTATATACTTGATATATATAAATATAAAAATAAATTTAAAGATTCATCCAGATGAAAGATGGTATACTATGTTGGATCAATTTTATTATCTAGGGTTATTTTGTGGTAGTAAAGTTGACTAGTATGTTACATTGAAATTTCTGTCTTCAGTCTTTTCCTTTAATTTAAAAAAAACAAAAAATTTATGGCTACTAAATAGAAATATTTATGCTTTCAATAGTAATCAGAAAATACAGTAAACATTGATGAATGTCAACAGAGATACAGACATTCTCTTAATATTATTCATACTGTAAATTAATTGGCTACAGATTTGATGTTATTTTTTTAAACCCACAAAATTCATTTTGTTTGTCTATAGTACTTTTTATAAACTAATAAAATTACTTGGAGTATTTAGCCAACAAAACTGAACAAATAACATTCTGAATAACAATATCATTGAAGAATTTGACAAAATTTTTAAACCCATACAACTGATATTTTATTTCTATTTGACTCTGAAAACCAATTTGTAAATCTATTATGTCTATATTATTTACATTTTTCGGACTGTTGTTCTTATCTTTATTGCCATGATGTTTCAGCTGTTGTATGCTCCAGCCTTCTTCAGGTGATTGGAATTTCAAACTGAAACTTTGTTTCATGGCAGATTGTTCTAGTTCCACATGCCATGCCTCTTCCAGATATCTCCCTTATCTCAACTCTCTAAGATTTTGTTCGCCACTGCAGTAGCCAACTATTGAGCTCACAACTCTTTGGGTCAAGTCCCTGGATTCGACCAATACTTTTATCCACTGGGCCATGCTTCCTTGAGAATTGAGTTCAGCTCAGTCAATAAGATGTTTGGCACATGAGAGAGGAGTTTCAGCTATGACAGTCCAAAGAGCAGTGAAAGAAGACTTGAGAATGAAATTATACGTGAAACTTGTTACTTCAGAACACAAAGTTATAAGGTAAGAGAGGGCAAAGACCATCTTGAATAAGTTTTTCCCTTTTGCATGCATGTGCACTCTGTGAAATGAAGTGTAGAACAGACAAATATATATAGATACACATTGTGTTTTAACTATGAATTTTAAAAGTGCAAGTTACACTGCAGGCGACAATAGTCACCATAGAATTCTCTACCTTACTACTATCGGCGAATTTTGTCGCCTGAGATGGTTGCTATAAACAAACAACTTGTCAACTGTTATTTCCAGTATTTTAAGCTGGAAATTGCCTGCTATTGCTTTGGAACAAGGCTAAATATTTGTTTTCCAAAGTCATTTTGAATTCTAGTCTCTACATGAGGCATTACATCGATTTAACCCACGCTAATTTTTTTGCCATTTTTTTGTAAACATCAATATCCAACAAAGCCTTTATTCAGGAGTTTTTCTTTGATTAACACTCCGATGATGATTTTGAAGGCTTTATTTGAGTGGATGTTGACAGTGAAGTGGTCGATGATAATCACGCCAGTGACATGGAGGAAAGTAACGATGACCATTAGTAGCTACTATCATCGATGCCTGAGTAATTTTATGGAAGTTACTGGTGACCATCGATATATCTGAGAGCCTTTCAGAAGGTGAATTATTTTGTCTATTTATAACCGATGAAATAACTTTATTTGTCAGGTGAAAGAAAGAGCAAACAAATGCTAGTCAGTGTCTTCTCGTAAAAACATGTTACTTTTTAAAATTTTAGGTTAGGTAAAAAGAAGAAACTCATTCTCTGAGGTTTTGACAAAATTTATATAAATGCAATTCTAATTCACTGGATTTCAGTTCTTCATGTACTTTTACCTATAAATGTTCAGTCCATAGACAAAACATTAGTGAGTTATAGGTAAAAAATCTTATGAATTTACAAACTTGAGAGTTTTGTTTTCTCTCTCTTATTTTAAAGGAAGGAAATATATTGATTTCTACCTTTCAGTAACATCTAGTTTTACTAATAAATTATTTTAGTGCATGTTTATTTTTGTATTTCTCTGACTGATTCATTATTGATTAGTCAGATGTGACTGGTCACCACATTCTTATTGATCTTCTTACAAACAATTAACTAGCCAGTACAATTGTTGGTATAGTAGACAATTGCATATTCTGCTCTTTCTACTAAACAAAATACTTGCAAAACTACCATTAAGAGGATTGAATATTTGTTACTATTGAATTGAATGGGATTGACAGCTATATCTATAAAACAGAAGATACCTGTGTGTGTGTGTGTGTGTCTGTATGCTATTTATGCCTGTCCACATTTCTCGACCGATTTTGATAAAATTGTACACATATGTTTGCAAATTTATTAAGGTAGGTTAAGACCAACTTTTCAATTACTAGGCCTGGGTTTAGCAGAAAAATCAATAAAACTGAAGGTGGGTACAACTTTTTGCATAAACAAAGGCAAAGTTATGCATGAACAAAATTTTTACTAGATAAGCTGACGTTCTTGGCACTTAATGCAAAACATAGCTCATGTTACAAGGTTTATGTAGAGTGCTTGATAGTTTTCTTGCGACATTGGCTTCACACAAAAAAGTTAAAAAAAACTGTCAAAAAATCGGGTTTTTTGTACTACTTAAAATAAAAACTTGAATAACTTCCTCATTTTTATCCGATTTCCTTCAAACATGTCGCAAAAAATTTGCCATCATACAAGAAATAAGTTAGTGTGGTTTTAGTCCTGCTCACTTCCCAGTGTATAATGAAAAACCAAGAAAAAGCCCATTTTTTATTTTTTTATTTTTTTTATTTTTGGCCATAACTCCCTGAATTTTCATCTGACAAACTAGGTCCAAAATCTGCTTTTGCCATTTAGTCAATAGTTTTTTTCATATGATCCCATTCTAAATTGGCATTTAAACAACCTTTGATGCAAAGATCATTTGAGAAGGATTATTGAAGCATTAAAATAGAAAAATTCCTGAAGAACATTTTATTAACCTCGGTTTTATGGTAAACATGCAAAGAGGGGAGGCATTCATGTGTTTGCTCTTGCAGTTGTATCAAGCTCTGATGCTTCACTCCTGTTTTTGTTTGATTATTAGATTTGTGAACAATGCCATACTATTTGAAAGTGATTATGGCCATAGGAAATTTACTTAATATCAAAAACATTGAAACAATTTAACCCTGAGCAACGACCATAAAAGAACGTTTTATCGATGGAATTCCTTTATTAAGATCAATCAAACACTTGCAAAGGGCATACTGTAAAAACGATGAGGAGGTGGGAGTAGTTTAGTATATCAATGGATGATGTATGCAAGTGGGGACGCAGATAGACATTTCCAGACATGGGGTGTGGGTATACAGGGGAGCAGTTATACAACTTCAGCCATGTGCATCCAGGCAATGCTGGGTACAATATAGTTAAATATATGTGGATGTAAGATGCAGATAAAATTTTGAATATCTTTGTCATGTCAATCTTTGAAATTTAAGAATTATTCTGTAAAAACTGAAGATTTGAATTTAACTACACATAGGATCGTTTGAATTTGTTAATTATTTTATGGAAGGGAATACAAACAACATTATTCATATGTATTTACATTGTGACTATGGATCTTCAATTTTCATACTGAATTATGTTTTGGAAAGTTGTCTAGTACAGTGTGCAGTTTATATTATTCATTATTAGGTCAACAATTAATGGGTGAGATCATTAGCATTTGTTATTTCCTCTTTCCTTTTTAGTAACTTTCTCATTTTTGCATTAAGGATTGTCAAAATATGGTTAAAAATATTGTTCTTTTTTTCAGGTAGTTCTTCTTTTTGATAGATGTGAATTCAATTTACATATTTTCTCATATATAAACATTTCAATTAAATTTGGAGTGGAAATAAAACAAAGAACTATCTATCACAAATAGTTTTTACTTATATGTATTACTCTAATCTGAATCTATACCGTTTTGTTTTTTTAATATATTCTCTAGTATTTTTTAATTATAGTTCTTAATAAGACCTATAAAATTTTGCTCAAGGAAATTGAATAAGGATAACTTAAACAAAAACACTTCTATGTTCAATTTTCATTCCTGTTCATGTCCATATGTTTTAAGTTTTTTGCAAATGTCATCTTTATTTACTCCAAAAGAATTATTCAATATTTCTGTTGCTATTTAACCAGATACCTTAAGAATTTTTTCTCTATATAAAAGAAAGAATGCTTAATGAAAAGTTTACAAAAAACAACAAAAGTAGTTGATTCTCCTGTCTGGAAGTTCAAGGCATGAAAATAAAAACCGAGAATTTCATTTATATGATGAGAATTGCAGTTGAAAATAGTTGTTTGGTCAAACATTTACAAACTGAAAGCTTGGATTAATTTCTTTATAATTGATTTATCACTCATAATGGATTAATTCAATTGCAGATAAGATGTATTCCCATATGGTATGAATCAAAAATGGTAGTGTCATTATGGCATCCTGTAAATAGGTACTTTACTCTTACAAAACAAGAGTGAAAAGGCTGAAGTTCACCCAAACTGTTCAAATTGAAATTAAGCTCTTCTTCTTGGTACTGTCAAACAGTTTTTATGCGCAAGCTACTGATCAACCTGGAGTGACAATCGCTCAATCAAATTATATCACAATGCAAACATTTAATTCAATCTTGGCAGGTTTAAAGTAATTCTTTTTGTTAGATACTGCATATGGTTGCAAGAGTAACAAACAAAAACAAGCAAGTATTTTTAGTGAAGTGGAAAGAGAAAGAGACAAGATATGTTAAAGTAAAATTATCTATATTGCCATCTTTTTGTGAGCAAAGGAAGCGGCCTGAAAGATGAGTGAGTTTGTTGTGTTGGGCCTGGCATTGAAGCTTGTGCCAGGTTGGTTGACCAAGAAGCCTCTGTAAACTGTGTACTGATTTGAGTGTAGCTGAGCAGGTCATTTATGCAGTCAGTGGATACATGTCCAACCATTTTTTTGTCATGTTTTTGCTTTAGTAACAATGTTTGTGATTGGAAAAATAAAAATTTCTATTTCTGACCAAAAGGCAAAAAAAAGAACATTTTTTTTTTAAATTTTTTTTTTACATGAAACCACATAAACTGGAAGCATACCAATTGAAGGTGTCTATGTAAACAATTTATGAAAAAAATACCAATGCAGATTTCAGTGACCAGCTTGGAAAATGGAATTGGTGAGCCAAGTTTAAAATCCAACTAAGATAATTTGTTTTTTGTTTGCGCAAATCATATCATTGGGGAAAAGCATAAAAAATGATAAAATAGATCATACTCGTAGAGTGGAACTGAAAGCTAAGTAAGTCTATTGCACTAATAACCTTGGGAAAGACAGGAATCCATTTCATCTCCACACCCACAACCAGCTAAGAGTTAAGTAGCAGGACAGACTAAACTCTGTAATCTTGGATGTGATTTTTTTCACAGAAGGATAACTCTGAATTCAAAACCATGAAGAAAGCAAAAGAAAACTATTTCAATATCTTTCCAATGAAGACATGGCAATTTACAGATTACAGGTGACATAGCATTTTAAAAAAATAAATAATAAAATATACAATCACTTGCTTATTGAAGCAACCATTGATAGATCAACTTTCCCAGACTGAGTAAAGACTGTCAGCATCTTTTTAAATTAATTGATACAAAGTATGGTGAACACATGTGATTCTGTTCATTTTAGCTGTTTACAAACCTGTTTAAAGGTGGCTACTTCCGCTTATAGTCATATAATTTGTGAATCTGATTTTAATGTCATAGGTATGTATGCTAACTGATATATAACATTTGAATTCCATAACAACAATTACAAGTAATATGTGGAAATATGTACTTTTGAGGATGAAACCTTAAATTTTCTATGAAAAACTTATATTCTTTTTTTTTTTTTTTTTTTTTTCAAGGATTTGTTTTTGTTAATTTTATTCAAATAATATTAAAATCAAAATGAACTAACTGGCATTGGACCAATTTGTAAATTGCATTAAATAGAATTATTTAAAGTGAAGATTATCATTTGAACAGAAATCAGTATCAAAAACTAAGTTAATCTGAAAAATTAGCTCAGAAATTGGAAATGTAGTTCATGATTTAAATCTGCCTGATATAATGCATGTGATTTGACAGTTTTGATTTATTTAAATAAGATTTAATTGTTTATCATCTGATATTTTCCTTTCATATTTGGTATGACTTTAAGAAATCCAATGTTTCATACTATGGAAACTTATCTTTTTGGACAGGGCATAGTTGTTTCATTTTGCATTTGACAGTTCTTATCAATTTTATAGATAAGCTTTGATTTTAATCAAATTGCAAAGATGTCATGCACTATTTCCAAGTACATCTCTTTTTCTCTCAATATGAATGTAAGTCTGGTTGCCATCTATTCACCTAGTTGCATAAGTTTTTTTGTTTTACTCTCATCTGGTAATTGAACAGTTCATCTTCAAGATTTATTTTTGATTGTCATGGTTTTGTTATATACATTGATATTTTGGAGAACAATATTTCCATGCATTTTGGTCAATTTTGATCCTTAAAAAAATATGCCAATAGGTAATAGGCCAAAGAAAAGAAATTTAAAAGATGTGAATAAATGTTGCTTTTTAGTATTAGCCAACAATAGCTACTAACTTGAGATGTAGGGACATAAAGTATACAAAGAAAAACTAAATGACTAAAACATTTACTTTGATATGAATTAAGTGACTATTTGCATTCTCATGTAGTACATTGCTATTGATTATATTGACATCAGTAACATATCATTACTAAACTGGATTTTTTTGCTATTTTCTATACTCCATGTATATGTTAAAGGATGAGAGAATAAGTTTAGAGTTTTAAATAAAAAAGAATCCATTGTGGGAATATAGGCTAGATGATGTCAAATCATATTATGAACTTTGCTAACCAGTTTATTTTATATGTAACTGGAGTGATGATTATCAAATTCATCTCTATTTTCACTAAGTGTTCCACATTTGTGGCTATATTCTGTATATCATATTCTGATATAGCAAAAATTAGTAAATGACTGTATTGAAAACTAGTAAAAATCTCTTTTGTTGTGTAATTATAAAAGTATACAACTCCATGTATCTTTGAGAACTAGTGTGAGTTGTTTTTTCTATAAGTTCAGAATGTCAGCTAAATTGTCTGTGATCTATATTGTAGCTCAGTTTTCTGATTGTCACAAAAATACCCTCTTAAAGTAAAAGAATATATAGAATGAATGACAAATTTTACTAAGTTCTATTTTTTTTTTAATCTTAAAATTTGAGTTCCATTCCAAAATATGAGGCATTTTGATGGAGCATCAACATTTATACATTAAAAACATTCCACATTGTTTTATAAGGAACCTGTTAAAAGAAAATGTATACAAAATAATCACTAAACAAATGGAGAATTTCTATGAATATATATTGATTATTCATTGTAAGATATGTCTAAGATTTTTCTTATTTATGAAATTACTTTTACATATTTCCTTAAATAAAAGCTAATATTGTTTTAATTTTTCTATATTAGAGTATTTAAAATTGGTTCTAAAATCTTTTGTTATTTCTTTAGAAAAAAAATGAGGTCCCCTTCCTGGTAATTTGAAAGAAAAGGAGCAGGTCTTACACTTGGTATTGTGTGGTTTCAAATAAAAAGAATTCAAAATTGACTCTTAAAAGTAACATTATATTTTACTATCTTGATTATATTTCCTTTTTTGACAATACTTACTGAATGTTTTTGTTAATTATAGATGATATAAATAAAATTAGCCGACAAAAAACATAGCCTTAGGAATAATTTTAACCTTGACAACAAGTTTGCAAGTAATAATGGGCTTGACCAAAAAGGTGTTCAAAAGTAAAATTCTGATTTTGGTCATTTGGTTAGAATTTGCAAAGTGGGTTTGTCCAAGAAACTTTCAATACAACCTCATAAATAAATGCAATTATATATGATGGGTGTAATGCATAAAAGGCTTTAGCATAAAGTAAATTGTTGAATGACCTGAAATTTATTTCTCTTCCTAGGTTCTGCTCTAAAGATTACTCTCAAATATTCATCAAAGCTAATACAGATAGTAAAATAGAAATGAAATCAGATAAACTATTTTTCTACCGTAAATAATTTTGTATTATTTTTTAAATTTAGCACCATTAGCCAAATTTATGAAATAATAAGCAATTCAAAATTGAGGAAGTAGCTGCATATTGCTTGTATTTTTTACCAGGCACCATTTAATACAAGCCATAAATACATATGTGATTGGCTCTAGCTGGAATGTCAGTTTTATAAAGTCAAAGTTTACAAATGCATTTGTTGTCTAACAGAAATTTCATCTTCTATTTTTTTGTTTTAGATGATCCTATACACTTAATGATATTTACCTTTATCACCACTTCGAATTATCCCATCCCAAAAATGTATAAGTGAAGTTATAAATACTAAATTATTCTTGACAACTAAATGTTCTCAACTTTTTTCTATTCAAGTGATTAGGCTGAAAATATACAGACTTTGGAGTTGACAAAAAGTAAGCAAAATAACTTTAGTTTAAGTTCAAATAATTGCTTAATTATGTGTTAGATATTTGTAATATTTTAAGATGATTTTTAATGATTCTTAAAATACTTTAATCAGTGCCTTTTCTTTCTTTCTTTTTTTATTATCTAACATGGATGAGTAAAGGTTGACAGTCATGCACATTGGCTTTTATTAATTCTGTTAGTATTTTATCCTGCAAAGACATATGAATGAAAAATAAATCTTTTCATATAGTTTGGGGAAACAATAAAAATATGAAGAAGGAATTCATGTTAAGGAGTATAGTTATGAGAATTGTTTACCAACTGAATTTGTGTACATGTTATTACAAGCATTAGCTTATCTTTGAACTTGTTATATTAAACACAAAACTTTAAATTTAATTGAATGTTCTTTAGCGGTTTTGTTCAATTGAAACTTGCCTTGCCAACTGTTTAGACAAGTTTACTTATTTTATAGAAATTTTTTTTATTTACCCTTTTGTTGAATTTAATCTGATAAGCAATTGTCTGTCTATGCAAGTTTTAACTTTTGCTTTACAATTCAATAGTCTAGTTAGAAAGCTACCATATTGATCTAATGGTATTTTATGATGACACAGAATGAAAACTCCTGAGTCTTGTAAAATTACTTCATATATTTCATTTGCTTGCAGATGTCTTGGTTACTAATATCCATTTGACCATTTATATTAAAATACCTGAAGAAATGTAGTACTGATATCCTGACCAGATGAATGGCATTCTTTTTGCTGTTAGGATACATTTTGTGTATTTTTTACCATTTCATAGCTATTTAGTTTTTCTGCACATAACTGATTGAAAAATATATTGTTCATTCTTTTTCCATAAAGTGCACTTTGGATATGTACAACAATAGAAAAAATCTATGCTTGGTGTGAATAGAGTAAATATAAAAAATTCAATGCTTGCAAGATTTTACTTGTGATCACGCACAAATTGTACAAGTTACAGGTCATATGGATCCACTGGTTGGTATCACTGTTGATGATGCTCCAAATGTAGTACTCCAGAGAAATTTAAATCAGGATAGTGATAAGGCTACATGTTACATCATCATGAAATTCTCTGGGTTACCTGGACATGTAAGAGTCTCCTGCTGGAACATGTATGGCTTCAAGGGCTCATTTGCTTGACTAGTGGGACCAGTATCTCAATGTTACCACCTGGTAGCATTGACCCTTAGGACCTGCTGGAAGAAATGGAGTGGTATGGCATTGCTCACAACCCACAGACGAAGTGAACTTGGCAGGCATCAACATGGTTACTTCAGTAATAGCAGTGTAACGGCTTCAGAGTCAGACATGGTTTACAGGAATGAATTGTAATTCTATACCCTCCTTGGTTGTCCAAGATGTCCAGTACTGCGGCTGATCAATGGAGTGATCGCTTTGATCCTGACATGCCCTATCACATGTTGTGATTGGTTGATCATAAGGAGGCTAAAATCAATTTATCTATCTTCGTGTCGGGCTGGTCCAAGCAGAGTGAAGTCGTACAGTAAAATAGGAGATAAACAACACTTGAAATAATATAAAAAAAAATATTTACTATTTTTATATCAAGTACTGTGTACAATGGCTTGTTAATAGTTGTTAGGGTCTAGATGTTAGCATACAGGTGTTTGTTGACCCAACCATTTTAATTGGATGCAACACTTGGTTAAGCTGGTAAGATTTGGCTTGTGGAGTTAACAAAGTTTGTTTAGCTGATTTGGTAAGTTTGGCTCAAGGCTGATGTTGGAGGTTCACGTCGGCAGATAGTCATGTGTTTTGTCTTGTGCTCAGTGACTGGAACGGAGTCTCACAGCGATCTCTCTCCCGACTTTCTTCTGTCTCTCAGAATTCACTTTGAGCATTCGTATTTATTAATGTCTGCCAAAAACTGGTGCAGGAGGGGGTGGTGTGATGCAGTTGGGAAATTGGTATTTCCTCCACCTGTCATCTTCATTGTTTTTGATCCTGAGAAATTATTTCTCAATTTGGAATCCCCACTCCTTTTCTATGGGAACAGCTGTCGCTTCTTCCTCCTCTTAGAAACTCTCACTAATGCTCCTTAGTGGGCGTGGGCAGCTTTTTCATCCTCCTTCCTTGATTGCTCTTCTATGCCTGTCACCTCCACCATTCAGTGAAGAGTAATTTAAAAAAATTATTTTTCAAAATGCTATCACCTAATAAGTGAATTGAAAGCAGTGTTGATTTCTTTTCTTTTCCTTGATCTGAAAGTTGATTAAACAATTGGCCTTCTTCCCCTTGACCCAGAGATACTTTCCCAGGGAAAATCTTGCAACTTACATTATGGTGACAATTGTTCAGCCAAATATCAAGATATTGCCATGTGGTTTTATTAGAAAAAAAAAAAAAGAAAGAAATTAATCCAGGTAGTGATTGTCTTCAATCTTGACATTTCTGCAGAAAGATTTTGCCAAGTCACTTTTACATTTCCTTCCTGTCCAAAATCAGATACTGGACACCTGACTCTCATATCTTTTGGTTTGCTTTAGAAACATTCCTTAAATAACCTTTTTACCTCTAACTGGCATTTAAAATTTTATCCAATTTTCCTCATTTCAATTCCATGGACACATGCCTGGCCTCATGGCGGCATTATCTATCACTTGTCAACACCTTGCCCCAATGTACAAATTAAGTATTGATCTTAGCTAGCCACTTGGTTTGTTCTTGATATCCATTTAACCCCTTTCATGGTAGTTTATTAATATCTCGTTTTTGTATGATATTCAAAATCCCTTATTATTAATTACCAACAACCCAAATAGTGTTACATCTCTTCCTTACCCTTCTTGTCATTTACCCATAAATGACATCTCAAATCCACAAATCTACTAATACACTATTTGTAATGCATATTAATTCATTCAGTAGTAATAAAGAAAATGGTTATTTTTCATGCAGTATTTATAAATGTCCTTTACATGCAATATCTTTCTTTTTAATGTAATGTTCATAAAAGTCTTTCATGTGGGGTGGGTGTGTATAGTTTTGTGTGTGTATGTGTCTTATGGTTTGTTCTTGGTTTGTTCTCTCCACAGTAGGAGGTTTGGTTTGTTTTTTTCCTTAACAGGTGTCAGGTCCTCTTCTATTTCAAGTTTATTCTGGTCTCTTCTTCATCTTTATTCAATCTGCTTGGGTATGGATTGCTGAACAGTATCCCCTTTTTGAGTTGTTGCTCAAACATCCTTAATCTATTTCTCTCTATTCTATTTGATTTTCCATATTGCTGTCACTATTGCAGCAACGATTAACAAAGTACCTATCACTGCTGACCAGTTTATCATGATCATTTTACTAACCTCCCAATCCATGCCTTCCTTTCCTAAAATATTTAATCTGTCTTTTAATTGATTCATGCTAATCTTTAATATTGGTTTCAATAACTCTGGCATCTTTTCTAGTGTAACTCTGGGGAATTCTGTTCATTATTTCTGTGCAATTAAGATTTTGTTAACTATCCCTATTATTGAATCTTTTTCTTCATATTTCACTTCATAAAGTGGTAATATGGAGGTAGGGATATGGATATGCCAAATGCTGAACACCCCAGGGGGAGTTTAATTAGGGACAAGAGCAATTCAGTCTCAGCGTCCCAGTGGATTCCCGTCCACATACCCTGGACAGATTGATAGGTTTCTGTGTGGCCACTACCCAGATTCCATCAGATACACTGATGGCTCATGGCAACACAGTATTTGTTAATATCCCTACTTGGCAATTTCTCTTAATTCCTTCTCTATTGTCTTTAAATAGTTTGTGTATACACAACCTGTAACCACCTGTTACATATATAGGACTTAATAAGGTACATGTTCCCAGAATATCATCTCTACACTTCCTGGCTTCCTTTCCTGTCAGCATCATAAATTTTGTTCTAGCTGAATTCAAAGCCACATCAATCTAGTATCTCGCCACCACCCCTCGGCCCTGCTCTGCTTGCGGGTATGGAATAGGTAAATTTATAATATGTTATATTTCAAAAAGGCTATCTCTGTCTAACAATGGGATGGACACTACAACCAGCAGCTTATTGTCTTCTAGCAAGGTAACACAACCCAAGGCATTGTAATATTTCCGTAATTCCCTAGTGGAGTCCACTGGTAACCTCAAATGATGGGGTAATTCAGTTTGAATCTTTAGTAATAATTCCCTCAAGTGCTCAGGTGTTACTATGCTTGGGGACAGGTATCCTAAAGACAACATATCCAATTGAGCCTTCACATGCTCCAACAAAATCGTCAGGGATTGACTAGTCTGTTGTACTTTTATTAGCAATGGTTCAAATACTGTTGTATAAACCCACTCAATTCTTGTAACTTGACTGTCACAGCCTCTGAACCATTAGCTACTTCTTGTCTTAACTCTCTCAGGTTGTTTATTAACCACTTGATACTGGCTCTATTCTTGGCCAGTTCTAACCTCGTCACATTCAGTATTGATACACTTTCTCTAGCCATCTGGGCCAGGATTCTTTGATCCTTTTCTACCTTCTCCAGTTTTCTCCTTATAACCTTGACATCATCTTCAGTTACTGTTCCAAACAGGATATTTTGCACTTTTCCAACTATGGGACTACTGCCCTCTTGTCTCTATTGTTTGTGGTAGTTCGATTCCTTTCAGGTAATTCCTCATATCTTTCCACTGGGCTTACATTACAGCTGTTTCTAATTCTAAAGAATACAGTAGTCTAAGGTACTTCCCTTCCCTGGGATAATTTTTTGCTGCCTTCAGTCTGGCTAGACTCAGCCCTTGTATCTCACTCTCCAGTTTATTTAATAGTGACTAAATGGGTTCAAATCTATCATAAAGATGACCAACCAACTATTTCGACCTTGTTATTATCACTTCACTCATTTTCTTAAAAATTGTATTTTGTCTGTCTCCAGGCTCCTATCTTTATCACTATCATCATCAGTAGTATCAACCCTCTCATAACAGCCATTCCTCAAGGGTAACAAGATTTCCCTGTTTTATTCCCTTATGCAGTTATTGTTAATTTAATAATTTATTAAATTATTCTGGGATACACATACTACTTCCTTCTCTTTAGTTTCTCATCTTCAACCTTTCTTTCTTTCAGTAGGCTGATTGGTTCAGACAGGTGTATGGTGTTTACTCCCCAAAGGTCATGTCTCATCAATACTACTGTCAGCCATACACGGGCCCTGTGCTGTCCACCAACAGCACCAACAAGTAATTCTCTCAACCTCAGAGACATGCATTCCACACACCTGCCTTACTGAATGGGGTTTTGAATGAGCCCAGCGTCCTCGCACGCCAACACCAAACCCATTTGTCCTTTTATTCACAACCATATTTTCTTATTGAGATTTGGGGTTCACCACTCCTCTCAATCTCTTCTTAAGGGGTAATTCTGATTCAATCTCTAGCTTTTGTTCTATTATTATATAGTACGTTTCCCACCTCTGTTCCAGTTTTCCTTCTCTTAGATAAATTTTGTAGTACACGGTTCCCCAACTCCTAGTTCCACTTCCTTTCTGCCCTTATTCACCTTCTCATTCCCCTTCTTTCGCACCCTCTGTATTCTCCTTTTGGTCGGGACAAATAATCTATGCTGTTGTTCTATTATTAACTGATGATGGTCTTCCCCTATGTACTTTCTTTGGGGATTCAATAAATTGTCTATCAACAGGACCACCATATTATATGCTGCCAAACAGCATATAATATGGTGAAAATCTGAAAGTTTCATTAATTGAAAACCTCACAGCTGCAAGAGCCTGTGTCAGGTAAAATCCCAGTTCACAGTATTGTCCCTCGCCAATTTGGCGAATATGTCTCCTAAGATTTTATGGAACCTCTCCACCTTAGCATTACGTAAATCTATTTCTACTGTTGTCGTATTTCTTTCTTGCAACCATACGCTTGTCTATAACAGTATTAATATAAAGTTTTATGTGCAAATTTAGACAACTCAATCTTAAGCTGAATAAGTTGATCCATTGTGTATATTTTTGTAAGTGAATTGTGGTGATAAGGATTCTATTTCAAGTTTTACTCAAAAAAAAAATTGAAGTTTTTTCTCTTTTGCATTCAGAATTGTAGTAATTATTATTCAGTGTATCTTTAAAGCAATTACTTCTGTTTTATTTGCATAATTATGTAACTACAATTAACAATATTTGTAAATGTGTAATGCAACTCCCTCTGACCCAACAGTAGAAGAACTGGTATTTTATTGAATTGATTTGATTCTAGAAAATAAGCTGCCATGTTGTAATAGGGTATTTACTTTGAGAATGGAATGCCTAAATCATTTTTCCCCCTTTTTGTTTAAATAGAAAAAATATATAGTGACTGAAGATAAATTCTGAACTTTGTTTCCTGCTTTGGCTGTTACCAGTTTTTTAGGGTTTGTCATTTTACAATCGGTTACCATTAAGGTAGTTTGATACAACAGAACTACACACTTTGTTAAATGACTGGATAGGACCTTGTAGTATTACTTAATCTTTAGCACTCTGTAATTGACTTTGCTGAGAAAAAAGTTTCTCATTACTGCAGGAAATTCTGATTGATGAATGATATTGTGTTTAAATTTCACAGTTGTTTTCTGTTCTGCTATGGCAAGAGCAAAAAAAAATAATTTGAATATTAGTGTCCTTAATTAAATTGGAGGAGGAAGTAACACATAAATAATACAAAGTGATAAAGGTTAATATTGAAATTATTTTATGGAGGCTTTCTGTTTCAGTTTAATTTTGACAATTTATCCAACACCTTTATCCACTGTGCCATGTGTCCTTGAGGGCACATGGCACAGTGGATAAAGATGTTGGTTAGATCCAGTGACAGGACCCAAAGAGTGTGAGTTCAATACCTGGTTAAAGCAGTGGAGAACTTTCAGAGGGAAATTAACAGGAGATAACTGATAACTGACATCCATTAAACATGGCACGTGGAACTAGAACAGTCTACCCCAGTGAGTGAAATAAATTCCAACCACCTGAAAAAGGCTGGAGTGTACAATGGCTGAAACATTGTAATATGGTGACAAAGATGAGGACAATAGTCCGAATAATGTAAATAATGTACATAATGCCTCATCTCAGAAATACAGACAGATGTTAAAAAGGCTAATTATAGCTTTCTAAGTATTAAAAAGATTTGTTTTGAAGAAAAGATAAATAATTGTGTCTTAGCTAGTCAAAACCATGCTATTGAATAGATCTGAGGATTCTGTCCAAGGAGGAGAACAAATACTACAACGGCATCTCTTCCACCCCAAGTGGGTGCTTTGGTATTTACCTTTGACTCTCCACTGAGTCAGGATGCAAAACAAGGTCAGTTTGTTTTAACGTGGGGAACCTGAGTGTCTCCATTTGGGACACTGGTCAATTTCTGGAAGATTGGACGCTGATCCGTCAAACACAAAGTCCAGAGGAATTTTAAATACCCTTTCTAATTATAGTTAATGGATGTTAGGTGTTGTTTTAATTTTGATTGTTAAATTTATTAAAACTTTATATATTTTTTCAATATTGCAATATTTCAGGCCAAATTTGTAAATTACTCTGATATGCCTGATACAGTAATTATTCTCTGTACTAACATGAATTTAATTTGATGCTAATGTTAGGTGGTAACCTACTTGTGTAGGGTAGAGAGAACTTCAGCAAACCTTGGTAGTAGTTGGTTAACAGTGTTAAATGTATAAAGGCCTTGTTTATGGTACAGAACCAGAGAAAAATGTGAAAGAAGTCTTGATTATGTTTAATGATAATTAAAATCAAATATGGAAAAAGAAATAATTAAGAGTTGTTTTGTGAAATTATAAAGTTTCTTTAAGAAATTGAACTTGAATATTAATTTGAAGATTACTTAGCATAACTGATCTACTTTGTATACTCACCAAGTCTGGCTGAAGGTGAGTAATAAATTACTTCCTTGGCTGAAATCAAAAAATAACTTTAAAACCTTAGTACTGCTTAAATAGACTATTCCACTCCTAAAAATTGGGGAAAATTTTTTTACATAATATTTATTAGATGTTCCTCAAGCCTTGACATTTGACAGAAACAAAAAAATATTTTTTTTTTTTTTTTTTTTTTTTTTTTTTTTTTTAGTAGCAGGGAATTTGTAATATGAATATAGTGTAAAATCAATCTCTGACTTTTTACAGAGGTATCTGGACTTTGTTTTTATTTACAAATGTCAAACACTCTCTTTATTTATTAAACAGTGTATTTATTTATTTTTATTTACCAGCTTGAATATGCAAGAAATCTTGTTCAAATCCTGTCAGAGAGCACATATTTTTTCAATATCTTGAATATTCAGGCTGATAGCTGAAAATAAATAAATATACTGTTTAATAAATAAATGGAGCATCTACTAAAATATGAGTATCCACTAAAAATAACGTTTAAAGTGACACACACACGCACACAGTGAATGTACTTTAGAAAGTTGTGCTGAGGTTGCCAAAAAGAGACCTGAGGAAGTTCCTCCAACTTTGCTCTAGGCAGATAAGTGAATTAAACATTAAATGAAGAGAGTAACCACATATGAGTTTTGTAACCACAATCAGACCTATATAATGTTGTAGGTAAACTTGTGAATTGAAGCACTTATAGGTTTTATTCAAATGTAGATTAGTGGACTAAATAAGACTTTTATTTTAGTATTATACCTGAAGAAAAAATAACTTTCAGACTAAGGTACCTCTCTCCAAGCAGTCTGCTAAGAATTTGTTTTATATTTTAAAGTCTTAAACATCTACTGTGCTAGTGCTGAAACTGAAAGTACTTGTAACTTCAAACTTTGTAGAAAATTTGAATATTGCAATTAGATATAAACAAGGAGTTTATAGCAAACTATTTGGTTATGGCATTTATGACAAAATTCAATCAGTTGTTGGTAACAATTTGATTCATTTAAAAGATTTTAATTACAAATTTTGAGTTTGTAATTCCATCCAATATTGGATAGAATTGGCTTCACTGATATATATCAATATAGCTTTATATTTCACCAAGCCATTCTCAGAAACAGTTATAGCTATAGAAATGTAAATGAATTTTTCTTACTCTTGTTATACTGTAAACATAATCTTCTAAAAAATAAGATTGCTTATATAATTGTATTTTGAAAACATTGCTGATAATATGAAAGTCTCCTGCCAAGGAATACTTGTTTTCTTCTGATTACTCAAAATTCATTAATACTACTGATCACTTTGATGTATTAACTGTGGATGATGTGAATTCTGTTATTGTAGTTCAGTTGCTCAAATGTATAAAAGTATGTTTTATCATTGTCTATAAATGCAAGTTTTATATGAAGGAGGCTGAAACGTTTGCAGCCTGACATGTCTCAAAATACGACTAAATATCAGTTTTTTTTTTTCTAGTCCCCATTTGGTTGAGCCAAGAGATTTTCAGCACCCCCTGTATAAATTTCTGTATTAGCACTTCCAAGAAAAATGTTGATAGAAAGGAAAATTGATAAGTATATCATCAATTTTTAAAGAATTTTTTTTCTCGATTATTAATCTGCAGATCAAATGAAGATTTCTCTTGTGCACTTAAATGGCAAATGAGTTGTATTTTTTTTAAGTTGCATAAATGCACTTATACTTGAGCATATCTTTTTCTCCTTTCATTTCATCATTCCCAAAGAAATTATTTTGAGATGCAGTTTTTGTTAGAGGTAAAAAACTTTTAACTGATATCCCAAATCTCCCATGTTATTTCAATTCTGCATATTGTTATATATTGCTAATAGTTTTTACTTATCTTTATTATAATTTTAAAAATGGAATTGTCTCCTCATTATTCACACTCTCACTAAATGGTATTAAGTTCTAGAAGTTTAAATCAGGAGTTTTTATCCTGTGTGCATTCTGTTATATAACTGGCATGAAGCTCATTTTCAATATATAAGGCAATAATATAAACAACTTTTAATGGATATATGAACAGAGTAAATTTAACTGATATTCATCACCATTGATTTGTTTTTTATTAAATTATGAAGTTTGTTGATTACTGACACATAAATAAAATATAATGTTCAATCATATATAACATACTTTGTTCCATTTTGAGTTTTGGCATAAACTTACAGAATTTAAAAATAACCTGATTTTAACTTTTTTTAATTTACTCTTTTCATTTACAAAAACATATACTTTAATTCATCTTTATAAAAATGTGAAAATTGGTGCAACATTGCCAAGTGACTTTGTGAACTATTTTTGGTCTTCTGATTGAAATGCTTGTTTCTGTTAGTGATTTTATGATCATTGTTAGATAGGTGTTTTAAACCACTTACACTAACAGTAAATAGGTCACTAAATTTTCAAACAAGTCCCTTTATTCAGTAATGTAAATTATTCAAGAATATTTTATGCAAGTAAAAATTTGAACTTCCTATGAGCAGATTTTTGATTTTGATGTTTCACTTAGGTATCAAACTTAGCAAATTTGTTATCTGTTATCATATATCTAACCAGTTTGCACTGAAAATGCTCAACAGGTCTTTTGTAAAAATGTTCTATATATTTTTTTTCTTTCTTCAGCTTCTACTTGTAGGATGCAATATTTTGCAAAACCCTGTACAGGACATGCAGAATCTCCTTGCTTGAGCATTGTGAATGTAATACAGTAGATTATCTCACTCAGTGACATCTGACCGCTGAGGGAATAACATCATGGGAGAATGTAGTAAGGTCCCTTCTAATTATTTGTCAAATTACATCAATCCTGCATAATCAATTCTTGAAATATTCAAAATGGCTGGGTATGTTTCAAACATCTTTGAAGGAATTGCATAGCAATTCTAATTATTTAAAACATGCCTTGTAGTAAGTGGAAAAATTAATATATCTTACTTATTATAAAACGCAGATTGTGTGTGTGTCTGTAACGTTTATATATTGGATCGAATTTCCTACATTTTTTAGCCGATTTCAACAAAACTTCACAGGACTACATAAAATTACCTTGTGATGGTTCTAACGGGGCCGAAAATGGGAAAACAAAGTTGTTTTTTTTAACAAAATCAATTTGAAAACATGATTAAGACACATCGTGAGAATGAAAGGGGGACAACTCACCCACGAAAATGTAAACAAAAGAGCATAGCATGATGAAAAAAAAGCCGAACTTGACGAAAAACAAAATTTTATCATCTAATGTTCATATTATTATTAAAGAGGAAAGATCAAAGTATTTTGGGGGTATTTTTTACATTTTTTAATCGTTCCTAGCACGTCTGAAATTTTCGTTAAAAATATTGTTTTTTTTTTGGTCAAAAAAAAGGACAGATAATCAATCATTTTCAATCATTTTTTTTCGATTTGATAAAAAAGATTAAAATCTTATTTTGATATTCTTTTAAAAATCAATTATCATTTTTTCAAAACTGATTTTAATAAAAACAGAAATTATACTGTTTATTTAAAATATTTTGAACCAAGCTTAACTTAGCTTCTGCGCCGAAAAAATGTAATTTGAAAATAAAAATAAAGCAGGTCATAACCTTTCGCGTCGCTTGACGAAAGGCACATTCATGACGTTTAGATAACTTACGGGAGGATAATTCTTTCTACGGATGGAAGGAAGTGAAATTATTTAAGTGAACAAATTATTTACCTTGTTACTTTTAAGGAAAACTTTCAGCGCTCTAATTTTTTATTTTTTTCTTTTTTTTTTTTTTTGTACTTAGCTTTCATTTTTTACGTTTACGATGCTTTATGGAAAATATAAAGAAATTAAAAATAAGACTGTTAATAGTGAGATTAAATTTCATAAGAAAAAGGTATCTAATTAATTTAGGTACCTTTCTTATGAAATTTTATCAGAAGTGTACATAAAATACTATAATTTTATGTACATTTATTACATTTTACTGTGTTATTTGTATTTCCATTCATTTTATTATTAATTTTGATATTTCATTTATGGAAAAATGTCATAACTGAGATTAATATAAAAATAAGATCATATAAATTAAAGTTTAGCAGTAGTTAAATTTCATAAGATGATACTGTTACTTGTAGGTACCCTTCTCAGTTGAAATTGAAAACTCAAATTAACTTCTCCATACGTGTTTCGCAAAAGTAAAGGGCTTAACAGCGGAGAACAATGCTGAACTCAAATAATGCAACTAAATTGTATTCTGGTTGGTCTTCCGTACTTGATAATTACTGTCCGACTATAAACACAAAAATTACATTTCTTAATTACCATGGCTAATCTGATTGGTCCAAATTATACAATTTTCAAAGCGCTAGACAATGACAATCTCACACGGACATTTTGAAAGGTTGATGTTGCCTTTAACTAATGTTAAAATATTTTTAAAATTCAATTTAAAATTTTTTAAAAATCTTTTTAAAATTAAAGAAATAAGAAATAATTGTATTAAAAATTCAATTTTCATTGAAAAAATTTTTTTGCTTTCAGAAAATATTGTCCATATTCATAAAAACAAATTAAAACAAATAAAAGCATTTTAAACTAAATAATATATTTGTTTTATTGAGTTTTGTATGTTACAATTCACAGCTGATTTTCAGGTACGTTGGCCAAAAAAAAAAAAAAAAAAAAAAAAAAAACATGATTTGCATTCTTCAAAGCCTTGTGCTTTTAACTATTGTAATCACTAAAACCGATGGTCTCGAATTTCTAGAGTTTTTTCATAAAATTAGTTATGGGGGTGTTAATAAATATAAAAAAATATTTCTGCCATGACTTTTAAAAAAAAAAATATTTATAATAATTTCGATCATCTGTGAATAGTTTCTGAAAGTTTCATTAACATCTGACAATTATTTTTATTTTTGCAAGATTTTCCAAATTAATGTGTGTAAATACAAAAAAACGCGCTAAAAATTATCTATGTTATTTACTACCCCTTGTTGCGACAAAGAGAAACAAGGTTTTTTAAATCAAAATTTAGAATATTCTAAAAAGATGGAAAAATTTTTAAAAATAATTAAAAAAAAATTTAGTCTATCCTCTTCATAAAAACATAAGCATTTTGACGATAAAATTTTGTTTTCATAAACTTTAGCGTCTTTTTCATCAGACTATGCTCTATGTTTTAGCGATTCCGTGGAGTGACTTAGGTTAAAAAAAGGTTGGTTGTGTGTGTGTGTGTGTGTGTGTGTGTGTGTGTTTGTTTATATATGGGTGTGGATTTCTTACATTTTTCAGCCGATAAAACAAACATCCACTTTTTTTTTTGGGGGTGCAGGTAGTATTTCTTATTGTCTTGCACACTTTTTTCTTTTTTTTACATTCAGAATGCTTTTAAAAATTCCATTTACAAGACAATTGTTTATAATAAAATTCTATTCACCAATCGATAGACTCATAACAATTAAAAAAAACAATGTTTTTGTTTTTGAATTTGGGTTTGACCAATAAAAAAAAAAAAAAAAAAAACTAATTAAGACTTGCGTGTCCGTCAACCTTAAACAATAATCTTTGTCAATTTTATTTTTCAGTCTTTATGATGGTCGATACTTGATCTATCTCTTACTGTTATATCCCCAGGCAACGCCGGGCTCTACTGCTAGTATCTTAATAAATTGGCATCTTTTGATATGTCACTGTATATAGATATCTGTATGTACTTGCTTATGTATCTTCTCTCCCAAAACACAAGTGAATATATATATATGTGTGTGTGTATGTATGATGTATATGACCTGACATACCTGCAACTTCCAGGATATACAAACATTGTTTAGAGAAAAGCTCTTATTAAGAACTTTTATCTGGGGTATTGTTGAAATACCTCCCTATAATAAATTTTCAGAGAATACTTATTTTTATATTCTTCTATTTGAATACTTTGAAAATTTCTATTTGGTCTTCAATACATAAAGAAATTTGATAGAACCATGAAATTAAATTTCTCATTGGGCTCTAAAGAAAAAAAAATCACTGAATCTAAAGTATTCTGCAAAACTGTGAGGAAGAAATATTTTTTAATTTTAATCATTTCAGATGGAAAAGAACTTAATTTCGAAATATTTTACTTGGTATGTCTGATCTAAATTACCCTGGAAAAGGACAAATTTCAATTTACTTTTAGTCTAAAAGTTTCCACTTTTCATGATTTTTATTGAATAGGTGATTTAGGGTTCTGTCTACACACAACATGCCTCTTAGTATCAACTTGTAAAATGTACTGTTCAATTGGTAAAAACTTCTGCACATTAACTCTGTAAAAGGATGTTCATTTGTACTGACCTCTGTCTTAACCCACTCCTTTTTGTCTTTTTTTTTGTTTTGTTTACAGTTATTGACATGCCAAGCCCACCTACTTATAAACAAGTAACCTGTTAAGAGATAAACATTGCCTATTTCATCCTCTTTAATTTCTCTTAACCTTGAATTTTATGAAAGGCTTCTTTTTTCTGGTAACAGTTTGAAATTGTCTCTAATAATGATATCTTCTATTCTGAATATGCTTTAACTAGTGTGTAACTCAACCCACCAAATTTACATTTCCTTGAGAATGGGTTTTAGAGTTCTGTGATTTTCTATCACTTATATATAAACTTTGGCCTTTAAGACCAGAGATAACTTTCATTTCTGATCAATTTTCATTGAAGGCAATCCCAGCCACAATGCAGAAGTATATGACCTCAAATCTGCATCTGTTATTGCAAGTATGAGAATAAAAATGTTTAATGAGATGGATATATAAATAACAGCCCCAATGAGTCTCACACACACATCACCTCAGATGGAGAATATATGGTCGACATATTGGAGAAGAGGCATCTGGGACCACTTGATATCAAAGACTGGTCAAGAGTAACTGACGAAATGTTGAAATGAATAAAGTGTTAAATAATGAAGATTCAAGTTTCATGTTATCCTTCAATCATCATACTCACTGTGTTGCAATATAATAGTGCTGGTTGAGAAGAGGATTTAAAACTATTTAATGGAGATATGATTGTTGAGGCTAGAAAAATGGACACTATCTTTGATGTGTCAACTATTCTAGGTTTTTCTTGGGCAACAATAGCAAAGATAAACCAGGGATATATGAATTCTGGAAAGACATCAGCAACATGAAAAATGTGGCCAGCCACAAGTAATGCGAGAGCAGGACTGTCAGTGACAGATAATGATAATAACCATCTAAAAGAAAGGAACATTGCATAAACTCACACTTCAATTCAATGCTAGTGCCACTCAGTGCATTGATCAATGCATTGTACAGCATACATTTAATTCCATAAGGTTTGTCATGAATCAACAAGAATTCCATTAACACTCTACCATTGGTTACAGTGCATCACTTGGCGAGATGAGTTATATTTTAGACAAATGGTCAAGTTTGTGTGTGAAGAAAAGCATATATGATTATAGATCCAGCCTGCCTGCCAAGTGCTGCACAAGTTGTTGATAGCTCTGTAATAGTTTCTGTTTTGTTTTTTCTGTTGGAATATGAAAATATTACTAGTGAAACTGGAGCCTGTCTTGACAGGTGTGAAAGACACAGATCCTGTAATAGACTTTTGTTTCTCAGTAGTTAGGGTTTGCTTTAGCAAGATAGCATAATCCCTAACTCATCTGTGGATGACACAAAATTGGTTCCAAGAACACTAAGCTGATGCCATATTTAAACTCTATTAAGTATGTGTGGAACTTGTTGCAAACCTCAATTCCCTTCAGCCACACTCTATGAATCCAGCAATAATTATAAAAAGTCCTGTATCACATGCTGTATCACATAGAGGGAATTCACTTGAAAGGAGGATTTACATATTCAATAGCTGTTCTTTCTTTATCATTTTATTTTGTTTTCTTTTTGCATTTCAGTATATTTGTAGAATAAAAATCACCTTTGGTAAGTGTTAACACTTATAAAGGATGGCATAATATGTGTTGGAAATGCTAATACCAAAGTACAATAAAATATATTTCTGAAAGTAGTAAGATTACTTGTTATCCTGTTATATAAATTAGCTGTTTTGTCATTACTCTCATTTGTATTTAAAGTTTGTCTTCATTAGTTCAGTCCTAATTAAGTGACCCAAAATATGGCCATGTCAGATTTTCTAAGTTCAAATTAGTTCATACTCATGTCTCACATGACAGAACTATTCATTGTTTTAATATAAAAAGCCTATATTGTTTTCATGATTTATGACTGGTTTCTTGTAACAGGTTTGTTCCCTATTTTATGACCTTATTATTAAGTGGTTCTAAAGATATGAATTAAATCAATGATAAAATGGTATTAACAGAATTTTTTGATTCTATTTCCCAAAGTTAAATATTTTTTAGTTCTTTTATTCTTAAAAAAAAAAAACCTCCTTTTCCATTAAATTTTTCTGACAAGAAATGTCTGCCATAAAACTCTTGTCTGACAACCTGTTGCATCTATGATACAATAATGTTTATTCTCTTATAAGTTTTAGTTAGAGATGTATGAACATGCTATTTTGTAGTGCATAATGATAAGGATTTTCACAGCTAAAAGAATCAGTATATCACTATCTTTTTTTTCAGATTTATTGATTAAATTTTTTTAAAAAATGTTTTCTGATATAGTTTATTCAGTTAAAATTCAACATTACAAATATTGTATTGTTTCAGTTATTAAAATTATGAACAATTGATATTTTATTAATAAACTATGGAAAATAATGCATCTATTTTGAATTTTATTAAAATATATAAATATACTTTCTGTATCAAAATTCAGTTAACAATTATTAATGTTAAAATCTCACAGCAATTTTATATTAATGATTCAATATCAGGGTTGGAAGAATTTAAATACTTGAAAAAAACATATATATAACTTTTTCATTAAACTTTTTTTTTATAATCTTGATAATTTATTTTTTAGTGTTTTTTGAATTAAAAAAAAATTTGACTATGAGTTGATATTTGTCACATTGTTATAGATTTTGCAAGGCTATAGGGATTTCTTTTAATGTCTAAATAGATGTACTATTCTGGTGTCCATTAAAACACAAAACTATTCAAGATTTATGTTATATTTCAACCTTGAAAACTTGTAAAATATATAGATGCTTTTAAGGTTGAAATCCTGAATAAAAGAAACAATTTAAACAGAAGAGAATTGATTTCCATTTAAATTTGTAATATGATTAAAACAAATATAGTTTATACTTTTGGTTACTAGTATAAAAACTTTAAATAATCTTTTAAAATTAATGTTAATCACAATTGTCTGCAATTATCAAAAATACAAAATCTATTAGAACTTTAGCTAATTTCACTCAAGTTAACTAACAGAAAGGAATTTTTAGTATATAAATAACTCTCTATATGATGATTTGATAACTGGTGCAATGATTCATTTGGAGAAAAAAATGTTTTGTGTATTTTTTTTTAAAATTTTTTATATTTTTTTATATTCATGCTGTTTAATTAATATACTTTCAATGCTTACATTTACTTTAAATGTACACAGGTAATGCATTTTGATATACAATTAACAATTATTAAGAAAAAAAAATATTTTCAAATATACAATTCAGAATAAAATATAAACAAAAGGTGTAAAAGTATTTGGCCACTATTAAAAATTTATCATAAAAATGTTATTTAATTCTGGTTTAGATCTTTTTACAATTGATGACAAACTTGTAGAATCTTCCAGAAGTACTTCAGTTGTCATTTTTTAAGGAGACAAACATGTTTCAAATAAAGGATTTTGCAATCAAATAAAAGAATAGTGTAACATAATGAGGGTTTTAGTTAAAAAACATACCAAGATGTTACATATATTTATCAGTACCATTGGATTGAATATTCTGAAGTGGAAGAAATGTCACCACCAAAACCCTTTCTTGAACTGGTGAACTATAGAAAAGTCTAGACTTGTATCTAGAAGAAATAGTGTTATGAACTGGATATCACAGAATGAATCTTAACAAATTAGTTTTTTGTCTGGCTGCTGATACTAGCTTTCTTAAAAGGTATGTACACCAAAGTTCTTTGCAAATATAGAAATTTTTTTTACAAATATAATTGCTGATTAATACATTGGCTTTTTTTACCTTATAGCTTAAATTTACAAGGTTTTACTACTGAACTCTTTCTGGAAATCTAATTTGTGTTTGAAGTTTGTCTGAGCCTTCTGCTACAAAAGATGCTTCATTGACCCATTATACTTGAGAAACTCTTTAAACTTTTAATCTGGGTATTTTACACTTTGAATCAAAGTGTAAACTTCCTAGATTAAGTGATATTTTTTGGTTTGCATGTGTAAATTAGAATAACTCAAATTTGTTATTTTCTCTTTCTCATTCAATTCTAAAAGTCAGGTAATTGGTACTTTGGTTTTACCTTTTGTAAAAGTACAATGGATTAAACTGTTTTTACTTAAAGGATTTTCTTGAGAGGGTGAAATTAGAATGCTAAATTTTGTGCCTTTTGGTTGCATGGTGGTAATTGCTTTTATAAAATTGTTTTGAATTTGAATGCGTGTGAGTGAATAACTTTATATTTCTTAAGAATTGTTTTAAATGCTCTCTCCAACATATACAAATTTTCATGATACAAAAAATTGAAGTTGCCCAAGAAAGAATTCAAATTTACTGGATACAATGTAATGAGTATATCAGAAAATACAATTTACTGTAATTGTAACTATACTTTTAAGTATAAAATAAACCTAACTATATTTTCTAAAAAATATATATATATATATATATATATATATATATATATATATATATATAAATAATATATATATATATATATATATATATATACTAATATATCTCAATAAATTTGGGTTAATGCATTTTAAACAACAAATATTTAGTTTTTAAAATAATCTCCTTCCAAGTTGATGCACTTAACCCAATGTTTCTCCATAGTTAGAAATTTATACATTGAAAATTTCAGGCCAAAAGTCAGCTAATAAGTGTGTCAGGCTATGGACTTATTCATCCACTATTGTAAAAGTTGTACAGCAAGACTATTGATAAGTTAGTAAAGTTACTTGCCTAATTAATGTATTATACTAAAGATTTTACATCCTTACTATGATAAAATAAAAATTAGTCTCTCTGAACTGAGACTATTACTTTTATTTTTTTCAATTGTTTTATCTAAGATGTTTAACTTTGTCGTCTAAATTTTTTTAAATGTCAAAATGTCTTGCCTTTAATTTTTAATCCAGATTAAACTGGAGTGGATATATATTTTGAATTACACCATTTCAAAAATTGATTTGGCATTTATTTTTAATGAATATTTTACAAATAATTTTTCAACTAAATTTATTGGAAATTTAAAATTTTTTATTTTCAAACAATTACAAAAAATTTTGAATCAAAAAACAAAATTCAAAATACTATCTTATTTATTTTAGTAGTTCATATTTGAATTAGAATTAATTACTATCATTAACATTTGCTGTTTAGGAAAATACATAAAAAGTAGATTCATAATTATAGAGCATATCAGTTTAGCTATCATTTATAAGCAAAATATTTTTATTTTTACCATAACAAAAGCATGTTTATAGGGATACTTTTTACCATTTTCAAGAATATGAATTCTAATTGAAAAGCTTTATTATTGTTGTAATTTGATTCCAACAATATAAATAAAATGAATTTTCTGATATGAATTCCTCATCTCTTAAAAAAAATGATACAATGTTTATAAATTTAAAAGTTTATATGCAAATTTAAAAAATTTTTTTTGTAAATTTTTGATATAGTGGATAGTTTTTTTTTAACACTGTTTTCTAGAGTGATTGCAAATGTTCACTTGAATTAATTCAATAGAAATATTTACTTATTACCAAAAGTTATCTACATTCAAACTTGCTTTAATTAACTTTTTAAAATCCTTATTTGAAAAAAATAACTACTTTGCTTGTAAAAACTCTACTCAGACAGCATATGTTAGTAAGTAGGAAAGCAAAAAAATGTAAAATCACAAAAGGTTTTGGTTTTCTTTATATTTTTTTAAAAGTTTAAAATGAATTTTTAAAAATGAAAATCTTTCTTTTTTTTTTATTTTAGTTTTAATTTCAAGCTAATAGATTAAATTTATTATTTCCAATAAGCAAAATACTTTGCTTTATTAAAAAACAAAAAAAATTGAAATGGACTTTTTTTTTTTTTTTAAAAATTTTTGATTTTTTTTTTTTAGCCATCTTTCATCACAATGTAATTCTCTTTATTAAAAAAAAATCTTTCAAAAAATAAAATATACTTTTCTGAAACTTTATTTGAGGAATATTAGCTGATTTAAAGTTTAATTAATCTAATTTGAAACAAATATTATTTACTTTAAGTTTAAAATATCACAGAAAATATTTTTTTAACACAGACAGTATTTTTTTATTTAGGTGTTTATTTATATTTGACATTTGATGTTTTGATTTTTATTTGATTTTTTTTATGGAAATAAATTTTTAAAAAAAAATAAAAAAAAATATTGAATATATAATGAGCATCTTTTATATGTAATTTTTAATCCCTCAGTAATCTTAAAAATTTAAGAAAACGTTCTTCGTAATTTAATGTTTTATTGAATTTTGGATACTTTTTGGTTTTAAATTTACTATAGTTATTGCTCTTATTTTCTGATAATAATGTGTATGGAACATCCATATTTTACAAAAATCAGCACGTTTATACACAAAAAAAAAAAAAAAAAATAAAATTTTTTTAAAAATATTGATGTTTGATGATTTGTTTTTAAGCTTTTCCATTTATGATTAGTAAATATAGTTTTTACTTAATAATAATATCATCTAAAAGGGTGAAATTAATACAGAGAATTTTAAAAGATTTAAAATTTAATAAATTATAATAATTAAAATTAAAAAAAAAAAAAACAATTCTTGTAAAAAAAATTCATTATTCATTTTTTTTTTTTTTTAAGACAATTGTGTCCTTAATATATCTTCTTTATATAAGCAATCAAAAGCTTTTCTAAATAAATAATATAATAGTTTTATTGCTTTTTTATTTTATGATTGAGCTGATTTTTGGTAAATCGTGTTTCAAAAATAAATTGATGATTTAAATTCTCCAAGGAATCCTGCCTTTAAATAATATAAATATGAAAATTTAAAAATTTAATTTCTTGAAATTTCATAAAATTAATATAAAATGGGGATAACAGATATAAAAAAAAAAAAAAAAAAAAAAAAAAAAAAAAATAATTTCATTCATTGTGAATAAATCCTGAAAATTTCATTAAAATCCAACAATTATTTGATTTTTGCAAAAATTTCCAAATCACCACAAAAAAAAAAGATGCTAAATTTCTTGTACTAATATTTGGCTCACACACTGACATAAGAAAAAAAAAAATTATCAAAATTTTGAATATGCTAGGAAGGATTTATAAAATTTAATAAAATAATCAAAATATACTTTGGTCTTTCCTCTTAATAATAACAAACATTTTGATGATAAAACTTTGTTTTTTATGAAATTTGGAGCATTTTTCATCATGTTATGCTCTTTTTTAGCAAATTCTTGTAGGTACCTATGATAAATGAAGCAGAATATGATATATTTAAATGAATGATCTATCAAAATTTACAAAAAATATTGAACTGAATTTTTTGTGTTTTTTTTTAATTTTATAAAAAAGGAAGATGTTCATAAAAAAAAATGATTTTACTTTTAAAATTAAAGATAATAAAAAGTTTTTAATAAAAAAAATTTAAGAAAATATATACTTATCATAACTTTCAAAACTTGTTATTTAATATATTTTAATTGTTTCAAAGAACAAATTATGAATAATTTTTTTATTAATTAAAAACTTAAATGAAACTGATTTTAAAAAGTGAGGAAAAAAATATTAAATTGATTTTAATTGGATGAAAAATATTTTAAAAAAAATTTAAAATTTATTACATTTAAAAACTAATGAATTAGTAGTAATAAAAAAAAAAAATGATTGAAAGTAAATTTATAAATGCTCAATTACTTCCTGATTTGAATTTTTTGAAAACTTTTTTGAATTTAACAAATTTTAGACTTTTAAAAGGTTAAAATTAAAATTAGTTTTCATTTTTGAATGACATTGAAAAAATATGAGAGGTTTAAAGTTAATTTAAAAAAAATTTTATAAAAAAAAAAAAAAAATGAAAAGTATAAAAATTTTTTTTAAATTCAAAAAAATTGATGAAATTTTTTTTTACCCCTTTTTTTTAAACACACAAAATTTTTTTAATTTTAGAATATTCTTTTTTTGATCAAAAAAACCTTGTTTTCTTTGATAATATACCAGATTTATTAAAATTTTTTTTAGCACATTTTTTTTTTTTTTTGTTTGACAGACATTAATTTGAAATCTTACAAAAAGTAAAAATAATTGTCGGATTTTAATGAAATTTTCAGAAACTATTCACAAATGATGGAACTTATAAATATGTTTTTTTTTTTAAAGTCATCCAAAAAAATTTTTCTTTATCATATATTTTAAAAAAAAAAATTAATTAAGGATAATTTTTGAAAACTAAAATTTCAATTTTGGGCATATTAGTGATTATATGTTTTAAAAATTTAACAAGGAAACCAAATATTTGTTTTTTTTTTTTTTTTTTAGTTGGACAATTTTACCTGAAAATCATCTTAAAATTGTGACATAAAAAACTTAATAAAACAAAAAATATTATTTAATTTCAAAAATTTTTAATTGCTTTTATTTATTTTAATGAACATGGACAATATTTTCTTAAGAAAAAAAGATATTTTTTTTGAAAAAATTAAAATTTTAAAGCAATTATTTGTTATTTTCTGAAATATTTTATCGGAAAACATTAAATGTTGTTAATTTTTTTAAAATTACAGTAGGGAAAAGTTTAAACAATTTATTGAATGTTGTTATTAAATAGATATATATTTACAGATTATAATTTTAATCTGCTTCATTACAAACTAATAAATAAATTATAAAAAAAAAAAATGTACAAAATGTCAATAATGATTTTTTAAATCAAATTTACGGAATAAGACCAGAATTATCATCATATAAAAAAAAAAAAAAAATCACATAGATTAAATTAGTTTCTGTCTAGTATTTAACTTAAATATGAATTTTAATACAATTATTTATTATTTTTTAATTATAATTTATTTAAGATATTTAAGATTTTTAAATTTAAGATATTTAAGATGTTTAAATATTATAAAATTAGTTATTAAGTCACATTCAGTTCCATATAAATGTAATTTTAAGAATTTTATTTTTGCAAAACATGTGAAAATAGTTAATTTTTTTTTCAGTTTCAACTGAGATGGGTAAATTTACAAGTATCAGAATCATCTTATAAATTTAAATTTGTTTTTATGTATTTTAAATGATAAAATTTTACTTTTTTCAATAAATAAATTAATTAGATAAAATTTCAAATTGAAATTTAATTTCCTCTTTTTTTTTTTTTAATTTATTTTATATTTTTTATATTATATTTTTTAAAGCATCATAACTTTTAAATTGAAAGCTAAGTACAAAAAAAAAAAAAAGCATAAAAAAAATTTGTTAAAAAATATTTTAATACATAAATAAATAATTTGTTATATTAAATTTAAATAATTTCACTTCATTCCTTAAAATTTCTTGAAAAAAATTTTAACATAAATAAAAATTATTAAAAATAACATTTGAAAAATTTTTTTTGAAAAAATTATAATTGATTTTAAAAATTTGTTTTTTTGGACATTTTCATTTTTTTTTTATAAAATGGAAGAAAATGGTCAAAAAATGATTATCTTGTCAATGAAATTGACTAAAAAAAAAAAAGAAAAAAAAAAATTTTGAACATATAAGGAAAAATTAAGTTTTATAATGTAAAAAAATAAATTGAAAAATAAAACAATTTAAACTCTTAATAATTTAAAGCAAACATTTAGATGATAAAATTTTGTTTTCCAAAAATTTTTTAAACATTTTTTTTATCATGCTAAATGTTTTTAAAAAAAATCTTTATTTTAATATATGTTTAACAGAATGGCTTAAAAATAGATTGTTCTTTATGTTGAGGTAATTTTGTTAAAAATATAAATAATATATATATATTTTGTTATTAACAAACATCAAAATCTCTGTGGATCAGTTTTGATAACTAATGGAAAAATTTATCAATTATATAAAACGGATCAAAAAAATGTTAAATTATATATATAAATATATATATAAAATATATATATATATATATATATATATATATATATATATAAATTTGGAATTTTATTTTATTTTCTTTTTAAAGATAAAAATTTATAAGTAAATTCATTTGTTTATATAACAGATATTATAAATATAAAAAAAAATAAAAAATTTATTTTAAAATTTTAAATGAAAATAATTTTTTCTATGGACTTTGTGATTCAACCTATAAAAAAATAAAATAAGTAAAGGCTTCAACCTATTTGCCAAAAAATAATTTTATTTTTAAAAATTCCATAATTAAATAAAAAAATTTGAGGAAAATGGAAATGACTTTGACCATCGTAAAAGATAAACATGAACAATTGTTTTTTAGGTTGTTTTTTATAAAAAGAAATTTTTCTTTTTACAATACAATATCTTTATAAACATAAAATTTATAAATAATTAATTTATTTTGAAAAAAATTTCAAAATAAATATATAAATATATATATATTATATATATATTTATTTTGATTTGTTTATCTTGAGATGTAGTTTTTTTTATACCAATTGAAAATTGATTCTTTCCAAAGAGAACAATTATCTACTTTCTATGAAACATTTTAAGAAATTACTCTGGACTTTGAACATATGAAACTTGCTGCCTTTTTGTCATCTGCCTACTCATTTTGTCATGGCACACTTTAACATGATTTGATTGCATTACACTCATCTTTTTGTCAACTTCCTGTTTCCCAACAAAATAAAGTCTAAATTAATGATTAAGGAAGTAAGGGTTGTTCTGTCTTTTTACTGGTAATTGAGCTGACTGAAACTCTGGACTCAGCTTGTTAATGATCAGGCACCTACCAACCTATGTGTTCACTTATATAGCAGGAAATAAGTGTTCTTGCTCTGGGATAGGATTGATCATCCTTCTTGGCTTTACATCATATCTTGCTATTCAGGAGGAATTTATGGCTGTGTTCATTCAATTTGAATATGAAATTCAATAACATATTTTTCTAATTATAACTCAAATCTAATAGCTTCCTATACACTTTGTATAATTTAACTTGAACTAAAAAATAACTCTTAAAATAAATTTTTGCCCTTAGTGCAAGGGAGATGAGTTACATTGACTCTGGTTGATAAGAGCAAGGCAATGTAAAAACTGCAGGAATACGTTCTATAAACTTACAACCACACTGTAATTAATTGTAAGATATCCCATTGTAAACAACTAAAGTGTATGAGTAGGTTGTAGGTTCCTAGTATTTTGTATAGAAATTTTAAGTTAATGATTTAATGAAAAAAGAATTTTAAAAAAACAGCTGCAACTTATAAAAAATCTATAATTTGGCTGAACTGTTATTAATTTCTAAAATGCCTACCAAATTGAAGAAAAAAACCTAAAACACGCACAAGAATTTCAGTTTACAAGCTAAACCAAATTATTACAAAATGTGTTAATATTTCATATTTTAGCTTCTAAATTTTCTATGTTCATTTTGTTGTAGATGGATGTTGATGGTATGATAGAAAAGGTTGGAGATTGCACCTGGTTACATCCATCAGTGCTTGTTGAATATTTATGGAAACCAAACAATGGATATAAGTAGTTAGGCAGGGAGTGATGTGTTTTAGTAGTGGTAACAGTGATTAAGGATGCGGAAACTGCTTCAATTTTCATTTGGAGTCACAAGATTATTGAGCCCAGGGGCATGGAGGACCCCACTAATTTTCCTAACGCTCAGTGCTTCTTGACTATTTTAATAATTGGTCCAAGCATATAGCAATTTTGGGTTATGTTGAAAGTGGTTCAAAATGTCACTTCAAGATTGAGATTTAAAAAATGAAAGCAATTATGTTTGGAGACGGTTCCTGTGTTTATATACCAATCACTCTGTAGTTTCAGTTAACATTCCCAAGAGATAACAGAACTTGTCTCAGAAAGGCACTATCAAAACTGAAATGGGACAGGTCACTGGTGTTATCACTCCATGACTGTGCAACATGAGTAAACTGATTATAACTCTTTGGTTAGCTACCTTGAATGACTGAGGGTAGAGTATATGAGGACTAGACATATTTTCAGTCTTCAGTGCCTTAGTGTTGATAGATATTATTTGCAAGAGACTCATCTTATTGCAAGTGAAAATGTGGATCTTCTGTTAAGATTTCACATTTTCTTGGTATATATAGTCACTTAAGGGTAGTCAATTAATATCAAATATCAAGATCTGTCACTATGCCTGATGGTCAGATTTGTTAGGCTGGACATGTGTATAAAATAACAATAATGACAGATTATGGAAAGAAGACCACGAGAAAGTCTTTCTAGCTTTGAGAAGAATGTACTCAAAGAGGTTTGCTATTTACTTCAAAATGAATACTTCAATATGAAAGAAAACACCCTCTCTCTCTGTGAAATCTGGCCATTGTCTAGAAAGGCATTGCATCAAATATTAGTGTATGAGGCTTGATGAGGAGAAAGTATCGCTGTCTTTGTTTTGGGTGCATGTGTTAAAATGCCATAAGAGGCATTCTTTATTTGATGTTCTGGGTCATCAAAAACTTTTTCATGACAGATTTATTTGATTCACCTGAATAATTGTGATGATAGGAAAGAATATATTGAGTACATATTCTTTCACTGCACAGTTGTGTCAACTTGTTGAAGGTTACATAGTCAGTCGGCTTTTGACTTGAAATCCAGTTCAGTCTGTATAAAAATGTCGTCCTGTTGCTTGATGTTTGGTCTTCCTGAACATTGTTCCACATTACAATGGCCTTCTTCATTAAATTTCTTGACAATACTATTAACCGTTTAATGATTAACCTGGAAAAACCTAGCAATTTCTCTATTTGATTTGCCACACTGATGAGACAGGTTTATGTTTGGAGAAATCAGAATGAGAGTTGGAACACTGAATGTCTGCAGGCAACTGTGAAACATGGAGGGATTGGAGTAATGGTGTGGGGCATTGTCTGGTTTGGCAGGAAATCTGAGCTGATTCTTATTAATGAGTGGTTGAATGGTCCAAAATACTGTCAAATATTAGAGAAAGGACTACCTACTATTTGAAACCAATCAGATTGACAAGAATATCTAGCTTTTGCAAGAAAATGGAGTGCCACATCATACAAGCAAAGTAGCGAAGGCCTGAAACGAATCACAAGGAATCAAGTTACTGCAATGGGTAGCCCAAAGTCCTGACGTGGATCCAATAGAGCATATTTGGAAGCACCTTCACCAAAAACTTCAAAAGCATGCAACCAAAATCATGTCAGTGACAACACTTAAATAAACATTGCTAAAGGATTGGTAAAATATTGATCAGCCGATTGTTGATAACTTGATCAAATCCATGAAAAATTGAATACAAGCACTGAAACTAGCAAATGGAGGACATACTCTATACTAGTTCCAAATACTGTTTATGTTGAGTAGGGATTACATAATTTTGAAATTGGATGTAGTTTATTTCTCCTGGCTAAAAACTTTTCTTAGGCCACTGTATGTCAACTCAACATGCAATGTTTTCCAGTTGTCTTCAGTTTGAATTTTTCCCTTCTCATGCATACTTGATGTGGAGTTAATTGACTGACACCATTTACATATGCCAAATAATCTCCTTAGTTACATCTAGGTCAACTAACAAAATAATGCCAAATAACCAAAATAACTGCCAAATGATGCTTTCTATGAAATTTCTTTAGTTCCAGTTTTCCTGAACAACACTTCTGTGATTCCTTTGATGCTGTCAACCATGATTTCCTCATTCTGGTGAGAGCTACAACAATATGAATATTATATACAGCTTTAGGTAACCTTTTCCAGTCTAGACACATATAAGCAACCTCTCACATACTTTCCACACTATCTTAGAGCACTCTCTTAACTCTTCTTTACAATATATTATCTACATAGGTCATAGTGTTTATTTTCCCTCTCTCCACTAGTCTGAATATCAGTTTGAAGCTGGTCATAATAATTTTTGGTGAAGTCTTCAGTTCAAATATCAACCAAGTTAAACATGTTGTTCTCTTGTAATTCATCAGCTGTTATTTCCACAATACCTTGCCCTGACAGAATTATAGGCTGGCTCATTTCAAATCATGTGCAAGGTCACACCACATACATCTGCCACATCTGCCACCTTTATTTGCTTAAAGAGGTAGCTACCAGCATTTCCCTGGTGACAACATCTAGCCATATGACAACATCTACCCAATTACATCAGTAGCAAATGTATTTAGGCTTAGGCTCTTTGTAGTCCTTAACCATATGAGACTCTTGATATCTAAAACACTTTGTTCCTGCTTCATACCTTGGTTCCTTGTTATTCAAGACTTTCTATTACACTGCTGAAAAGGTTTACATCATTTTTAAAAGATTTTTGGTATTCGATAAGGGGAGTTAACAACTAGGAGAACCATTTAAATTACATTTATTCAAACTCAACACCAAATGCCAAATAAATATAAATAGATATAAATTTAGTATTTTTTGAAAAAAAGAAAATCATTTACTAAATTCAAAACTGAGAAGGGATTTTTCATCACTGTCTTTGATCATGAGAGTTCATCAATCGTCTTATCCAATTGAAGATCCTTTACTAGAAAAAAATCCATATTTCTTAAGTTTTGCCAAAGGCCTTTTTTCGTTATTGGAATGTCTTCAAAGTCGATGCAGACATTCAGTGTTCCAAGTCTCATTCTGATTTTTCCAAACATAAACCTGTCTCAAATTTGAATATTGGCAGAATTTACTTTCATCTAAACAAATTACAAAATGCCAAAATTCATAATCTTTGCTCTCAAATTCTCTTGCCCAGTCCATACGCCTGTTCTGTTAACCTCTGAAATCAAGGGCTTCTTTCTTGCAACTCTTCTTTGATAGCCTAGCTCTTTCTAAAGTCTTTTCCCACCACATATGGCGACATTTCCATGCTGTTGGTGACATCTTTGACGCTCTGACGACGGTTTCTGATGACTTTCCTCTTCAGTGCCCTTTTTGTTCACTCAGACACGATGTTTGGTCTTTTTGAACGTTGTTCCACATGACAATGGCCTTCTTCATTAAATTTCTTGACAATATTATTAACTGTTTGATGATTAACCTGGAAAAACCTAGCAATTTCTCTATTTGACTTGCCATACTGATGCCATCCTATTATTTGCCCTTGTTGAAATTCACCAATTTCCTTACTTCTGGGAACTTTCATTGCAAAATATAAGTCAACTATCATTTCAGATGGGAAGTTTGATACTAACACAGTATTGTCTGAAAAAAAAAAAGAACAGACATTATTACACAGGCCAAAATTACTGTAAACCAGGGTGGATAAAACTTATCATAGCCGTTTTTCATTCTTTATAATTGATGGTTGTGCTTTCATCTCTTTTCTTTTTACTACTTTGTCAAGGAGTTTCTGACAATTTCTTTTCTGCATATCTTATATTTTAAGATTTGAGCATCCCAAAGATAGTCTGAAAAATATATTACAACTATCTAATTTCTTGCTGCAAAATTTAAATAAATGCATAAATTTTTAATCATTTCAAAATGTTCTAATATGTTTAAATCTTTTGTGATCATCGAAAAAAAATTTATTTTCAAACTATAATTAAAACTAATGACATCCATTATAAGAAAATATTACAGAAAATGCATTCAATAAAAGTAAATTTTTTGTGTTTGGGAAAAATCATAAAAATAATTGAACTTGGTTAGTTACTCAGGTGGATTAAATTTCGTTAGAATCATCTCTATCTATAAAACATTTCTTGCGTGTGAATCTAAAACTGCTATTCTTAATGATTGATAATGAGGCAAATGACATTTCTGATTTGAATAAGGATCAGCATTTATGGAAAACCCCCAAAAAATTTGCATTACTCAACTCGATCGATATTAAGGGCATTTAGAAAGGGCAATTTTCAAGTGAAGGTCAGTGAAGATATTTCATTTTCTGCAGAGGAAAATCTCTGATGACAGAAATGTGTGAGTTAGATTTCTACTGCCACCCTTAACACTGCTGACTTAGAATGGAATGGGGAAGAAATTGAAAATACATCCTTAAAAAATAGTGAAAAAGAAAGTTTAAGATTTGGCAAATTATTACTTTTAGCAATTTATTTTTTGATTGATATGTTATAAAAAATGGAATCATTTGGTATACAATTGGATATAGTTTCATATTACATCACGAGCTAAAGGTTGATTCTGATAGAAAGAAAAGGATTGTACAGGAAAACTAAAAAAGCAAAAAAGTGACCAATCTTTTTAAATTCGGTTTTTCAGTTGCCAGTCCTTTTTAATCCCCAAAACCAGTGGTTGATTTTTAACAGTTACCAAAAAAAACAATCACAAAAAAAAGTATAATCAGAAAAAGACCAACAGCAAAAAAAAATTAGTCACCAAGTAAAAAAGTAAACACCATCAACCAATGGTTTTTAGCACTCCGTTAAAAACCAAAATCCAAAAAATTCAACAGTCAAGTGAAAAAAGAGCAATTGGCAAAAATTCATTTTTTCAATTGCAAAATGCCAAATGCTGCTAGTAATTGAAAACACAAAAAATAGATAAAATTTTATACACATCTGGTTACAAGATATAAGACAGAATGTTTTAAATTATCAAAATTTACGTCCTGCCAAAAAGAAACATGATTTTTTTTATTATTTAAATAACATTTCATCAAGAATATTACTAACGAACAATGGTATAATTTTGTTTGACAAGAAATGAATGACTATATTGCCGCTACATATTTGGGCCACTCTGCCAGATGGCATGTTTCTGGTTTAGACAATATGTGTTATATCCCTTCAGGACATTATACATTGGCTCTCCATAAAGTCCTATTTTATAGAGGCTTTAATGTTTGTATTTTTGCTATCGGAATGAAATCCCTATTTTGCCAAACATTTACACTAAAGGTTAATGTTTTTTCTTCGTTTCCTTTTGTCCTAAATATGTCCTTTAAAAAGTGTATTTTTTTTATAGCCCTAATTCAACTTTCAAATCATGTTCCCTAGACATTTAACCTATCTCTTTCTAATGCTAAATATAAGTGTCCTTTTTTGTTTCCATTTTCAATCTAAAACGATCTGCCATATTTATGCGAACATATTAACTAAATGGTATTGATCTCTCCTTTGATCTAGAACCATATTTCAATGTGGGGTCTCTTCTTCATCTTAAAAAAGATTATCAATCATTTACTATCATATAGGTGGACTGACCCTGTGTTTTAAAAGTTCATTACTCTTTTCTATCTTTCTAATGAGATTTTCCTGTTTCTTAAGATTTTGCTTATGTTTCTCGAGAAATCTTGAAAGTCGTTAAATGCGATCCTTTGTTTAAAGTGTCACTTTTTTGTTTCTTGAAAAACCTGAAAAATATTTAAATTTTTGTACTGCTTTTTAATTTTGGTGTCCCAAATGAAATTTCCATGTTTGGCTGTTTCTTTTGCTAAAATCCATATTGGATATTCTGTAAATCCTCACTTTAAGCCTTGACAAGTGCTCTAAATATTCTGAATTTATATAGTAAATACTTAATAATTCTAATTCCTTTTCAACCCATTCCTCAACACTACAATATTTTTTTGAGTAAAATTACTGCTGAAACTCTTGTAATTTTTTATTAAGCTTTTCAGAAATAAGTTTTTAGGAAAAAACATGTTAATGAATATGTATTTTAATTTCAATCTATGGAAATATGAGTAGAAAACCAACCGGTTCCATGTTTGACATTCAACAAGACAAAACACTTTAAATTTTTATATACGCTTATGCCATTATTTCAACGAAGATCATTGTCCATTATCTCTGGAAAGATATTTGAGATTTTTTTGTTTTGGAAGTTTACGGGTGTTTTAACAAATTTTAGCAATGAAAGGAAACATCAATTAAAGAAAGAAAAAAAAGAAAGAAAAAAAAGTAAAATCAAATGTTACTATCTTAAAAAGACAAAAAAGAATGTAATGAAAATCTTGATAGAAAAACCTTGAACAAAAAGAACAAGAAAAAATACTATATTAAAATGAAAAAAAAAGGAATAACTGTGAACTGGAAAGCTATTTTCTTATAAAACTGTTTTAAGAAAATAAAGAAAAAGAATTTAAAGAAAAAATAAACGAACCATTTGATGAATAAATGCTGTAAAAGAAAGAAGGTATGGTAAACAAAGTTAGAAAAGAAATGGAGGTAAAAAAAATAGGAATAGAAATAAAATAATTGATTAAGAAAATTTATGAATGTAGCTAAAAAAAAGGATAGAAAGATTTTATCAGATAAAAATTGAATGAAAGAACTTGAAAAAGAATTTGATGGAAATAAATAAAAATTGTATGAAAGTATTGATTAAGAAAAAGAAATGAAAGAAAAAGTATGGAAATTGAATATAAAAGTACTGGATAAGAAATTTGTATAGAAGCTAAGAAAAAGAAAAATTGATTTATTCTAAGAATAAAAGCGGCATCAAGGTTAGCTAAAAAAAAGAAAAAAATAAAGAAAAGAAACCTTTTTGATTAAATTAAAAAGTTTCCGCTTAAAAAAGAAACTTTTAAGAAAAGAAGAAAAATTTCCAATGTAGATTAGAAAAGAAAAAAAAAAAAAAGATGAAAAAATTCAGAAGTCTTAAATAAACAATGTACATTTTTAAAAAAATTTTTATGGCTACATAGAAAAAAGTAAGATATCATTTTCCTGTATATTTTTTTTTTAGTTATCATAACAAAATTTATAGAAATTTATTCACAAATAAATGGCTTAAGAAATGCACACAAAATGAACTCTTCAATATTCTTGTTGATATACAAAATATATATATATATATATATTATATATATATATATATATATATATTATATATATATATATATATATGAAGAAATGCAAAGGAATTTATATATATATAAATAAATATATATAAAATATATATATATATATATTTTATTATGGATGAAATCCATTTGAAAATATATATAGAGATAGAAAGAGACAGACAGACAGACAGACAGACAGACAGACAGAGAAAAAAAATATGTCTATGTCAAGTTTATTTTGAGGATGATAATATGCTGTGGTTCTTTATGTATCTACCTACAATGTCTAAACTTGTATAATGAAGGATAATACCCAAATATACAATTATATATATATATATATATATATATATATATATATATATATAAAAACTTAACCGCTCTTGTCTGGTCATTTTTAATGAAACTTGTATAAAAGTTTTTAAAAATAAATTGGGATTTCTATAAATACACTTTTTGCATATATGTGTATATATATATATATATATATATATATATATATAGAGTGCGTTGATGTCTGTCTACTTCTAGAGAGGCAATGGCCACTGTCTAAAATTAGGTGGATTTTGGCTTTTTATGAAATCTCTAATGAGCTTTCATTCAAATTCAGTTGATTCCATTACATGGAGTCAAATTTAACATACTTGGTTTGGGAGTTATTCAGGCTGCATCATCAGGACAATGTTTCCGTTAGTCGCATAAATGGATCAGAACCAGGCGATATATAGCTTTGGATATATATATATATATATATATATATATATATATTATAAATATGCAACAAATTATTTCTTATTTAACAGTTGAAATATTTCAATCCTTGAAAATGGCTAAACATATAGCCAAAAGCCCTTGGAATAAAAGAACATTCTAACAGTTTTTATATAATTTATCACCTGAAAAGAAAAAAATTATTAGATCACATGAGAAATTATATAAAAACTAAATCAAAGCATTTTATTTTGTTGTATTCAATGAAATTTCCAAATTTTATAAACTTTTCATCAGCTTCAAATTTTGGTACTTTCAGAAAAGAACTAAAGGATTTATACCTTTGCTGGTTCAGTATTTGTCGCTTTGTTCCTAAAGTAACATCTAAATTTTGTATATTTTAATTCGATGACCGACCTAAAAATGCCTTTCAAGACTTAAAAACTTTAAAATATAACTCTCTTTATTTACACTATTTACATTTTCCTCATCTTTGTTGCCATATTCACAACACAACGCCCATTGTACACATTCTTCAGGTGACTTGAATTTCGAACTGAATTCTTTATTTCGTCCACTGGGGGGTAGATTGTTCTAGTTCTACGTGCCATGCTTCTTAAGGATGTCTCAGTTATCTTCCTTCAATTTAAGTCTGCAATTTTTGTTCATCTCTGCAGTAGCCACGTATTGAACTTACGACTCTTGATCAACTCACTGGATCCAACCAAAACTTTTATCCACTGGACCATGTGAATAAGGCAACAAAGATGGGGACAACAGCCCGAACAATGTGATTGGTGTAAATAATTATAATAATCATCTCAGAAATATAGACAGTCATAATTCTATTTATTACAGAATCATTTCAAAAACATGCAATAAAATTTAATATCATTTTTCTTTTTTTAAATTAATAGTTATAGTTTTTTTCTTGTTAAAACTTTCCCTTTATTGCTCAACCCAAGTAAAGGTTGTCCAGATTGATTCGGAGGGAATGTTTTGTTCAATGTATTATTTCAACCCCAGTCAACACATACACATACAAAATATAATACGCGGACAGTATGTGACCTAGAGAGAATCGGCTCTTTTTTATAATAGGAATTTATGTATTTCTTATCCATTTTGAAAATTAAAGAATTTCTATGTGCCTTCATCTGTAAAAATATTTACGTCAATTTATCGATAGATTTTTTAAATTTCATCAGTTTTTAATCAATATTTGAAATTTGATACTGCCACATTGTAATTTTTTTCAATTTAAGTTTAAAATAATGTTATCCGATACCCGAGAGCCAAACGAGGAAGCCTCTGCAACAATCCTGTTTACAGTGACGCGTAATGATCATGCACCTATTTTTTATCGGACCATATAACGTAACTATTCAGAGAATGAGCCCCAAGACCCAGAGTTTTAACAAAGTTCTGGCAACGGATCGTGATCAGGTGAGTCATAAACGATTTCATTTATATCAATTTTGAAAAAATTAAATAATCTTTATGAATAGAATGTTATTCGAGCAACATTCTCAAGAGTAAATACCACCTAACTGAAATGTATTTTTAAAGAATGGTCGCTTTGCAATATTTCAAAGTGCACATTTGTACAATGAAAATACTTTATTTTCGTTTTGTATTACTAATAATCATCGGTTTTAAGTTTTTTTCACAATAATGTTTAATTATTTTAATTACAATCCAACATCACACATCTGTCTAAACTGAAATGAACTACGTATGCATACATATCATCTTGACTCGGTCTTTATCGAGTTTAAAGTGTTATGTGCGCACGCGCGATTTTGATTTGAGATTGTTAAATATGAAACAACAGTTCAAAGGCGGTTATATTCCTTTTATAACAAGATAAAGAAAAATTAAACCATTGTAAACAATTATTGTTTCAACAATGTCGTAATATTATTTAATACCAACCTCTCCATTATACAACATTTAACACACTCATTTTTTTTTACAAAGATTGATGTAAAATTCTCATCCAACTTATTAATTCATTCATTCTTCCTACATTTTTAAAGTTGAAATATTATCATCTAAACATTTTTCATTGTAAAATACATACATTCCAGTTTAGTATGAATAGTTTTTTGTGTTCCTTTTAAAAAATCATTATTTATTCATAATTCTATCCTATTATTCAGTTATTAACTTATATCTATTTTAATCAACAGACTATTTACAACAAAATTACATATGAACTAATTGGAGACACGCCAACGCCGAATTATTATTACCCTAGACTCGATTAGCGGCGCCATCGCTGTGAAATCCACTAATAATCTCATGTCAGACGATAGAATAAAGTATGTGGTAAGTATAATTGGTGACTGATTTTTATACTTGATTTTTAAAATGTATTTTATAGAGTGTGATCCTGAATTTTATTGCTATTGTAGTTCTCATTTCAAAACCTGTTGTCATAGTATTTCAATGAAAAATTTCATTTGTTTCCACCCGCAAAAGAAATTCACGTTTCTATTTTATCCCCTTTATCGAAATAACTTCGGCTGGTTTCGTCTTACCTTCTTTTGCAATAATGAACACCTTTTAATTACTTCAATATTTACGCTCAAAAGATAGCATATATATTCTGTTCAAATCAATCACTCAATCAAAGAATTTGTTACGATGCCATTTCAAAATGTGGCTATTTTTTTCTGTCAAATGTCATAATTTATAGGTCTTTATATAACTCTATATATACGTGAAAATAGTGTAACAGCTTCTTTTACGTTTACTTTCGTACAAATACATGAGGGGGATATGAATCAATCCCTTTCTGCATGTTAAATAGCCGTGCTGCTATGGATACAGTATATTTGCTACTAAACGACGCTAATGGATGAAAAGGGACTCGTGACGGGATATTACCTGTATCTCTCTTCCACGTATCATCAGTATGCATAATCCTTTCAACAATGATAACACGAATCGTCATTCAATATTCACCGATTCTTAGAGGGCTCTATATTTACGTTAACTTTTAAATTTGTGTCTCTGGGAAGACAAAAGGGAAAGGATTATACACCCCTTCTTAACGATTAAGGAATTTAACTTCCAGTTTAAAATAAGAAATGACAGATTTGATTTTGATATAGAAGCCATGTATTTGGTGTTTCTAACTTTTTAAAAAATACAATTTTTTTAGATATAAAAATAATTCACAAATTACTCTTAACTTTGAGAGCACCTTGCTACCTTTCAGGGCGCATTAGTGTACCCAGGTTCACCGGATAAAAAAAAAAACCGCTGCAGAAAACTTTATTCATGGTTATTAATTTGCTAGTTTCTCATTCTTGTTTTTTCATAAATTTTACCAGTTTAGAAAGAGTTGGAAATATATTGCTATGATTAATGTAATTGAATTTATGCCTTTGAAAAAAGTTTCTACTCTTTAGTCTCGTTTACAAAATCTCTTATCTTCCTCATATTTTCCTTATTTTTTCTTTCATTTCGTCTTGCTTTACTAAATATGATTCTATTCTTCCAGAATAGCTATAATGTTCTTTTCTATTCAGTTTCCATCTTGTTCAGTCGTTGAATACTTTCTACGTAAATAAAATTGCCCACACTTCAGTAGTATTGCTGCCATATCTAAGCTGGATGTATCCAATCCTTACTTTCCAGCATTGATAGTTCAAAACTGTGTACGCGATCTTGTGCGAGAAGATGAATTTTCCACCCAGGAACCTCTTTCCCATAGGCACACCGTACCAAGCCCGCCTCTACTCTATCGCTATTTCCATGGCAAATGTTGAGATTAGCGCCATTTTTTAGTTCATGCCTTTACAGGTGTCCTACCTGTGACATATTAACATGTCGAATCATCCTGATTCCCCGCCCGCATTTCAAAATGTTTGAAAAATAATTCATTCAGACATTTTTTTTCAAAGAACTGTTAATTAAGTGAGACAAACACCTGCGTGAGCATGAAGGGACAACTCAACACCGCCAACTGAACGCCGGAACTTGGGATTGAGACAATTCGGCACCATAAAAAAAAAAAAACATTAAAATATTTTTAGAATGTCGATTTACTTTAAAAAATAACTTACATTATGATTTACTTTATTAAAAATAATTAACAACAACAAACTGCTTCATTTTGTTTTGCATTTTGTCATTTAAATATTTTTTTAATAAAAAAGTAAAACAAATATTTATTGGATTATTTTTATATGTCCATTTACTTTATTAAAAATGCCTTTACGGTTTACTTTATTAAAATAATTAAAAACTGGATCATATTTTGCTTAATGCCTTTTCAAATGCCTTATTTGAAAAATATTCACTAATTAAGGTTTTAATCTTTTAATAAATTACTTTTATTCGGTTACTAGCAGCATGGCCCGGCGTTGCCCGTGCTTGATTCAAAAATCGTACGACTCATACAGCAAACGCTATCACTTGACTTAAAATATTTTTGCCCTTCCTTGCCTTTAAAGGAGTGCCCTTTGCCGTGCTGATGTTGCTACATGCCTTACTTCTTGCCTATCTCACACTGCAAATTTTTTCTAAGCTCTATACTAAACATTAAATCTGTTACGAAAAAAGAACTAAACAAAATGAACACAAAATGATCAGCTTTAAAAAGGACTCGTAACTGGAAAAACCGAATGAAAAAAAGAATGTTAACAACAAATATTTTTTCACACCCAACCCAGTTCTGGAATCAGAATCAACGTTGAGTTTAAGCAAGCGAATGAGCCAATTGGAGTAAAGTGCCATGCAGATTTAAATTTTCCCACTTGTGACGAATGCAGCTATCGATTTTTTTTTTTTTTTTTTGCATGCTAGTTAACATTCGTGTCAGTCAGCTGTTGGCTCTCATGCTGGCCAGTAGAAAAATGGCTGCAAACTTCATGAAAACTGCCAGAAGCATGAAAAAATCAATTATTTCCACTGAAAATGGGAGTTGGGAAATGCAAAAGTCAATCTTGGCCTTCCTGTTATTTGGTGCATGTGGATGTAAATTTTGGTGCAATTGTCAAATTTGCCACCGTGCATTCGTCACACACACACGCACACACACACACACACACACACACACACATATTGCCTTTTATAGATAAAGATAATTTTAATATTTAAAAACATAAAAACAACTGCATTATTATTTTACTTAAATAAATGTTTTTTTAAAAAATTATAGCCCGCCAGAGTTTTGTGCCATTTATTATAAGATGAAATATCTTTCTCCCTTATTAAATTTGAAATATTTGAGAATCAAATTTATAAACCCTATGATTTGTTACTGTCCAACATTTAATCTGGCAACCTTTGGGATCATTTCTTCAGAAAATACGGGATGATAATAGTTTTTTTTAGGGGATTAGTTTATGTAAACCTTTTTCTTGCCATATTATTCCATATATATATTGCTTGTGTTATCATGTTGGCGAAAACTTTGAAAATAAAATAATCATTAATGCTCTTATTTTACATGTAATGCAAAAAGCTAAAACTAAAGAAACAAAATATTATAAACTTACTATCCTGAATCGGTAAACATACAGCTGTTATGAGAAATGAGCTGTGCTATTATCACCAAAAATGTTTCTTCTGTTGGATGCTATAGATAAGTTTTAAACAACATGTAGCATTGAATAGGGTTGCTGCTCAATGAAATAATGCTTGGATGATTAAAAATAAATAAATAAATAAAAAAATCATTCTAAGTAAAATATAATAAACTGGTCAGACTAATACAAAATATGTCTATATTCATTTCATTTATGTTAATAAATTAAGAAAGCTGGTTATGGATTGTAATTTTGATATAAGCTGTGTTTCCATAAAATTTATAAACCTAAGTTAAGGTCAATGTTTGTTTACAAATATTTTCATTTTTCAGAATATTTTTTGTAGATTTAGTTGCAAACTATTGGGGTTGAAAAAAAAGAATATCATTTTAAAATTTGTGTTTAATAAAAATATTGATTTAGTTGTTCAATTATTTCCACAATTGTCTAACATTCAATCGGGATTAAATTATCAATTTTTGCAAGTTTAAATTATTGTTTTATGACGTCTACAACTTTGTTAGTTTCTTAAATATAACGTTTGCTTCGTCGTTTATATTTGTTGACTTTTCACAGTGGAGGCTTGTTTTCTAATAATTTGTTTGAAAACGTTAAACTTTGGGAAAACAATATTCAAATGCGCCCAGCAAATCTAGTCTTGATGGTTGGTACTTCAATTTTTTTAAAATTGATGTTCTCAATTAATATTATTCTGCCAGACTTGCCTTGCTACTCCTACTGTCTTATGGAATTCAAATACCAAAGCAATTTGTACTATTCACTGTAACATCCTCACTAATAGTTATTTGAATTTTGAAAAAAAATTTTCACTGTATAACATTTAATCAGTGATTAATATTCATTGTTGAATTTTATTGACAAGGAAGGACATTATGTTTGAGAAATAACTGTTGTTACAAATTTTTTGTTCAGAATTTTTTATTAAGGAATTACTGATATTATCCTGTACATTATAACGATATATATGTATCCTTGTATTTATGTCATCTTCGGGCTTACAGCCATATGTTTAAAACACTGGCGGACGTTCGATCACTGAAGTTACGATAAAAAAACATGTATAGAATAAAGATTATATAAATATTGGTTTTGGGAGGTCTTTGCAGATGTATAACATCCATCCATATGCTACACAGAGTAATGAATAATAGCTCTTATTTGTAAATGAGAGAGCAAGATTGGGGCAAACAGAAGATGGTTTGTTAGTTTATGCAAACACCCTTATTTGCAGTATTGTTCTAATTCTTCTGCTATGGGTTGTAAGACTTGTTTAGTCAAATGATCAAAAGTTTTTGAAAAAAATTTTTACAATCTAAAAATATTTTCTGGCTTTAAATAATGTGTGAGAGAGTTGATAAGCTCCTAAAAACAAAAACAAATTCACCACAGTCTTCATTGTTATTCTGAAGAAGTTTTGGCTTCAGTATTTTAATTTATCAAGAAACTATATTTTAGATTTGTTAGTGTAATGGATTGTGACATAGTGGAATTAGTAACTGTGTTCAAATCCTGAACCTATATGGGGAGGACTTGATCAATATATATATAATATATATATATGTATATAGAGGCTATTTAATTTGATTGGCTTGAAGGTTTATGGTGGGATTGATCTGCAAGTATTTAAATACAAGGTTGATTTTATATTGCAATTGATGATTAACAACGAAAGTGAAGCATATTTTGCTGTGGGTAGTAAAGTGGACTGTGGTGTGGACTTCGTCTTGGCATGAGCACCCCATTTGGAGATAAAAGCTTTTTTAGGATATTATTATTGATCTGAAAATAGCTTTTAATTTTTACGATATGGGTTATTATATGCAAGGGACCAGTCCAGAACCTAGCCTTGAAATTGTTCAACCATTTACCATATCAGTTGACCTCAAGCTGGTGGTTTCCTTCAGTTTACAAGTCTTAAAGGGTTCAAACAAAAAGGTTGAAAGCATAGTATGAGATAAGTTCATCCAGATTTCTGGTGAGTGAGACTTCGACAGTTTGAAAGATTGCTTCTGTTAATGCAGAGATTTTTTTCATGGAGGAAATTCTAGTAATTTTCATTCAATTTTGTATTTGTTTAATAATTGAAGGGGAGATCTTACCATAACCTTAGGGGTGAGTTAGATTTGTGTACACTACAATGCAAATTTCCTATTGAGGTCTACAAAAAATAATCTGTTAGGCAACATGATCCTGACTGAATAGATTGATTTTCAACACCCAAGTCATTTATTTTGGTCTGAAGGCTGCCTGTTATGGAAGCCACTTAGCATCTATGGATGGAGCCTTTGTAACTGTGAGTTGGACAGATATTTACCAGGTTTCAAAAATACTATCACTTTAGGTTTCCCATATCTTGGGATCTTGTTTAATATATGCAAGTGAGCCCAGGTGCTTAATTCACCCAGAAGGATGTTGTGGAGGCCTGCAGCCATGTTTTTCATGGCTTTGATTGTTGCATTAAATTAATTGCCAATAGAGTGCTCAAACAGATGAAGGCTTCCCGAGAGCCTGCAGATTTCACAGATTGGTGGCGAAAGCGAGGAACTCTCATTTTCCAATATCCATATAGTCTTCCAGGCTATCCTGCTGCAAAGCATCATATATTTTCAATCAACTCCTGCCACTTTCATTTGCCTGCACACCATGACAAGCTAGTCAGGGCATCCCACATTCCAAGGGCATTATGACAATGGGGCCAACTTCAAAGAGTTATGTATACCTTTGCAAAGCTCTTTTAGATTTTCTGGAGAGGACCCAAATATAGTTTTGTTAGACCTGACAATAACAGGGAATATTGTGCCTGAGCAATCCAATAAAAACATCGTGAGTTGTTGTGGTTTGGCATCAGGTCATCAATGGATGAGTCCAGTCATCTACAAAGCCAGCCTCAGTCAGGTGGCATCTTCAGGTTGAAGCACCACCTGAAGGAAGTGGTGAGGTAAGATGACAGCATTCATCTTAAGACCAATATGTCAATGGGCTTCCTGAGGAATTGAACTAGCAAAACTGTTCACATTGATTTGTGATAATGATTGAGGAAAAAAAATCAAGTTAGGGGTTGTATCATCCCTCTCCACATTGAGCCATTGAAGGATGGTGGTAGCTTTTTTCATTGCCATTGAGTGACAGTTGATTTATGCCAGCCCAGTTCTTTAGGTCAACATCTTGTTATCGTTTTCAGCATAACCCTAGTTGGTACTGTGGTCTTGTTAAAGTCACCTATGACCACGCTTATGAGTCTAAATTGGTAGCCACTCACTTCTGAATTTGGAATATTGTCACTGATGGTTTATAGAAAGATCAACAGATATTCCCATGATGTTGATGGAGAGTTTTTAGGTCAATTGAGTGTCACAGACATCTTGTTAGCTGACAGACCATCACAGATAAAGATCACTTTTGAATCACAGGTCATCTCAGCAATAATGGTTATGCAAGGGAATTCATGGACAAATCTGGGTTTTTCACAGTGTATTCTTGATGATGTCAACTGTGTTGGATAAATACGCGCCCACTGTATAAGATTTTGCTTGATCCAGTGACCAGTTCAACATTAGAAATGTCTATTTCTTTCTCCAGTTGACCGTTGGTATATCCATTAGTGCACTTTTTAAGAGTCTTGGGACATAACTGATCACTGTCATTAATCACACCAGCCCTTTGATAACATCTTTTATGATTGGGGTTGTGCATAGATGTTCTTTTTTTTCTACCCTTTTTTGGTAGATCAAATTGTTCTTCAATGTAATTCTTGAATGTATAAACATTTTACTTTTCAAACTTTCACATCCTTTTTCCAAAGAATTTGTTTGCATCCTTGGTATATAAAATTTGACAGAGACAAGATCCATTCCTTTAGTTCACTAGTTTCTAAAATAATGGATTTTTTAAAAAAAGGTGACAATCTGACAGATTTCATTACGGTACATATCTTCATAATCTACACTTATCTCCTCTTGTAACGTATCACGAGGCGTAATTGTAAAAATATTAATTCTTGTAGGTAATTAGTGATAGTTTACTAAGATGGATTTGTTCTTCATTTGGTTAAGCTCTCAATCCATATTTTTCAAAAAAGGCAAATGATAAAGTTCGGCTTGGAGGCAAAAAATAATATACTGTATACCAAGAAGCTATATAGGCATAGGGGTTTGCAGTAAAGAGGAATTTTAAAAAAACTGAAATAAGTTTCAAAACAAATTAAAATGGGAAAAACAATAAATAGTGATAAATGGAGAAAGCAAAATATCAAATTTTGGGGCATAAAACTAAAAGTTAGAAGTTAAATTTTATATTTTTTATTTGTTGGGGAAAATTTAATAAAAAGTGAAGGAAGAAAATTAGGTTTTGCTAGCCAGATTAGTAACTACATTGCATTTGATTTCCATTAAGCTGTTTTTATATAGAAACTTTTACATTCTGAAATTTTGTAGGGGTTTTGATCTTATGGAGTATTCAACAATCAAATCTCTTAAAATCTATTATTTATCTTTTTTTTTGACTAAAGTTTTTATTTTTAAATTGTCAAATAGTTTTGCAAAATTTTATTTATAACTTTTAGATTTTGAAATGTTTTTTTGCGATGAAAAATTAAAAATTTCATAATTAACATTTTGCCCAAAAAATTAGTTTATTTACGTTAAAATTTATCATCTTCATGATAAATGGAAAATTTCTTTTTTTTGCTTTTTAAAACATTTTTCCCAAAATTTTATAAATCCAAGGGGTTTTTTAACTGGGTTTTTTTTTTTTTTCTTTATTATAATTGTCAAATGTTTGGGATTGTTTCTTTTTTTCCTGTGGGGTTTTTGACTGGCATTTTTTTTTAAACCCATTTTAAAATTGATGTTGTTATTTTCCAAATTTTCCACAAATCAATTTAAAAATGGATCATATTCCATTATCGTAAACTGAATTTTTTTTTTATATTTAGTAAGGAATTTTGTTTATTTTTCAAATTTTCCAAAGACAACAGGAAAATTTTATCCAGTTAATGTGAAATATTTTTTTTCCAAAAGGTCTTATTTTGAAACATTAAGTCAGTAAAATAGGGGGGGGTTT